>JAPTHA010000005.1:6521019-6534635 GCA_029814585.1 Gymnapogon annona | reverse complement strand
TGTTTGTGTGGGTGGGGGGTGAGGCCTGGTGGTGATTAAATGTGACTGTTTTGTGGTTTAATGTAATATTGTTGTCTAATGAAAAAAAAAAAAAAAAACTATTTTAATAATTTTAATTATTAAAAATTAAAATGAATGAATATCTCACGTCTTTTGATTTTTTGAAGCAGAAATAGTTGAGCATTCATGTACCTTTCATCAAAGACTTTCAATCCTTTATAAGATATTTACGTTGCTTGATTCTCATGAACAAAATGAATTTTCCCTTTTTTTTGGAAAAAATTTAATTCAATGGGAAATTTTTCAGAAGATGTGGGTTAGGGAAAATATGTTTGAAAATTTCCTTTAACAACCTTGCTAAAGGTACCATGGTGATGAGCTGAGTGAAAGCAAACGAGACGAGCTCTCTAACTCACCTCAAAAAAAAAATTAATCTATATAAGACAACGTTACAAAATGTTTCAAATTGGATAAAAAAACAAGAGGTGGCAAAATCAAAATGTCTCACGGTTATGATCTTTGTCCAAGCACCGTGCTTGACAGAGCAAACGGCAGCACTAGTGAGCCAGCTAAGTGTTGAGACCAAAACAGCAATGAAGAACTTCGTGGAGGAGCTATGTACCAAACTCCATGCTGACAATGAAAAACGCCGAGCAGAAACCCATCGCTTAAATCGTATCACTCCGAGGAGAACTCCAGGCTGACAATGAAAAACACCAAGCAGGAATCCACGCTGAAATTGTGTCACTCCGAGCAGAGCTCCGGGATGATAACGAGAAACTCTGAGCAAAACTTCACGCTGAACAACGGAAAATGTTGGAGGAATTGGATAAGAATCTGGAGGAAATATTAAATAAGGTGAATGATCTAGATGATGGGACGACGTTGGTCCAAAGCCGCATCTGCGATGCGGAGGATGAGTAGCCCAAAGTGCGAAAGGGCTGAAACAACTTGAGCAGATGCAAACAAAAATTGACCGGTTCAAGAACAACAACAGAAGAAAAAATATCCATATCCTGGGAGCTAGAGAAGACATCAAGGTACGTAACCCTGTCGGGTTCTTTATGGACTAGATACCAAAAGTCCTGGAAGTGGATGGCACGGATGCGGGTGCACATCTGGAGGTAAGAACTGAATGAGCATAAAGAGTTGCCAGGTGAACATCTTTACAAAATGACCTATCCGATGATAGTATGATTCAGTTGACTTGACATGGGTATTTTATCCTTTATTTTTTTATTTATTATCGTCTTTTTATTTTTTATATTTATTTATTTATTCTCTTATTATTATTTTTTGGCCCTACTCCTCGGTACTTTTTTAGTTAACGATTTCATCTTTATTATTTGATCTTACACACACAACATGGGCTATGGAAAAGGTCAACAGAACATTAACTTATTTTATCTTGTGGTGAATTTGCATTAGTCTTGTGCTGTTGGGAAAGGCAGCGTTGAGTTTATGGGAGCCCAACAACCACTGGTGGCCTCGTGCTCAGGGATAGGTACTCCACACTGGAGGTACACTTATCTCAAGAGATTGATTGAACTGATAGATAGATTGAACTATCTACAAGAAACACACTTAACAGATAATGAGCACCAAAAACTAAAGAGACTGGGTAGGACAAATGTTCTATTCATCATTCAACTCAAAGCCCAAGGAACGACGATCTTGCTGCATAAAAAATGTTCCCTTTGTAGCTACAGAAACAATATCCTTCAGGTAGATACTGTATGTTATGGTACAAGGACAGATGTATTCAGAAGCATGGACACTCATGAATATATAAGCTCCTAATTTTGACAATCACTTATTTATGCAAGAGGCATGTATCACAGGCACCTGGGACTCTGGCAGTGGGAGGAGATTTCAATTTCTGTCTGGACACTGTCCTGGATAGATCCTCTGATAGACCTTGTGCCCTTACTAAGTCAGCTAGAACAACTATCTCCTTTATGAGCGATTTTAACCTGGTTGGCCCATGGAGGCAGAGGCACCCACAGGACAGGGACTATTCATTCTACTCTCATCCTCACAAATGTCACACTCGAATAGATAATTTTCTGACCACAAGTCAAGTGCAGCATAGAATACTAGACATCCAATACCTCCCGAGACTGTTTAGCGATCACTCTCCACTGGTCCTAACAGTGGCTAACTGCAGTAAGATAACTGAAATATACAGATGGAGACTGAACCCAACACTCCTTAAACACCCAGAATTTTGTACTTTTATTAAGGAAAAGATATTTTTTTTATCGTGACAAATATATACATATATACACATGGATTCAGCTCCATATACCGGAGCTGAACATGTGGGACGGAGGAGGTGGGAGGTTAACGTGTGTCTCTCTGTGTACTGTGTAGTTCCTATAGTTAATGTCTGGTCTTGTCGTGTCTGGCTTCATTTTGTCTTGTCTTGACCTGTCGTTCCTTGTTTTGTCTCATTCCATCCTGTTTTGTTTTGTGTTGACATGTAGTGTTTTGTGTTGTTTCATACTGTCTTTAGCTTGTCTCGTGCTGTTTGGTTTTGTTTTGGCTGTTGCCTCTGGCCCTGTTGGTGTGGGTGGTGGGGTGGTGGGGGGGCCTGGTGGTGAATAAATGTGACTGTTTTGTGGTCTAATGTAATGTTGATGTCTAATGAAAAAAATAAAAAAATAAATTACCTTTAGCAACAGTGGGTCGATACGGTTCATAATCTGTGTTCATGTTCACTTCTTCATTTGGAATGAAGAGAATGGACATGAAATGCACTAACAATGAAACAGAGTGAGGTGTGAGTTAATAATCTGTGATGTAAAAGTAGAAAGGATCAAGCAGTAAACAAGCAGGAAACGGAAATATGGTCCCGAAACAACAAAATAAGTCCAGAGTCCAGAAACCTACTGTACCCTGCCTTTAACAGATACCTCCAGCTATGTTTACCGAGACAAGTCTTATAAAAGTCATGTTGTAAGTCCTTATCCAGAATTAAATCCCCAGCATTCCAGGAACGCTCCTCTGACACATACCCCTCCCAGTCCCCCAGATACTGGTACCCCTGTCCCCAGAATCAAACGTCCAGTGTCTGGGTGATGAGCGATGATCCGAGGAGGGAGAGGAGCTACCGCCAGAGCGGGATAAGGTTCGAAGTCTCCACTGGCTTCATGAAACACATGAAACCCCGGATACATCCCCAGGAAGTTTATCAACGTTAATTTTCCAACGCAAGGGTCAGAAGCATCGACCTCCACCATGAATGATTTGGATGTCTAAGAAATGGGGCGGTTGTGAAGAAATGTTTCAACATGGTGGACCTCTTCGCTGCCACTGGAGTCCAATTAAAAGGAAAGCTAGTTGAAGTCAGTTGGGTCAATGGAACGGCTACTTTGCTATGAACTTCCTATAAAAGTTGGCAAACCCCAAAAACCTCTGTAACTCCTTATGAGAGGATGGTGTCCAATCTGTGCCACACTGACCTTCTTTGGGTCAGGCTGCAACTGTCCCCTCGCGATGACATAACCTAAGAACCTTACCGATGATTTGAGGAATTCATATTTCTCCAATTTCACAAATAAACAGTTCTCCAGCAGACTTTGTAACACTAGATGTACATGTTTCTGGTGTTCATTAATGTCCTTAAAAAAAGTCAGGATGTCATCTAGATAAACAAAGCCATTTAACATGCCACATGCAACATCATTAATAAGGGCTTGAAACTTGGCAGAGGAATTAATCAGATCAAAAGGCTATACAAAAATACTTGAAGTGACCGAATGAGTTGTTGAATGCAATCTTCCACTTATCCCCCTTCTTGACGCGAATGGGACAGCACAAATTACGCAGATCAAGCTTGGAAAAGAACTGAGCCAGACAAAGGGGCTTCAAGACGGTGTTGATGACTGGAAGAAAGTACTTGGGGATTATGGCGCTTTAACCAGGGGAATCCTAAAACAACGGGAAGAAGAGATCAATGACAATTGCACCACCTCTCAGTGTTTACCCAAAATAACAAGCGTGCTGTATGGTGACTGACTTACATGCTCAACCAGCCGCCCAAGGCAGTTACGCTCCTAATTCTGGGCAGCGAATTCAGAGAGAAACCCAACTTGTGCATGAGACTGTTGTCTATAAAATTATCATCAGCCCCTGAATCAACAAATACTTGTAATGGGAATGACCTCCGCTCCCACAAAAGGTAGTATGGAATGGGCGAACTGATCTGGAGGACCTCCACAAGACTGGGTGTGGCAAACTTGCATGCTCTCAGATGCTAGCTTGATTTTTTTGGAGCAAGGGACATGAAGAAACAAAAATCCCCCCTTGACCACAATACATACATAGTTGTGGATTAAATTTCTCTGGTGCTCCCTCGTGTACTGTTGAGCCCCACCCAGCTGCATGGGCTCCTCTGACTCCTCCACTGTCAGGGAGGAACCGGGAAATTTAGACAGAGACAGGGGAACACACTGACCTGGAGGTGCTGCTGGCCAAAGCCCCTTGCCACTTCTGCCCCACTTGTACTCTCTTCTTCACTCATTATCTATCTGAATAGCCAAGGAGATCAGTGATTCAAGAGAGTCCAGTTCATCTTGAGTCGCTAGCTCATACAACTGCTCAGATCCGAGGTGAGTTGGCATCTTTAAGGGTGGTGCTGATTAACCAAGTAGCAGCAGGTGTCATCCATAACACACAGCAACCTAAAAGAACACTCAAGCAACACACAACAAAACAACAAACAGGTAATAGAAATGCTGCTCTGAAACAACAAATAAGTGTCCAGAAACCCATATCTTCTCTCTGAACTTTTTTTCACATCTAAACCCTCAATTTGAACCAAGAGTCAAAACGAAGTGAAAGAATGGACTCAAACACAACGTGCTGAAGAGAGGAAAGATGTATAGTAACATCAAATTAAACATCAGGAATTAACACAAAACATGAGGATGGGAACGGTCAGCAGTGCTGTGGCTGGAACAGTACAGTAAGATGGGAACAATGTTGGGAATACAATTACAACGGTACAAGGTTCCTTCTTTCTGTAATACACAAGTGTAAAACATTACTGATTCATTTTCAGTACTTGGTACTTGTTCAATGGTGTTTGAGTTACAACACATTTTTCACCCATAATGAAAAACTAAACAAAACAGCCAGGCAGTGAGACCTTAATGCCTGTGTACAGTTTTATATCCTGTGGGTCTGCCAGTAGGTGAAGACGTGAGAAAACAGTCCATTGTTCAAATGCATGCATGATTTTTATTGTCACAAGGGTAAATAAAGGAAACTCCAATGCATGGTATTGAAAGGGAACACACAAACATTTATTAACAAAAATGCACCCAACACCTATACACACTGAGAATCATAAAGCTCACCAGAACCTAAATACACTACTCAGCACACAGAGTACAACGTAACTCCGTAAATAAAGCACACCAAACACAACAGAATCTATAGTACTAATGAAACCCAGACCTCAACATGAAAGTCAAGCCAGAGTCCAATGTGAATCACAAATGTCTGGGTTATTGCAGGGTGGATTGGCAGGTTGAAGACATTATGGGGCCACGCTGTTGGCTGAACAGACAGGTCTTAAATAGCTGGACTAATTGTCTACTCAGCCTCAACCTTGCTGTGTACCCAAGGTGATGGTCATCTTTAATTAGATCAGGTCCCTCCACGCCATAACATGGTCAGACCATAACAATTATAACCTCTAACCCTGCTTTACAGGAGATGGTATTTGGGAGGAAATTACACATTACTCTTTGTGAAGCAATGTGCCACATCTGCACCCAGATGTTAGTCTATTTGTCCTGTTATTTTGCGTTCTTCCCTCATGCTGGCATTTGTGTCCTTTCTTCCTGTTTCCCCATCTATCACCTGTGTGATTACCTGGCCCTGCCCTAATGTGTTGCTTCTGTGTCCCCCTTCCTCTTGTGTACTTAAACCCCTGGTTTTTGTCCTTCATTGCTAGTTCATATTTACGTTACTTCTGTGATACCTACCAGTGTTCGTTTTGGATTGATCTCTTGGTTTATGACCTGTTTTTTCAACTTTGAAATACATTACCTTTGTTTGCCTCCTTACTGGTGCATTTGTTAGTGACAGATTACTGGATACAACCGCTCGCCTGATACTGATTCAACCCGAACCTGCCTCATCCTTAACGGTACCTACGCTTCCACGCCTGTTCTCGGACTAGATCTGGATTGGACTCGACCACGGTGTTGGATTACCCCATTCGTTTTTAAAAGACTTTTGATTCACGCCATAAACTAATAAACGTATTTTTCTACACCTTAATACTATCTCTGGTCTTCTGCATTTGGGTCCTCACCACCTGGGGTTTGGACGTTACACAATGGTCTGGCACCGGACCTGAGCCAAGGACCCACTTGTATAGTGAGGAGCAGCAGGTGCCATGCCAGCAGGTGAAGCTAATAATGGGTCTGAGGGATGGGGTCACCGCCAATGCAGGAGTCCATCATGACACTGAGGTCCATGTCTTTATTTCACTGGATTTTATTTTACTGGTTCAGTAAATCAGCAATGTAGTGAGAGGACTAATGTGTCTTAAAGGGGTCAGTTGTGGACCACTGAGCTCTGACATCGGCTATTTGCTCATTGCACTCATTTAAAACTCCACATTTAAAATTACTTCACTGTGCTGTTTTTCTTTTGTTTTATTGCGATGGGCTGACCGAAAGTGTCGAGTTATGTCCTTCATCTGAGTGGTCACATGCAGCCTGTTGTAAATACTGGGATGTACACTCTGTGTTGGTTGTTTCCATCTTGTCCTTATACCAAAAGGGCAGGGACTAGAAAACATGGGATGATGTGACCATGGTGGCAGCAGCTGCAAACACTGTTCTGTTTAAAATAAGTACCTCATCTCAATATACAAATGAATAATGTAGCAGATTATGAATGGAAAGCACATTTTAATAGCAGATATTGTGGCAGGTGGTAATTCTCCACTGATTAACTATTAAAACACATCAAAGACTGTTGCATCTTCACTGTTAGTTATAGCAACTGCTGGTTTCATTTGAGACAACATCAACTTGTGGAAGAAATTAAGTAAGTTGTAGCTACAGTACACTGTATATAAATACATGCACACAGAAAGAGTTGGTATGAAAGTCACTACAGCTGTTTGGTTTCACATCTGCAAATACAAATTTGTTGTTACACATTCTTTGGTTTGTTAAAGTAGAAAATACAAGAATAACTACAATAGCTACGTATGATTTAGATATATAAGTACAACACCTGGAAATGCCCATGTTGGGAAATTAACAGGACATTAATCTGTCTTCTTGTCATCAGATTACTGTGGTTTTCTGATAAAACATACTTTTGACATGACCATTTGAATAATCCGACAATTCTACAAACAAGATAATGCCTGTAGTATTAGTGTGGAGGTAAAAGGGCTCAGTGTCAGCATGGGAACGTTTGTGAAAGCGGCCTTTGTTTTCATTTTTCCTGAGGTTGTTGTAGTCTACGGTGACCTGTGCACCCCTCTGTGAAATCATGACATATGTTGATTTTGATGCATTTGATATTTTTTCAGAGCTCATTCTAGCTGGCGTTCCCCAGACAAATATTTGGAATCAGTGTGTTATTACAATGTCCACTTTACATGTGTGCAGTATCACAGACCAACATTCCAGGGTGTGAGTTGCCCAACAGTGGCCACTGGTACAAAGTCTACATCCTGGTCTGTGTAGTCTTAATTGATATGAGAGAAGAAGGGAAGAAAATCAATGGAAAGTCATGAAGGTATTTTTCCCCAAAATAACACATTGCATTGACCCTAATCCAAATCCACTCAGAAACCAGGCAATTTCTCACTGCCAGTCTCCAGACCCCGGCTCTTGTCGAGGCTGCGAGCGGGCGGTAAACACTCACTTGTGAAGGGGGGGCATAAAATGAAAATTCAAGGAAAGGGAACATAAGATATGTTGTCTGCTTTCAGCGGTTGTTAGAAAATAAATTGCTTTTGAAAGTAGAAATGTTTACCTCAATTGAGAACCGCTTTATGCCCTTGACAGGAAATTATTTCACAGCTTCTCTAGCAGTTGCTCTTTCCAATGGTTATGTTTCCTTAACCCCACCAAATAACTTGGCCTTCACATTCAGCTAGGGTATAAATAGCCTACTTCTCCCATGTTTGGAGGCCTTTTCTCAATAGGTTCCTCAAATAATTTCTCTTCTCTATGGAGCAGCTGAAGGAACAGAATGGAAGGGAAATAGTACATTGGTGTTCCAGTCGCTCCAGTGAATGACGAGGAGGAAAACAATGAGAAGATCAGATATGGACGACACGAGTGGCCCAGAGACCACATTCATGTTACAGTAAATAGGAAACTGAAGCTGTGGTCCATATTTTATCTATTTGTATGTCCTTCCATAATGTCCAGTTCTGTGTTATGCTGTGTATATATCCATGCATGTAAGTCTTTAAAATAAAAGTGTTGTATGTCAACCAACAGCTCATGAATTCTGGTTAGTGTACAGTAGTTTAACACATATGAACTCATGCTATTTATGGGTTAAATGCAGTGTGTAGTATTCACTTCCTGATGGTATTAGACAAAGGGTGATTCCTATATTAATTATACAGTATATACATTTAATAGGTTCAGTTATCACAACTATGTATAGAAATAAGCATGAACTATGGTAATTAACAGTTGAGGAACTAGTAATTTACTTGTATACACTGTTCATTAATGTCATAACTAATTGCTTAAATTATTATTATCTTGTTATTAATCATTATAATTATGTACACGCACACACACACACACACACACACACACACACATATATATATATGACTATAAACATGTGTGTATGTATACATATATATATATATATATATATATATATATATGCATACATGTTTATAGTCATGGTCGCTATGCTCCTGCTCGCTATGCTCGCTATGCTGCTGGTCGCTATGCTCGCTATGCTGCTGGTCGCTATGCTCGCTATGCTGCTGGTCGCTATGCTGCTGGCTGGTCGCTATGCTACTGCTGGTGTCGTCTTCGTCAATTTACACTGAGTATGGCTACGTGTGCGAGCTATTCCCTACTGTTGGAGATGCTTTCCTTGTTAGAGGGACGTGTCCGCCAATTAAAGCAGGATAAATTAATTACATTAGATGTGGTGGGCATGACGGACAGCATTGGCCGTAGCCGGCCCAGTAGCCCGGTTATCATTAGCCCAAGTGCAGGCCGTAGACAACCTGCTAGCCCGGTGAGCATTAGCTCCATACGGCCTGCTAACCACGGCGTGCCGGTTATGACGCACAACAGATTTTCACCCTTAGGTAGTCCCACTCCCACTCAGTCTACCGGCCCCGCACACTAGTCATAGGCGACTCCATCACCCGCAACATAAAGTTGAAAAACCCGGCCACTATAATGTGTATTCCTGGCACCAGAGCACCCAACGTTGAAGCTAACCTTAGGGAGCTAACCCGCACTAGGGCGAGACAGCAGTTTAGCACTAAAACCAACACGCAGTTTTCCGACATAATAATACACGTTGGGTCCAATGATACTAGGATGAGGCAATCTGAGGTTACAAAGAGGAAACAGAGAGGACGTGTACCTCACTAGAAAGATGGGTTGGCATCGGGTAGTTGTTTGTAGCTGAGAGAGGCAATGATGAAAGGTTTAGTAGATTATTCTCGCTTAACCGGTGACTGGCTAGTTTCTGTAGGAGTCAGGGTATGCAGTGTATAGATAACTGGCCTTCATTCTGGAGGAACACCCGGCTTTATGGGAGAGATGGCCTTCATCCTAGTTTAGAAGGCGCTCGTACCCTTTCTCGTAATATAGATTATTGTCTGAGCATCCCATGACAGCATTCACTAGATAAAGTCGGGTCACAGGTGATTAGCGAACCTGCTAGATTGGGTGTGGAGTATATAAAGTTAGGGTTAACTGGCACTAGGCTGGATCTAAACAATACACATAGCCTTTTATTTAGAATAGGGCGACATATGATCAAACACACTAATCCACAACCCACTAAGGAATTACGGGATGATGATTGCGGCTGTGGCTCAGTTGGTAGAGTGGGTCGCCCACTGGTGTGTGAGTGTGCGTGTGAATGGGTGAATGTGAGGTCAATGTAAAGCGCTTTGAGTACATATGTGTAAGAAAACCGCTATGCATATGTAGCAGTTTGTGATAAACCTGACCCTCTCGCCCTCAACCTGCCTCACTAATGACAACCCGAAAGATAGTGCTTCGATCCCCACAGTAATAACTTCACATCACATGTATAGTAAACCAAGGTATAACAGGGGCTCTCATTGGTCTCTTAAATATTAGATCTCTTAAATATTAGATCGCTCTCATCAAAAGCTTGTCAATGATCTCTTAAGGGACCACAAGCTAAATGTAATCGGTCTGTGTGAGACTTGGCTGAAACCCAATGACTTTGTTGCACTTAATGAGGCGTCTCCCCCCAGCTTCATGAACTCACAGGTTGCACGTCCAAATAGGAGGGGTGGTGGGGTTGCCCTCATTTCTGAAATTACTCTTAACCTTAGCGTGTGTTCAAACTTTAATTTTATATCATTCGAAGTTTTTGTTATGAGATCCACAACATCATTTATCTGGCTCTCCTTTACCGCCCCCCTGGCCCTTACTCAGGCTTCTTAGAGGAATTCTCTGAGTTCATTGCAGATTTGGCGACTCATGCAGACAATGTTATACTTATGGGGGACTTTAATATCCAGGTCAATTCCCCAGAGGAGTCTCTAAGTACAGCCTTTCAATTGATTATTGATACTTTCGGCTTTGTGCAACTCATAAATGAACCAACGCATATTAATGGGAATACCTTAGATTTAGTATTAACATGGGGTGTCACTACTTTTAATGAACAGGTACTTCCGTATACTGTGCTGTCTGATCACTATTTAATAAAATTTGATGCCTTAGTCCATTGCCAGTGCTCCGGCCATGACCAGTGCTCTCGCACCCATAATATTAGTTCTCCTACGGTGGCTGCGCTGGCTGAGATCTTGTCGTCATCAATCGCCTCCTTTCAGATTTATACGGGTTCTATCGAGGTCCTCGCCAATGATTTTAATGTCGATCTTAGCAAAGTCCTCGACACTGTAGCACCACTAAAATAGAAAACGGACCCAAAAAGACTTGCACCTTGGTTTACTGACGAAACATGACACCTTAAACAATCTTGTCGGAAATTAGAGCGCAAATGGCGTGCAACAAAGCTGGAGGTCTTACGTCAGGCATGGGGGGATAACCTGATGAAGTACAAGCAGGCTTTCGTAGCAGCTAAAAGTAATTACTTCTCAAGATTAAGTGATAATAATAAATACAATCCCAAACACGTATTTGACACAGTAGCCAAACTAACGCAACAGAGGACCGGGTCCAGCAGCTGCCGCCTCTCAGTTGATGATTTTATGCACTTCTTTTCAAACAAAGTTGTGTGCATTAGAAATGAAATTGGGCACATCCTGACTCAGACCGGGCTGAGCTCATCACCGGCGGAGTGCAGTGCGGTTAGTATTACAGATATGTGTCTTGCTAGGCTATCTAATTTTGTCGAAATATCCCTTGATAACCTTTCAAAAGTAGTTAATGCGGCAAAACATACAACCTGCACACTTCAGCCACTCCCTGGGAAAATCATTAAAGATCTGTTTGTCATTTTAGGTCCTTCCATTCTAAACATTATAAATACCTCAGTTTCCTCAGACACAGTACCTGCAGCGTTCAAGATTGCTTACTTAAAAAAACTAACCTTGACATAGAAAATCTTTCCAATTATAGGTCCGTATCCAACCTCCCCTTCTTATCAAAAATTCTTGAAAAAATGGTGGCACAACCATTAAATGATCACATGTCCTCCAACAACCTTTGTGAACTCCTGCAGTCTGGTTTTAGGGCATACCGCTCCACTGAAACCGCCCTTGCAAAAGTAACAAATAACCTCCTACTGGCTATGGACGATGATACGGCATCAGTTTTGCTTCTTCTTGACCTCAGTGCTGCCTTTGATACTGTTGATCATGACATATTGTTAGAGTGCCTTAGATCACAGATTGGTGTCACTGGCTTAGCACTTGCCTGGTTCAGATCATATCTCCAGGATCGGACCCATTATGTACTTCAGGACAATATGTCCTCTGAACGCCATAGTTTTTACCTGTGGAGTCCCACAAGGTTCAGTGCTTGGCCCTCTTCTCTTCAACATTTACATGCTGCCACTTGGGGACATTATATGAAAACACATCATTAGCTTTCACTGTTACGCAGATGACACTCAGTTATATGTACCTCTAAAGTTAACTGACCCTCGTAACTGTACCAACCTGGAGGCGTGCCTCACTGACGTTAAACATTGGATGCCATCCAACTTCTTAATGCTTAACCCCGACAAAACTGAGATGCTGATTATTGGTCCAACTAAACATAGCCATCTCTTTAAAGACACTACTCTAAGTTTTGACAACAGCACCATCACTCAGAGTAGTTCAGCTAAAAATCTCGGTGTTATATTTGAGCCCAATCTTTCTTTTGATAAACAGATAAAGACCATCACAAAAACTGCTTTCTTACATCTTCGTAACATTGGCAAGATATTCCCTATCTTATCCACTTGTGACGCAGAGACCATAGTGCATGCACTTATTACATTGCGCTTAGATTATTGTAACGTACTGTTCTCGGGTCTTCCTAGGTCTAGTATTAAAAGCATGCAGTTAGTGCAAAATGCAACAGCACGACTTCTTACGAGGACGTGTAGATTTGATCACATTACTCCTGTATTGGCTGAGTTGCACTGGCTCCTGATACATTTCAGATGTGATTTTAAGGTCCTATTACTTACCTATAAAATTTTACATGTGTTAGCACCTGCGTATCTTATAGATCTACTGGCGCCCTACGTCCCTCCTGTAAATCTGCGCTATCGTCATGCCAGACTTTTAGCTGCTCCGAGAGCTAATAGGAGGTCTGCAGGTTATCGAGCCTTCTCCATCCGGGCTCCATTACTGTGGAATGCCCTTCCCGCAGATATCAGGGTGGCCACATCAGGTGGATAAAAACGTATTACTACCCCCTAGCATTCAGTTAGAAGACTGCCACTTAGCATTTAGTTAAGTAGACTGCCACACAGTAGTACTTAGTTCGAGGATTGTCGCTCTGCTTCAGTGTTACATAATTCAATTTTTAGCCATGTTAGATATGGTTCACTGCCGCTCCCCCCCCCCAGGCCACCGAGGTCAGCAGCTGCATACTGTGGAGGTTCCTACATTGCCTGACCACTCGTCACCTGATGAAGACCTCCCCACAGCCGTCACAGCTGACACAAACTTTGAATCTTGACTTTTTGTCTGTTATACTATTGCCCACTCGCCATCCATTGCAGTCTGGTGGTCCTGGAAGGGGGACCCCCCCCCCCATGGTCCCTTCTCAAGGTTTCTCTTTTCCCCCAGGGTTTTTTTTTTTAGTTTTTCCTTGCCCTTGGGGGGGGGGTCATACCAGGGGTTGTCTTTATTTATTGTCATCTGTGGGTGTGTGAAGCCCTTTGAGACCTGTTGTGTGATTAAGGGCTATATAAATAAA
>JAPTHA010000005.1:6508757-6520919 GCA_029814585.1 Gymnapogon annona | reverse complement strand
TCTGTGGGTGTGTGAAGCCCTTTGAGACCTGTTGTGTGATTAAGGGCTATATAAATAAAATTTGATTGACTGATTGATGAAAAGTCTGTTTATTGTGTGCTTGACAGATTAAATAGATACTGTCGACTCTATAATGTCATTTTATATAAAAAAAATAGGAAATTCAAAGCTAAGGTTAAAAATGGAACAAATGTAATTATAAATAGTAAAATTCATGGGGCAAAAAATAAAATCACTCTGAGTTATCATTTGTCTTTTCAGCTTCGTGACTGAAGAAAGATGTAACTGTTGAACCAAAAGTTCAATAAATGTACAGTATATAAAGATGTGAGTTAAACATGTAGTAAGTTCATTTTGTTTTAAGGGCAAATTGGTATAATTATCCTAAAATGTAGAAATCTCAACTAACTGTGTATTTGTCCTCATTTCCAGGAGTTATAATGATGATTCTTTAATGCTGATCCAGTGTTCTGTGGTTAACATTGACTCTGCCATGAAGAAGCACAGAATGGCAGTCAGACATAAAGCAGTTGAGTTTAGTGAAGGTGCATTCAAGGACTCTTGACCTGGGCATTAAATGTTTGTTATTTGGAAATAAAATTTAAGCTTTAAACAGGAGGGGCCCTCCCGTCTCAGTTCACACCGGCCGTGGAGGTGGGAGAGGGGTTGCAGATATATGTGGGCCAGGCCTCCTGTCGCACATTGTACAAAAGAGTCCACATTAGTCCTGTATTGACACTACAATGACTGGAAATGGCAAAAATCGAGTGAAACTTTCATATTCCAACCCAAATGGCTGACTTCCTGTTGGGCAGAATAGATGTGAACCTCAGTTTGAAATATGTTCTAACTCACCCAGGCATCAGATCCACTTTTAGTCTCCTTAAGGGCTGTTATTGAGATATTTCATAAGACCCCTGCCCAAGGCCTAACACACTATGACATATTTGTCACTTCATATTTGAAGATTTCATTTATTGCCAGGAAACGGAGGTACAGGACATACAGAGAAGTGAGCCACCATTTCTACTGTTACTTTTAAATGCAATGCATAGAGGTGTCAGTAGAATATGAATAAATAAGATGTATGCACTCATTCAGTCACTGACACAGAATGACAATAGTCAGAATTGAAGTTAAACATGTTTTTCTACAAAACAGAAGTTTTATATAATCTCTGATTCATCTCTGGAAACTTAGAAATCTATTTATAAGTGTTGCTAATTAGTAAAATGTGTGTTGACACTAAAAGTCCACTTTCCAGCTTTGAGCACCGAAGACTTTGGAGTTGCATATCTAATTAGATCACCTTCAAAAAGTACTGTAATGTTCATGGATACTGCTGTTACACTCAGCCTCTGACAGCAGCTGAACATGACAAAGTTAAAGAGTGAACACAGAACACACTTGGACAGGTGACAAGTGGCCTCTGTGTCTGTACGAGTTAAAACTGAACACCTGGACACTCTGGCCTTTGACCTCTGGAATACTTATTCCAGAGGTTTTAGGAAAACTCCTTACTGATGTGACCAAGATCTTTTCAATTATAAGTTGGTGCATTTTTGCCCAGAACAGAATGCTGACAGCTGATTGGCTGAAATCATCCCCACTCTAACTTCGAATAGAGATGGATGAGTTTTATGTAAAAAAAATATATACTTGATATATATGTGATGAAGTCCTTTAAACGTATATAAGGTCACGATGAATAACTGCAAGTTACTAAAGTTCTACGAAGCTTCTACAAAACTTCTACACCTTTACAAAAGCCAGCTCACCATTTTGTCAACACACAAGTTAAAAAAATACAAGATCTTGATGTATTCATTTACAAAGTTGATCAATCTTGAAAAATAAACTCAGACTTCAACTAACGGACATTTGGATGAATATGTGTGATTAAAATGTCACTGTAATAAACAGAAAAATTATACTTCATCCACTCCTGTAATTCCTTCTACAATAATTTATGAGAAAGTCGGACCTATTGATGACTTAGAATATGATTTTAAACTAGTAATATCAAACCAAATGCATGTGGAGGCAGAAGTCCTTTCCTATTTGCGAGCGGTGTGTGCCTCTGTTATCTCCACACACAGCTCCGCGATGTTCTGCCAACTTTAAACCTGTGTTCACATTAAAGCAAGACTTAGCACATTTTATTCCAAAGGGGATTCTTCTGCTGCACAGATGCAGATGCACTTGACACAACGAGATGAATGCACACAGAAAAAAAGAACATCTTATTCTGAGTTTTAATGGCATTAATTCAACAAATTTAACCCTTTAAATAACCTGGAGGCCTGCGACAAGAGATCTGATCAGACTGTGTTTCTACTGTTTTTACACATTCATGTTCAACTGTTACACTTAATGAACTAATTCTTATTTTTTTTTACCCTTTACCTGATTAAGCATGTTTGAATAAAGGAAGTCTGATATTTCGAGAAAATCTTAACATTTCAATGGTAAAGTTATTATCGGCAATATTTTTTAAAATCATGACAATAGTCATCACAGTATTATTTCAATTAAGTGTCTGAGAATCAGTAAAAGTATTTTTTAAATGCCATAACATTATGATATAGTATTATAATTATTCTAATTATTACAATAGAATAAGCTAAAGAATTTCTAGGACAAAGTTATACTATTTTGAGAATAAGAAAGGCATCAAAAATAAAAGGAAAAAAATAGTATCTGCGCAAGATATTCTACATAAAATTACTTTTATAGATATCAAAAAACACACTGTTTTCCTGTTGCAATACAATATTTTTACCTCTTTATGAAAAGACTGTGACATTGTGAGTTGTTAGAAATGAAGTGTGACTGGGACTCATATGTAATCGTTACCAATATGTATAAATACAAATAAAAAGAGGAATGAGTCTGAAAGCAAAACGGTTCCAGTTTTATGTGTAACAGTGTATAATGCTAAACACTAAACCAACACCATGTTTTTATATGTGAATACAAACAGAAGACACTGCCTTAACAATCCTATACAGTAAACAGCAGCTATATTTCATTTAAAAAATTGTATCTCTAAATATAGTATTATTAGTATTATTAATATCATTAATATTATTATCAGTTTGTTGAATTTACAACCATTATAGTAAATATTTACTTTGTGTTTTGCTTTTGTTTCTCTACTTGGAATATAACACTATACTTAATGGCATTTTCAATAGTTTTTCCTGCAACTTTAAACTTTTTCTCTGACTCTGTCATGCATTTTCTGAATCTGCTTTATCCCTTTCAGGGTCTCAGGGGGTCTTTGCACTTTTACTTTAAACTTAATTTACTTATAGCCTATTATACATTTAGTTGTAACATATTGCTGCAATATTTTTCCTATGTCATGTCCTCAGACATGTCCTGTCTTTGTCAAACATCTAGGTTTGTTCAGTTGTATTTCACAGATAATTTCTATCATTTGAATGTTTAGATACATTACAGTTAATACTCATACATCATGTAATGTGTTTTGGGATTGCTGTTACTTTCATAATCCAGTTAGTCATAAACAAACCACTGACATTTGTGCATGTTTAGATACTATGGAATACAATATAAAGATGAGTACATTTTGCTATGTATTAAAGGGATTATCTGCGACGGAGGGAAATATCCTTTTTGCTTCCATAGTGGCTTTAACAGCAAAACTGAAATCTTTTGTCACTGCTTTCATTTATTTGGAGTAACGATGCTGACTGTTTGAAGCACCTCTTCAGTCTCACTCGCAGCCAAAACAAACACATAATGGCAGCTCTCAAAGCAGAGCGCTTCAAGACAGGAAAACCTTGTTCAGCCCTTAGTGGCGCTGCTAGTACAAGAGAAATAAATACAAATATGTTGGTGAAACAGAGCTGTCAGTGCCAGATGGAGGGCGTGTTTTGATTGCAGCACTCATCTCCAACAATAGAGTACATTTGGCTAAATGCCGCAAATAGATACAAGGCTACCTTCCTTTGTTTAGGGAAAAGGTTTATGATCCTCAGCTGCACAAACTGTCAAACTACTAAAACTGTGCTGCAAATAACAAATAAAAGACTGTTTTAATAATTGGGCCAGGCGCAAAAAGCAGAGGGATTCATTTTTTTTCTGTTGTTGATTACATTTTTTTCTTTAACAGAAAGTCCGCAAGAGGATATTCCGAGTCAGTGGTTAATCACTGTATTAAAACAACAAAGTTAAACCAGTGTTTCTCACTGGGGAGGAGAACATCTACAACTAGAACTAATAAGTGACTGAGTTCCTAGCATCTTTTTTTCTGATATTTCATATGAATTCTTCAAAAGGCAAAGAGCTCTATTTGCCCATGATGGGCAAATAATCTGTTAAGGTTAAGCAAAGGTTGGATTAGTGATATTTAAGCAATAAAACACATCCGCATCGGTGAGGTCAACAGCTTTTAATGTGGACTGTTTTATATATTTAGACAGTGAATGCATTACTGTCATGTCTTAGAATGGCAGGACAACTTTGTGGTGACTCAGTACATGGATTGAAACCTGAAACAATAAATATTCTACATGAATATTCTATATGGCAGTGCTTTATAATAGATGCCTGGGCCTTTGTTTCAAACTTCAAAAATTCTCTTTTTTTTACTTTAACTTCATGTTTAAAATATATTTCCTCCTCATTGTAGAGTATCGGTAGGTGCATTATTAGAAGTGATGTGCTAATGATACAAGAATAGTGGAAACAAGGAGAATATTATTTTTATATTTAGTGGGATCACTTAAACTCACATGTCAATGAATATGAAATATGATGGATGAATGAAATGATGGATGGATGGACCAATGAGGAATGGTGGATGGAAGATGGATAGATGCATAGATGAATGGATGGATGATGGATGGATGGACGGATGGGTGGGTGATGGGTGCATAGGTGGACAGATGGATGCAGGGATGGATGGACAGGCTGGATGGATGGACAAATGATGGATGGATGGATAGACAGATGGATAGATGGATGGCCAATAAGGTACTGACACAGCATGTTTGGTTGAAAATATCACTTAATGTGTTACTTTCGCGTTAAATTGATGTAAGTCACATGCACAGTGGTTTGTAATCAGACATACATGCATGATTTGCCACATTCAAACATTATACTTCACTTTTACTTCAAATTTCTCCTTGTACATCTACTTGAAACTGTCCCGATTAAATTCGAAATATGTCAACAAAAACAGCAGAACTGTTCACCTCACTCCCTTAGTTTGACCAAGTAAACGCCTGTATGTATTGCACAGTGATCCGGTGTGTCATATCTCTGTAAAGCCTATGACTCATGCTTTTTTTTTTCATTTCTTTTTTTTATGAGCGGCTATATAAATAAATGTACAGCGGCTTGATTAGGCTATATGTTGTGACTTAAAATTTCAGTAAGAAGGAATTTCTGTCAGGCATATTACGGCACAGTCATTTCAGCCGTTGAGAAAAAGCAGCAATAATCATGATTGAATAGTGATGACGACTGTCATAAAGTTATGGTTGTCTGATCAAGTTAGTTCACCAAGACTAACGACTGCAACAACACAGAAGAATTGACGATGACTAATTAGCAAATCCATAATGTTTCCCTCCTCTTAAGCATCTCCCTTGAGGCTGTTTTGAATCATTATGCAAATGATGTTGTCAAATGTCAATTATCCTGAGCTGAAATCCTGTGATTTATTATTTTCAAGAGTTGTGTGCAGGAGGAAACTTTCTTCTCAAAGTCATTAAAACTGTGCGGGAGATGGAGGAGGCAGTGAGAAAAAGCAGCAGCACACTAGTATGGCACTAGAATTGTACTATAGCATAGCAATATAGCATAGCAATATAGCATAACACTATAGCATAGCACTGCCTGGTTCTACACATTTGTAGGTTGTGTTTCTTGAGTTCAACCTCATCAGAAAAATGATACTGGCTGATTTTGGATGTTTAATATCTGAATGAAACTAACTTCAGTCTCTATTCCAACCTGAAAACAACGGTTCTGTATAAATCATATCTTATGGGATGTCCTGTGATTTCCTTTTTCCGTCATTTATGTAAAGGGATTTTCTCTTTTTTTTATTTAAACTTATTAGATTCTACTAATATGAATGTACTGGAATCAGAACATAACCATGTTGAATGCTGAGCTCTAACAGCTGCCCCTGTTGACGATGGTGATACAACTTCTGGAGTTTGGTTTGGACAAATGCGATACCCACTAAAGTTACTGGATGAGTAGAGTTATGACTCATAGAATATCAATTGTGAATAGAGGACCCATTATGTCACACATTGGTTTCTGAATTGCTGTTGTGCAATCAAATGTTTGCATTTGGCCATTGCCATACTGGGAGATGGAAGCGACTATATTTAAACAAACAAAAAAAATAATACTAGATGTCTCTGTGAGGGGTCATGTGTGAGAGAATGATAAGTGCTAGGTTTTGAATGTTGTTGTGATCTGGCACTACATAAATAGTATTAGTTTGATTTGATTTGAGTTTAAAATGCTTAAATTGATCAATATATTCCTTTATGGTCATATTATTTGGATTAATTTGCTTAAATAAACTGACGCTCTGAACATCCCATTCAACAGACAATGAGCTGTCATCCAGACGTCTCAATCAAAGCAGATATCAGGGCTTCCACCTGACCAGAATTCAGAGCAGTCATTTAAAAATGGAAAGTCAGACCTCCGGGAATCAGTGTCAGCATTATTCCAGCTGCATCCACGACACTAACCCAAACATTAACATTACCTGTATTTTAAGGGCAGACTTGACGCTACAGTAGCTCAACTATCATCATGATCTACTGCAAATTTTAATTATAGTTTCAACTTTTTGTCAATGAAAATGGAAATGTAGTTTGTTTGTCAACACCGTCATCATCATCACGATCTAAATTGATGCCAGTTTCACTGATGTAATAATACACTGTTCAAAGTGTAGGCTGAACAGCTGACCGATGCAAGTGTTAAAACATTTATTTCTAATTATCTATTTATATTTTGTTTCATTTTTAACAGTGTCTCTTCTCTGGTTTTAATGTACAAGCTGTAAACAAGAACTCAAATAGCTGCATTTATTTATTTGTTTATTTAACAGGGACAATACAGACAATCATTGTTACAAGTTTGCAACTAATGTGATGTATATAGAGCTTATAGCTAGTGCTAATTTTCCACTTCAGTCCCTGGTTGGGCTCTTCCACAGCATTGCATTGGGTCCTATGACTAAATTTATACCGATATCTGTCAAACCACACATTGACATCTTTAACAGCATTAAACTACCTCTTTCTTAACACTCTAATAATAGCGCTCAATCATTTCTTTGCTTTATAGTAGATAATATTCTAAGGTGTGTCTTTAACGTGTTTCCAGTGTTTGTATTTTTTCAATTGGTCATATTGTGTTTTCGATGGTGCTTCATAAGATTCCAGGATTGCCACACAACAGATGAAGAGTCGGAGAAGCACACCAAACCACTCAGTGCTTATGTAAAAAAAAAAAAAAACACTCCACAATCAACAGCTGCAATTAACAACACGATGAAATCTTTGTTCTCTCCCTTGCTGTGGGCCTGACAAGTACCCTGTGGCCACTACAAGAACGGACTTTCAACAGCAAGGGTGAAGTGGCTTTTTTAGAAGCAGTACAATTACCCAATAAATCAACCTATAAAAGACAACACGGGGTGTCAATTAGCTTGTGTAATAGAATAATTACTGGCCGCAACGCTCAGGCACAGTCGCCACAAAGCCGTTCTCCAAATGTCAAAAAGCAATTGAAATAAATTACACATCTCACAGATCACTCCAGAGATTAGGATGGCCATAACAGTTCATTCCATTTACCTGCTAGAGTTTCCCTGCCCACCAACCAACACCACCACCACTCACCAAGACCTCGCCACACACATGCTAATGCTGTTCATCCAGCACTGACTGAATTGAAACGGCTGAATGTCTGTATGTGCTCAGTTTGATGGAGTCGCTGACCATGAATGGTAATGTCTGCAGTCCAGTCCTGGTCCAGGTTACCTTTGGCCTGATAAAACTGATTATTTGAAACTTCTTAAATATACAATTACAACACTTATGTTTATAAATGAGACATTCTCAGTTTAGAAGTAACAAGATCAAAATATTAATGTTCTGTACTTTTATTGTGGAAACCAGTATTTCACCTGGTTCTGTGTCCTGTCTCCAGGCCATTGAGGATAAACCCTTCAGATGTTGGATAATCACAGATATTGTCAGGGGGTTCACGTCATGTTCAACACGTGTAATTACCGATTGCTGATCAGATTCAACCAGCAGGGGCTTGGAAGGTGGCTTTAGGTTTCCACAGAAGCTTGAAAATATGCGACATCACTTGCATTTATATTTAGTCTTTTCATTTGGACTGAGAGGAGAGAGTGCAGAAGCCAATAAAACCACTGGATAGAGTCACATGGGGAAAAAAACAAAAACATGTTTCTGAACATATCTACCATATGAATATTTAGGATATCTTAAAACTTGATTCGATGCAATTTGTAGAGAGGAATTAATTAATTAGATCTCCATATTTATTTCCACTTAAAATCACACAGCTCTATCGCATCAGGCGTACATAATCAGAACATTACAAAGCATTTTTGAAGGAGCTGAGTGCATTTAAACCTCAGACCTTGAGTTTGATTTGGCCTTGACTGTCGAAACGACACTGAACACTATGTTGAAATCCTAAAGAGCTGTTGGAGGCCTTCAGAAGGAGACTGTAACAACGGATCTGGCCTGGTGAGGGATTTACAAAGATCTGAAAAGAATCTGAAATCACACATTCACATCTACACTTCAACCTTCACTCTTCACGTAACCGAAAAAATTCAGACGCAGTCTTTGTCATTCATTTAATTTAATTTAAAAAAAAATGTTTATGCACACCTGTAAAAGAATAGAATAAATCAGATTCATGAAGACGTAGCATTTATGGAAAATGTAGGCATGTCAATCGGATTACTCATACTCAGATTATTGCCATCGTCACATTGTGCTTTTAACATGATCCCGTAAATAATCTTACTAAAGCAGTACAGAATATTCAGGCTCCTACACATGATGTTAACCACTACACAGTTTGAAGTATATGAACGTATGAAGGACAGCCTTTCATTCACTGTGTTTTTAGGGGGGTTTTTTTGCATTCATGAATATGTGTGGATCTTGTGTTAACAGTGCAGCAGTGGCATTTCCCCCTCATACAGCCTAATTAGAGATCACATCAGGGTTGTTAAGTGAATGGTTTATTCATTATCCAAAGGTACATTTAATGGGCCACACTCATTAGGACACTCATTATCAAACTTGGCAACAGATCATATTATCCTGTGGTTTTGATCTTTTTGAAGGACAGAAGTGTGAAGAAGGCAGTGGAAGGCCAGTGCGGTGCGCGCTAACAGCCATGCCAGGTTGGCACTTTGATTAAACATTGAACGATCGCCTGTGTCGGCTCCGTCTCTCTGGACTTCCACGAGTGAGATGCCCTGTGCTCTTGTCCATCGCGCTCTACATCCACACCCTCCAGCGGGGGTTAACCTCACTTTACTCGTAGGACCAATCTTTGCTGGTTTCTTTATTGCAGCAGTACAGGGTTGGATTGGAATAATCTGTCAGTTGTGTATAGTGATAACGTCTAATGGGCAAATGTGGGTGGGGACTGGGTTTTGATTGGCAGCCTAAACCCAAAACGGAGTATCAAGGTCACCCCTAATAAGATGCTCATGATTTATGTTTGTCATGGATCCACTGGGTCTGCACAGATGATGTCCCATGATAGTGTGTGCTCATATTTTAAAGAAAATGAGATAAAAAGGGATATGAATAAAACAATGAGCGTTAGGCACAAAGACTCGCTTCATGGGTGATTTAGATTTTTTTTTCCATGTTCCATTTGTTTGATATGCATAATTGTGTCACAGTGATTGGCTAACGCGCAAAGAAAAAAACGACTGACAGACTTGAAAAACAGGAAATGAAAAGATTGGAAATTAGGTTGCAAATATTACAGTGGATCTGTAAAAGTGGCATAAGATGTGCAGTCGTGCCCACTGCATACACAGGCTTGTGCACCAAGAAACGCATAACAAAGAGAATGCATTTAACACACAGTTTAGGTAATTTCCAGTGTAATTATGAGTTGGTAATTCTGGTCTTTTCCCCAGTTGTCAGCAAATTGATTTAAAAGACGAAAACCATTTGGCTTTCCAGTATTAGTGTTATATGTCTGTCTGTCAAGTTAATTTATTTGTCTTGTGTGCTTTACTTTGACACCTCATCTCTGTCTCCTCCTAGTGTATCTGTGTATGTATGTCAGCTTCACCCCTGGGTCACTTACCTTCTGTCTCCAATCAGTTAATCACTGTCATGTCTTTCACCTGTTCACTCCTCTATTTAAGTCTCACTTCTTTTCCCCTTCGTTGCCAGATCATTGTGTTCCTCCTGGTCACATCTTCGTCCTGTCTCTTCCATGGTTCCTGGTAGTAAGTTTATGGTTGTGTATTGTATTTCTAGTCTGGAGCTTTTGTGTGAGTGTTTTCTAAATTGTCTAGCCTCAGAGCGTTTGTTGAATTTATTAGTCAGAAGTATCTAAATTATTTTTTTCCTCTACGGAGTGATTTTCTGTTGGACTTTTGAAATGTTATTTTCCCGTTGTGGGTTTTTGATTTCTTAGTTTATCTAAAAGTGATTCTTGTGTTTTTTGATGGTGTTTTGTGTTATTAGAAGTTTTATAGGAAAATTATTAAGTATGTGTACGTTCCGTGAGAACTTTAAAATAAAAATCTTACTTTGAAAATCCATTTCCTGCGCCTGGGTCTCCTGTCTCTAGACCATCGTAACAATTAGATTTTTATAACTTTCTGACTTTATTTTTTAAATTGATAATTTTAGTTTTTGACAAAGTATTTGAGGTTGCATGTATTAACATTTAAATCGGTCATGAACTGTTTACAAGTGATTCTTTTGGAGGAACACCTGGCACTGAATACTTCCTTCAAGCCTTTCATTCCTGAGTTGATTTGATCTCCATGAGTTGCAAGAATACACAGAAAATCAGAAAAATCTATTCATAATATTTTTTTATCTTCTACTGTTGTGTGAATGTTAAGTAGTCGAGAGTGGGTTGAATGCCTATTGTATTGCTTCTGTCATTTGTCTGTCCATTCAACAACATAATCATATAATCTGAAGAGTGTTGAGATATCTGCACCAAATATATGCTATGGAGCATCTTGGCATGGAGCAGAAGCCTATTGGAAATAGGTCACCTGTAGGGCAGTCACTTTCAACAGAATCTTACTCTATATTTGGCAAAGGGGTATTAAAAGTACCCAGCACGTTGTGCTTATTTTTTTGTTTTTTATTTTTCATGAGCATCTTCAGCTCTTGAACTGAAACAATTGTCATTTAAGCTCGTCTCTGACTCTTTCTTTGATTCTCAAAGGTTGTGCTCTTCATACGTGGCAACTATTTAGCGCGATTTATTTGATCTAGCATCTCTTTGTGTTTGTTGTATAGAATCTGAGCATCAACCTTCTGAACACAATGAAATGTGTTAACACAATGTACCTGTTAACATAGGGCCTATAATCATTCACCAAATCTGAACTTGAACTTTTTTGCATCCCTGAAAGTTACTATTGTGCATTTATGAAGTATTGCTGGGAAATACAAACTACCCATTTGCCCCTTGATTATGAAGAAAATGAAGAAAAAATGTAATCCTCATTGTTATTTTGCAGCATTATTAGGAAAAACAAGGAAACATGTCAGATGTGTTTCATCTTACTCTGATTTCAGTCAACATGAATTATCTGAGTAAATTGAAAGTACACTTTGTTTAGTGGGTCATCTGCCTCCATCAGGCCTTGAGGTATGTGGAATCAATCAGCATGTAGACGATGAAAAAGCTGCACCGATGAGTCCTATCTGCTTTAATTTCCCATCAAAGTGTCAGGAAGATCACTCGTTTCCCAAATTAAACATCATTCACTGGTAACTTATTCAAGAGATTCCAATTAGCTGAAAAGTGGTTCTTCATGATTGTGTTTTCCTCACTGCCCCCACTGCCAACCCACCAACCCCCGCCCTCTTTTTCCTCTTCAAA
>JAPTHA010000005.1:6434201-6458963 GCA_029814585.1 Gymnapogon annona | reverse complement strand
TCATCAGCGAATAACACCATTTTAAGATACTTTGAAACATTACACAGGTCGTTGATGTAGAGATTGAACAGTTTTGGGCCTAATACTGACCCCTGTGGAACACCACAGGAAATGCTCAAGCATGATGACGTGCCATTACCCATCTTCACAAACTGCTGCCTGTTTTTGAGGTAGCTTTTCACCCAATTCAACGCAGCTCCTCTAATGCCATATATCTCCAGCTTAGTGATTAGAATGTTGTGATCAATGGTATCGAAAGCTTTTTTTAAATCTATGAATATTCCTGCAGTATGCTTATTATTGTCAATAGAGCTAGTTATTTCTTCAACTGCGTCAATTATTGCCATGGATGTTGATCGATTTTTCCTGAAACCATACTGACTATCTGTTAATATATTATATTTCTGAGTAAAGGAATCAAGTCTTGCATCGAATAATTTTTCTAATATTTTTGAGAATTGTGATAAGAGGGCTATGGGTCTATAGTTTGTGAAGAGGTGGATATCTGAGTCTTTGAACAGAGGAGTGACCTTTGCTGTTTTCATCTCAAGTGGGAATTTCCCAGTAGAAAATGACAAATTACAAATATATGTCAAAGGCTTTGCAATACCCTCAATAACCCACTTAACAGTTTTCATATCAATCTCGTCACAATCTGTGGATAATTTGGATTTACACTTCAAAACAATGTTAATTACTTCCCTTTCCTTTACATCTGTGAGAAATATGGAGTTACACTTCCGTTCAATTTGAGAGTAATCAGGACTTTCAGTAGTATAGATGTCACCTGCTAATTTGTGACCAATATTCACAAAGTACTCATTGAACTTTGTAGCAATTTCATTCATTTTGTCATATCTTTTGTTGTTTTCAATAAAATAAGAGGGGTAGGTTCTCTGTTTAGCGTTTTGATTTTTTAATAGGGAGTTTAGAATCTTCCACGTGCCTTGTATATTGTTTCTGTTATCTTTTAGTAAGGTATGGTAATAATCTTTCTTAGCATTCCTCATAATAGTTATCAGTTTATTTTTATATTTCTTATACTTACTTTCAGCTTCAGGTGTTCTTGATTTAATAAAGTCTCTATAGAGTTTATTTTTCTTCGTACATGCATTTCTTATTCCTCCCGTAATCCATGGATTTTTTGTTTTATTTAAGTTTATTTGAAGTTGTTTTAAAGGACAGTTTTTATCAAACAATGTTTTAAATAAATTCAAAAATGTATTGTAGGCTTTATCAACATCGTTGCTGCAATAAATTCCACTCCAATTCTGGACAAGTAGGTCGTTTTTTAAAGCGTTGAGAGCCTCTGGTGTCCTGATTCTTTTCCAGATTATGTTTGCGTTGATCTCCTGCTGTTTGTAGTGTGCATTGTGAACAATAAATATTGGTAAGTGATCACTGATATCAGTGACTAGGAGTCCGCTGACAGAATTATTATCCAATTCGTTTGTAAATATATTGTCGATTAGAGTGGCACTCTCACTTGTTATTCTGGTAGGTCTTATGATTTTAGGATACAAGCTCAGGCAATACATGAGATTTAAAAAATCACTAGTGGGTTTATGTTCATTTATATTTAACAAGTCGATGTTAAAATCACCACAAACATGTACTGATTTGTCAGAAATGAGCAAGAAGGTGGATTCGACCCAGGTGTTAAAGACCTCCAGGCTAGAGCCAGGTGCCCGGTATACACAACTGATGATGTTATTTTTTCTTTTTTCATTGCAAATTTCAATTGTGATGCACTCCAACACATCCTCAATGGCGGTAGTCATTCTTTCTACAACTTTATACTGAAGGGAGCTTTTAATAAATATGGCAACCCCACCACCTGTCTTATTTTGTCTATTCATAAGTTGTAGCTCATAACCATCTAGGGCAAAGTCAGTCCCTCTTTCAGAGTTCATCCATGTTTCTGTGATGGCTACGATGCTAAATGGCTTAGTGAAGTGGCTGAGGTATTCCTTGATCTGGGCAAAGTTGGCATACATGCTCCTGCTGTTGAAGTGTATCAGGGACATTTTCCCCTCATTATTTATTGCCTGGTTGAATTGATCATCTGTGTAGTAACAGCAGTTGATGTCAGAAGTTAGAAAGTTCTTATCAGGGTCGAAATTGTGATCAAAGTTATTTTGGTCCCAAGGTGAGGCAGTGTTCAGTTCCAGTTTTTGTTCTGATATCATAGAGTTAGTGTCAGTGAGGAAGGTAGATTTCCTTACGTGTTGTTTTGCAATCATGTATACTGATTCAGCTCCTCCAGCTTCCTGATGTTCAGGACCTTTGCTTCTTCTGGTGTTCCCTTTAGTTTAATGAATACTTTGCAGTTGTTTGTCCATGTGCTTTGTATTTTTCCTTGTTTTCTTAAGGCTCGTGCTTTCCATGCAATTTCAGAATTGGTTTTAGTCAGGTGCTCGTTCAGAAACACGTCGGTCCCCTTTAACTTTTTGCCCTGCTTCAACAAGGCGATCTTGTCTTTTCTGTTGACAAACTTCAGGATGATAGCTTGCTTGTTGTTAGCATTTTGCCTGGGCAGCAAGTGGCAAGCCTCAATGCCACCGCAGTCCACCGTGATGCCTTTGGACGCCAAAAAGGCAATTACCTGGCGCTCGGTAGAGTTTGCATCCTGGTCCGTGGTGTCCTCGCTGTTTTCGTCGGGGGTCAGGGCGCGGGCGTAGGATCGGGGTTTGATGTAAAGCCCCGTAACGATCACATCGTTCATCCTGGTGTACTGCTCGAGGTCCGCCACCTTGTTCTCCAGTTGTGAGATGCGCCTATCTTTTTCTTCGCATAGTACGCGCAGCGCTTTCACTTCGCCGACGAGCTTTAGGATGTCCTCCTGGTTCTTTTTAACTTCCAGGACATCCAAGATAAGGGCATCGAGCGACTGTTTAAGGTCGCTAAATTCCTCCGGTAACGGGGTTTTCTTTGGCGGTGGCATTTACTCAGCGTTGACAGCTCTGACAGCTGTGTTCCTCTGTGAACACAGCTGTCGAGTGAGTATTTGTCTAGTTGCTTCCCACACCCGTCTACATCGGCGCATTTGAAATTGTTGAAATTGTTTTTTTCCCTGCTGAAGCCCACAATAGATAACACTCTTCTTCCCATACCCAATCTTCATCAACAAGGACTATTTAGGTTTCGCCAGCCACAACATCTTGCAGCTGGCACCGGACTTTCCTCACCAAGAACACACATGAACATTTACACTGACTTTACACTTCCCCACCCCTGCCTCCAACCCGCTCCCCCCTCCTCTGGCACAGACGGGTCATGGACCAGCACCTGATATGGCTGCAGGACCGGGCTGGCGGTTCGTCTCCGGGGATCCCACTCCCCCCACGCTATGTCTATGTGTCGTGTTGTCATATTGTCATTTATGTTCCCATGTGCTGGGTTTTTTTTGCTCCCCCAGTAAATACTTTTGAGTATGTGCCGGGTGACCCTTTTTTTTTTTACCCTTCCCTTCCACCTTGTCATGCTGTATCTTGATCTTTTTTCTCTGTCTCCCTTCGACCGCAACCGGAATGTGTAACCGTTCTGGGGGGCAGGTGTCAGGTGGAGGCTGGTCAGCATTAGCCAGAACCACCTCACTTTGTATTGGCCAGCGCACCACTCCTGCCACACAGTGACATGGCAAAATGTGTTCAGGTTGCTTGACCTTTGGTTCCGGATCATACAGCTGCGAAACGGCGTCTGGTTTTCCGTTTTCCGACCCTGAGAAAAGAGACCACCTAGCCTGACGTGCATTTAATCGTTTTGCCCCCTTAAGGTATTGCAGGTTTTTATGATCTGTCCATACTAAGAACTGCTACTGAGCTCCCTCCAACCAATGTCTCCACTCTTCGAGTGTTAACTTAACGCCTAAGAGTTCCTTATCACCAACATCGTAATGTTTCTCGGCTGATGATAACCTTCTGGAGAAATAAGCACAGGGATGGACTTTTACATCCTGAGTAGCTCTCTGTGAAAGCACTGCACCCACCCCTTCATTTGATGCGTCCACCTCTACTATGAACTGATTCTCAGGGTCCGGTACACATAAAATAGGAGCCGAGTGTTGTATTTGGTGGATGAAGAAATTACACCGACACCGGATCACGTTAGCTTCAACTATTTACTCCACACTTCCACACACGTGTCCCATAATTCACTCTGTCCCATACAGTCACTCGAAACAGACATGATGAAACGAGTTGTGCATCATCCAACACTGCAACTGAACACTGCACCATACATAACACCGAGGTGAACAAGTGTTTTAATGTTTCAAAAGCCGTCTGAGCTTGATCATTCCACCGAAAAGGAGTCAGTGTAGACGTTAGAGAATGGTGGATGCTATGGAGCTATAGTTGTGTATGAATCGACGATAGAAGTTTGCAAATCCTAGAAATTGTTGTAGTTTCTTTCTGGTTTCAGGTATTGGCCACTCAACCACGGCCTTAACTTTAGCTTGATCCATCTGCACTCCTTCAGGTGTTATGACCAAACCCAGAAATGATACGGTGGTTGCATGAAACTCACATTTCTCCTTTTTCACTTAAAGATGGTTCTTGAGTAATTTTTCCAAAACCTGGCAGACGTTGCATTTGTGTGTTTCTAGGTCCGGAGAGTAAATCAAAATGTCGTCGAGATACACAAAGACAAACTGGTTTACATATTCCCATAATATCTCGTTAACCATGTTCTGGAAAATGGTCGGAGCGTTGGTTAACCCGAATGGCATCAGTACTTGTAATGACCAGTAGGGGTGTTGAATGCCGTCTTCCACTCGTCTCCCTCTTTTATGCAAACTAGATGATAGGCATTACGTAGATCAAATGCCGTGTTCATAAGAGGAAGAGGGTACCTATTTTTAATTGTGATGTCATTTAACGCTGAGTAGTCTATACAGGGCCTGAGAGAGCCGTCATTTTTATCTACAAAAAAGAAATCTGCCCCAACTGGTGACGAAGAAGGCCGAATGAGTCCCACTTTGAGTGACTCCGAGATGTACTCGTCCATTTCCCGTCTTTCAGGACTCGAAATAGAGTAAAGACGACCCTTAGGTAAGGTTGCTCCAGGTATCAGGTCAATCCCACAATCATAAGTTCGGTGTGGGGGAAGAGAAGTGGCTTTAGCTTTGTTGAAAACCTCCCCTAGGTCATGGTAATACCCTGGCACCCCCTGGAGGTCTGGGAGAGAGGTTTCCATTATGGTCGAGGCACATTGAAGGTTCGTTGATTTCCACTCTGTCATTTGGCCCGTTGACCAGTCTATGACTGGATTGGAGTTTCTCAGCCATGGGAGACCTAACACCACAGGTAAGGTCTGAGAGTCAAACAGATGAAACTCTACTTGGTCCATATGGTCCATAATCCAGAGTTGAACAGGTTCGGTTTTATGAGTGATGGTGAATAAAGGCTGATTGTCTATGGAAGGAGCTTTGAATGAAATTTCAATGGTTTTTACTGGAACATTAAGTTTTTTGACCATGATTAAAAAGTTCAGGTCTGCTCCAGAATCAATTAAAGCTTCACTTCCTTCTCTTTTATTTTGATGACATATTTCAACTGACGTCAGTTTCTGGGGAAGCAGGGGTGTCACCTTGGATCTCACGGTTGTCTTCCCCGTCAAATGTGAGCTTTGGCTGTTAAAGGACACCTGATTGTGATGTGACCGGACTCCCCACAGTAAAAACACCTCCTCTCCAACAGGCGGCGCTGCCTTTCCTCGGAACTCAGCTGTGTCCGACCAAGTTGCATCGGCTCGGAAGCGGAAGTGGTGGAGTCCTGCCCCGAACCGGCCAGTAGTGGCTTGGTCGAGTGCTCCCATCGGTGGTGTGTTGTGTACGCTTGTGACACGTTGTCGTCTCCTCTCCTGCAAACGCACATCCAAACGTATTGCCAAGGCTATGACCTCATCCAGCCTCGAGGGAATATCCAATGGGGGAAACTGGTCCTTCAGTTGCTCGCATAAGCCGTCCATAAAAGCGTTGATTAAAGCGGGTTCATTCCATCCACTATTGGTGGCTAAAGACCTGAAGTCAATAGCGAAATCCGACACAGACCGCCTCCCTTGAACCAGGTGCTTTAAGGCTCATGTCGCTTCTCTTCCCAGTGGTCTGTGTTCAACTATTTTCTTTAATGCCTTTGAGAAATCCTTCACTGGCTCATACACTTTGGAGCTCTTCACCCATTCCGCTATGGCCCATTCAGCTGCACGACCTGCCAGATGAGAAATCATGAACGCCACTTTGGCTCTCGGTGTCGGGAATGCACCAGTTCAAAATGTAATGCACATTGTACCAGAAACAGGCGGCAAGGAGCGCCGTCTCCAGAGAAACAATCTGGCGTGGCGAGGCAAGGAGGCTTGGATACCCAGGACAGAGGATCCCTCAGGTTTGGGATCCGCTGCCGGAGGTGCTGTTTCATTCATACATCTCAGCACCTCCTGCATCTGGTTATTTAAGTGGGTCATCATGGCCGACCTGTCGCCGTTCTGACGAGCTGCAATCGCCGACACATCACGTTCCAACAACTTCACTTGATCATGCTGGCGTCTGAGCTCCTCAGCCTGAGCCAGCCACTCCCCCTCTAACACTCCGGTGTCAACTGGATTCATTGTTAAGCTGGTCAGATCATCTGTTACGATCGACAACTAGACAGAATCCAAAAGCAGAATCCAAAAGCAGACACTGATCAGTTCAAAATAAAATATTTTTATTTTATGTTCTGCAAGAACTTACAGGTATCAGCAACAATTGTCTCCTATAGATTCTTAATTTAACAAAAATCGCCTGTTCCAAAAACATGGGAATACTTGTACCAATTACAACAAAAATAGGCCCACAACGGGAAAATTAAACTCTAATACAATAAAATCAAAATCACTCCGAAGAGGAAAAGATATAACTAAGAATATGCTGAAAATGCCCAAAGTCAAATCATTCTCTGTGAGGTTAGTAATTTAGAAAACAAAAAGGACTATGATCCACGACTACGACTATACAATACTACACTATGAACTATGACTTACTTTTTCAGCGTAACGTACTCAGGACCAGGCACGACAAAGATCAGACATCAAGAACAGACGTTGAACGGACGATGATCTGACGCAGACTGGAATTCACCAGCCCTTTAAATAAACACAAGGGAACCCTGGGTGTGAGACATTAGGAATTATTAGTGACGTGAAATAGCCGGGGAAAGGAATTTGGGAGTGAAGCTACAGACACATGAGGAGAGACACATGACCCAGACAGGAAATCACCAAATTAAAACCCCGGAAATGCACAAACACCACTTGTCTAACCCGACATGTAACGCATATAATAAAATATATGTAAATAATAAATATATAAATAATAAAATATAACCAATGTAATTTTTTTCCTTCCTTTTCAGCGATTCCGTTGTTTGGTAATCACCGTCACTCATACCACGACATCACTTGCTTTTATAACATCTGTTTGTATTAGTTCCTTCTTTAACTGGATAGTGGTACACACAGTTTTATGTTTCACACCGCCATGAGTATCACTGTTTTTCTTCAGAGACACGATGGCACAATGGAAATAACAAAGTCCAAAATAAGGCAACAAACAATGCACACACACAAGTCAATGTCTGAATGCGCAGTAAGTTGGCAGATGGCTTCGGTCGCTCGGGTGTTGTCGGGTGGCCAAGTTGAGCCACTGGATCGGGAATAATTCTAACTTTTGATTTGATTACCAATTTGTTTGAACTGTGAAAGTCACTCTCCGGATTGTACGGGGACCAAAAGGCAGGTTGGCAGATCGCTTCTGGTTTGGTTCGAGTACCAATTTGTTTCAAACCGTGAGACGTTCGAGTACCGAGGTTTCACTGTATTAAATATTTTTAAAAAGCTAAAATTCTTAGAACTGTGGCAATGGTGAAAAGGACGATGGTGAAGATCATGATGGTAAAGATGGTGATAGTGAAGAAAACGATTGGGCAGATGACGTGATGGCTCCACCACTTTCACTGTAGCTCATGGCCTCTTTCTCTGTGAAGTAAAGTTGATGCTTTGTGTCTTCCTTTGCACCTTTGTATCCATTACTGTGCATTTTGTGCATCTGTTCTTGTTGTTGGGCTCCATCTGGAATAAATCAATGAATTAGATTAGCTGTGGCTAAAAGACAGAATGCACTATTAGCTCAAATATTGTTGAAATGGAAGTGTGATTGTAACTATAACACCTATCTCAGGTCACTGGTGGATGTTAGGAGGTTAAAACAACTGAATACGATAACATCACCGACAAAAGCCTTGGAATAAAATGCTGAGGAAGCCAAGTGTGTGACTCTTTAAAAGCTCCTTTTTCTCAGCTATCGGTCACCATATTAGTTTAGTCTCCGATTTAAACTAATGCAACTGGCTATTATTGCAGTGATTGGATGACAGCTGAATCATGGAAACTACAATTGATACATCAGGACCAGTATTCATAATGTGTTCAGAAATAAACAATAACGGTACACTCAGGCTCTCTTTGCAAAGGAGGAAATAAAAGAAATGGATCGGCTTTGAAAACAAAGAAAATACCCCTGGAGAATAAACCAATTATAATGAGATAAAAGAATAGGAAAAATAAGTGGGCTGGGAGGAGGGCTGCTGCTCTTGTTCGTTCGTTTTCAGTTCCATTGCTCAGTCAAACTTCAGCTTCTAGAATGTTCTACAATGGCTGCATCAAACATCCACCTAAGTGTTAATATAGTACTATGTCCGCATTTTTATTCTACTTTCATTCTTTTGTTAAAAAAATCGCTTTTTTAAAGGTGCATTATATTAATTGGATTTTTTAAATCTTGGTTTTAATTTCTGATGACTCTCCTGGTCTTAAATGACTATTGCCTTATTTTGTCAGCACACTATTATTTACTACATGTAGTTAAAATCTCGAGCTTGGATGATAAAATCAATTTAAAGCGATCTCAGTAAAAGAACGCAACGTGTTAGAAGTACCACACATGCAGATACTTGAGTTGTAAAAGTAGTTGTACTGCAGCTAAAGTAGAAAAGCACTGCACATAATTATAAACTGCAAATAGAACAAGTTCATTTCTCATTGTTTCAATGTGGATATGGTTTTAATGTCAGTTTTACTTGTTTTGTGAGTGCCAAGTTCAGCTCACAAACACACTCTCACCTTTGAGCCTCAGTCATTAAAGCCAAAGCTGTGAGCACTCACTGAACACCTCACCTTCTAATGAATGATGCATATATCTATGCATTGATATGTGGCTCTCATTAATGCTGAAAACCATTGTATGTTTAATATATGGTAAAGGATACAGAGAAATAAATATGTCGCGTTACATATTAATCCAGCACTAAAACATTAAGTATTCTCTTCAGCCCCCGCCTGGTTTTGTCTCAGGGGCAGTAGGTTTACTCGCTCTTATAGGAAAAATTAGTAAAAATTCAGTTAAAAATATTTAAAACAATACCATGAAACTGAAGAAAAAACATTTTGAAGACAACAGTGTAGATATCTAGCAGGTCAATCCCTTCTTGTTTCATATTATACAGTATACATGGAGGCAGACTTCCCATTGGCGCCAACATCTCCAGTCAGACTGAGTGGATTTACCAGAGTAAAGGTCTCAACTGTGAGTACAACTAATGCTTATCTGTTTGAGTTAAAGGCAGACTTGACAATGGTCTTTACATCTTAATAAAGAACCAGCAATCCATGGACACTGACATGTGAACAGTATTCCTTGTATTGATATGGACCAGATTCAAGCAATGTAGAAACACAGAAAGTTGAACTTGAAGACCCTGGTGATTGGATGCACTTAAAGTGCATGAATTATGCACAAACAGAATCGGCTCTACTGGCGATAGCTCAGTTGGTAAGGCATCGGGCTGGTGCCTAGGGTATCTGGGTTCGATTCCCGGCATGTGCATCCAGTGGGTTGTGTCAGGAAGGGAATCCAACATAAAAACACCTGCCAAATCAAATATGCGAATTGGATTTGCTGTGGCAACCCCGAAAGGGAAAAAGCCGAAAGAAATTATAGAATCATAGAATCGGCTCTGCTCTTCATGTTCATTGTCTGTCCAAGTCATTGTCAACAGTAATGGGGAGTACAGTTAGGTACAGTTAACAATTGACCATTAAAGACCCAAAAGCATCTACTGATCGTGGGAAAATGGGAATAACTGAGGTAAGATGCAGTTTAATAGCTTTTCATTAACAGATGAAATAGATGAATTGATTAGGGCATTATGAGAAATGTCGACAAGTCAACTCCCATAACATAAGTCAACTTAAATTTGGAGGAGTCGACAAGACGCATGTTATTCTTTCTCTCCCTCCCTCTCGATGTGGTTGTGTATTGACTGCAGACTCTGCCTCTGATTTGCTTAAGCAGACACTGTGTGTGTCGGCGGCGGATCATGCTGCCCGTGTGTGTGCGTGTGTGTGTCGGCGGCAATCACGCTGCTTGTGTGTGCACTTAATGTTGTGTAGTTAAATTTAAAAGAAAACTCAAGGTGTTAGCCTTTGTTTTATTCGTGTTAAAATGTTGATCCTTGTGTCTTCTAAGTGTACAGTGGTACCTCTACTTATGAACGACTCTACATACGAAATGTTCAGGTGACGAAATGCCTCAACTGGAAAATATTAGCTCTAGTTGCGAAAGAAATTTCAGGATACGAAAGGAAAAAATACATAGTACGCAAAAAAATCGTAGTATGTGCTGCTTAGAAAGGAAAAATTACAGTACGCGCTGCTACTCGCAGCTCCCAGAATTCACCGAACGGAAACAAACTGGTAGCTGCTCTGCCATTGGCTATCGCCAAGCATCTTTCCGGCATCCCATTGGCTAGGAGGGAACTCTATGTGTGTATCATTTTTCCGTCGGACCATGAAGTGATTGACGGGAAAACGAGTCTTTCAAAAAACGAGTGTTCAATGAAGTTTCCAAATTTGTTGAAAAGAATCACCCAGAAAAAATGTTGACTAGTCGGACTATCGCTCACTACGATGATGTTTGCACATTTTCGAAGGATTGTTAAAAGTCGACAAAAGCAAACGTCCTTGGATCAGTTCTTTACAAAACGTCAGATAGCAGTTCAAAGGTAAATGAACATCATTTTTGTTCTAGGATTTATAAAAAATGTATGTTCGATTTTTGGGGCTTGGAACAGATTAGATCATTTACATGGAAAACATGGCTCTACTTACGAAATGTTCAGCTTACAAAACTACTTCCAGAACCAATTAATTTGGTAAGTAGAGGTACCACTGTACATTGTTACGTTGCAGTGAACTTGAATACAAGTTGCTCATTTCTGGACAGCTGTGTGTCCGTGTTGTTCCTCTGCTGACAATGTGATGACGTCATCACGACTTGTCGACTGGACTTCGACTTCATTGATGGATAAGTTGACTTGAAAAAAACTGAAGTCATTAATGCCCTAGTCTTGATACAATATTACCCCCTCCTTTGAGTTAATATGTAGATGAACTGCCCCTTTGAACTAACGTATTTCTACTCCTAGTCTATTTCTCTTAAACTTGTTTGTTGTGTCTCCACAGTTCAGATTATCTTTGCTGTTGAAAGGCCAAGTACTGCCTATTCCTGTTACCTTATGTACAGGCAGACCATTTTTATGCTGCAATACATAATGTGTACAGCGTGATGTGCGTAAGCATTATTTTTCACATTAAGAAACTTACAGTTTGCCATAAAGCTGTAGGAGAATTGTTAATATGATTGTTATTGTATTTAAAAAGCCAAGCATCAGTGGTGTCATCCTAACTTGGTCTTTCCATGAGATCCACACGGGACTCTAATGTTGGTAAATGATCAGAGATCCAGTATTTTATTCATGCAATAGTGGTCCTGGTTTTTGGTGATGCATCGAACATGGGACAACAGATGCAGTAAACTAAGCAGTTTCTATACACAATTAAACAGTACTTCACTAACATGACTAGAAACAACAACTTTCTTAACTTGTAAAATGAAACCCAATTGTAATCAATTCCTTGGCTCATACATGGTTAAAGATCTCTTAATACTGATAGTCATATATATTTTTAACAAAGTCATGTCCCCCGTGGCAGGATGTCACCTCTCTATTGTTCCATCCTTTATGTATTGATTATGTAGATCTGGGCCGACAGCACCAACCTCCTCTTCTCCTTTGAATAGCTTAACTTGTAGTCTGATTACTCCCTGCGGATCAGTTGTTTGATTGCCATTGGTGGCAATCAAATAATTGACCCTTTTTGTTTCTACTCACTCTTATCCCACATGTTATTGTTATGAATGGTGCATCACCTCATCAGACAACTTGCTGTTGTTATTTAGTGCTGATTTAAAGGGTCTTCACTTTAACAGTGGCCTCCTTTAGGTTGCCCAAATATTCCCCAGCTCCAAGACCTTGACTGTCTGACAGTTCAATACACATTCATTTTGCAGTTTGACGCTTGAGCGACAGCTTTTAAGTGAGTTAGTGTCCCAGACTGTCAATTAGGAGTAGACCTCATTGACACACATAAAAACCCTGCCATCCTGTGCTTTCAGTAATTGCGGGCATGACAGTTTATCATTTTCCATGAAAACCATTGGGTTTTGCAAACATGTAGCTGTTTTGATGGTCCTTCACTATTTGAGTGACACTTGGTTTTGTGCAGCTGTTTGTTTCCATATGATTTTTTTCCCTCTCAAGGCCAAATGGTCATTTCACTTGATGAGTTCACAGTTTTACAAAACAAAAAGCAGCATTGGTTTATGGAGAGCCAGGTTCCAAAAACTGATTGACAGTTTCATCCAAGGCCATTAAATGGAGACAATGGAAAATTAAAGTTAACTGCTTTTGAACAACTTTAAAACACACACTCTAGACCTCTATGAACATAGGGGTTCACTTCACATATTTAGGATATATATATAACTATATATACAGTATATACATATATGTGTGTGTGTGTGTGTGTGTAAAGAGAGAGAGCGAGAGAGATTTATAGAAAGAGAGACATAGATAGATAGATAGATAGATAGATAGATAGATAGATAGATAGATAGATAGATAGATATCAATGTGATTTTCCATAAATTACACTTAACTGTGATTTCACTTACCTCACTGCTCTTATATAACATGGACTTTAACATAAAGAGACTTGACAGAAACAGAGAGCATGGGTGATATGCAGAGTCTGCTGAAAAACATAAAACATTAAATCAATTATTTGGCATTTCACATTCAACATAAATTACAGGCATTGTTAGTAGCCACATCATCGGTCCACATATGCAAAGCATGGTCGAATGTGAGATTTGGATGCTTAGGTACCACTACGAAATATCCAAAGTGCATGCTCATTGATGGAATATTCACACTGAGGCTACAGTTTGGTCAGGTTTATGAATATCTGTGAACAGCTTGGTTATGGTTAGTAAATGGGAGCTAGGGAAATGAAATAGAAAGGAAACCTGGAATTGAGCAACAGGAAACAGCCGAACACTTAACGGGAAGTAACAAAGTGAGAAATAACAAATAAATTTGTTAGTCTTCCTCTTCCTCCAGTTTGATGTTCTACAAAACAAATTAAATTAAACAGTTGGACATTGAAACTCCCGCGGTAAAGAGGTCTTAAAGACAAGACACAGTGTGTTTATTTTATTCAGGACATCAGGGATTTTTCTCTGGAGATCGTTCACACATTTGCAAAAGAAAAAAAACCTGAACACATTACACTTTTTAATACTTAAGTCTAACTCGTACAATGATGTTCTCCTGAGCACGGTAGAAGCTTGACTCGAGTGTCAACACTTGATGCTGAGATTACCAATTGACAAAAACATTGTTAATTACATCTCACAAGTAAAGTGAAGAGACGCAACATTTAAAACATAAATGAAGCCTCTGCCCCCCTTCAACAAAGGTAGATAATGGGATTCCACATCAATAAACACTTAAGAGATTTTACTTTTTTTCCCCTTCAGTGCCAGCATCCTGGTATTTGACATAATATTCCCCATGTATTCACTTAAGAGAATTCTGTCCAACAGTGCTTCTATTTATTTTGATGTGACTTTTATTTGTTGGTGTTTTTCCTTTCTTTAGGAGCCAGCTCATCTGATATCTTTGGTCTTGCAACCTTGTTTCATATAACATCTTCTAGCAAAGGTAGCCTTGCCTCCTATGTGTTGAATAATTCATGACTTGCAATCCAATACTATTGGATTGGGGAGAGGGGGACTCAAAAGTTGAATTACAAAACATCACATTCTTTCATCTCATAAAGTTTTTTTGCAAAGTGCAGAGGTCAATTATAAGTCCTCTGGCAATAGCTGCTATGAATAATACACCGAAGGGCTCCAGAACCTTGGGAGAGTCCCTCCACTTGTGTAGATTATTGACGCTTTAACTTTTTTTCTTCCTATCCTCAGGTAAAAGAGGACCCTTTGTCTGTGGTCTCCTGCACTGTTCATGCCTCCATTGCCTCCAGGCAAAAGAGGCCTAATTTGCACTGGTCTGTTTTGGGGCCAATTATTATAATACCAAATGTAGTGGAAACACAATAAAATTGAAAACAATAAAGAGGGAGTCTACCAATAGCATGCATTTTAATAATTTGCTCATTAAAGATGCATTTCATCTGTTTAGTAATGTGCAGTTTTGCTGGCTCTGGGTTGAATTGGTCACATTACCTGCAGGAGGTGCACCCTCTGCTCCTGCTGCTGAGGAGACGACGCTGCATGTTCACACGGAGAGAGTGCAAAAACATCAGCAGCATTCCATCCACATTCATTTTCCTTATTTGGATTTGGAGAAAAGACAAAAATTACACATTTTCAGGAAGTGGCATACATTCCTCAGCTGAATTAAAGAATTAAATGAATTTTAAATACATTCACTCACTAAACGCCAATGACTCAAAGACCTATGATAACTTTGTTCATTTTCCACCCAGTCCTTTAAGTAACGTTGAGTTTCACCTGCAGTGTATTTGAATGCTTACATAAACATAAATATTTGTTCTCCCTCCTGTCTTTTCTATATTCTGTAATTTTCTATAATTACTGTTTTTGTTGAGTCCGCCAGTAAGATCAGAAAGAGACAAGGTGTGGTCTTTACATTATGTCCATACCTCTGTTCTGATGGACAGCTTGAAATATGAAAAACAATTATAACCTTGAGGCCATGGTCAAGTTTATTTATATTTGCGGATATAAAATAACTCAGGGTGCTCGAAGTATTATAGCAAAATATAAATAAAATACATAATATGGTGAAATAATGAAAAATGAGAAGAAAATCTACAAAAACTAAAAAACACATGTGCAAAACAATACAATAAATAAAATAAAAACTAAACAGTGAAAAAAAAAATGACTCACCATGTGATCACTTTTATTAAAAAGCCAAAATCTTTAAAGCTCGGGAATTTATAGAGGAACATTTTTTCTGGTTTATCGTGAGCTATCTGTTCTAACGCCAACCGACTTTGATGGTTAATTGAACTGTTTGTAGTGAAAACACTAAAAACATTGTGTCACTGAAAGTGCAATAGTTGGAGCAGTCTAAACCTGGAGTGACTGAGCTTCAGATTGTGTGTGGATGTGTGTGGCGCTGCCGTCTGTGACCTGTGCTGCTGCTTGTCTCGGCCTGTGTCAGCACTAGATGTCAGTGTTCTCTGTGCTGCGGTGTGGGGCTGCATGTGGGCTACAACAGGAACCACAGCCTGAGATATACTCCAGGAGGAAAAAAAGGCATAACCATCCTCTTTTTTTCACTTAAAAGTCCTCAGTCCTGGTGGATTTCATGCTATAGCCTCGTGCACCATGGCCTGATTACCGAGGGCATCGCTTTTATCTCTAATGAGCAGCAAAGTGCTGAGCTGAGCATTCCTTTCACATCATTTGCTGTACCATTCCTCACCACTTGTTGTGAGTTATGTTGCAACGTCTTGTGCAGATATCCAACTTTAAAAAACTTTATACATCACATGCTAGGAAAGCTCTCTTTTTTTTCAACAGCGGCACTAACATGTTTAAGCAGGAAAACTGTGGAATGATGTATTTTTACAGTACTTTTGAGAGTAGTCATACTTTTGTATATCAGTACATGTATCAAAGGTCCTGAAAATATGTACATTCATGTGCCTTGCTCAAAGATGTGGAAAATTAGCTCAATCTTGTAGTTAGGTGTGACATGTTGTTAGGGTATCCAGGCACATTTTTCTTGAATGAGGAACCAGTTAAGATTCAGAAAGAGCTACGTCCACTTCTGTAAATCATAGTTTTACTGTTTTAGAGTCATTTTCGATTGTCTGTGCATTAATTATCTTAAATGTTACCAAAGCTCTGGCTCCAATAAAAACAGCATATCAATTCATTTTGTGTCCAGCTGTGTTGACATGAATTGTTATGTTATATTCCTTTTCCTGGCCTGGACAGTACAGATATAGAGCTGAAAATGAGTGAAAATATGAAACATCATATAAAAGCCTTATGTGTTGGGGAGATCCATTATGGTCCAATTCAACAAATGTAGAGGGAACTGATGTTAATTAGGTAATGCCATAACTTTATCTGGTGACATATTTAATTTTGTCTTCCCCTATTACATAGCTTGATCCACTTCCTCAGCTCTTAATCATCACATATAAAGTTGCAGAATGACAAATGGGTGTGTTTTAAGGACTCAGAGACATAGTACTGCAACAGATTACACACAGATCTGACTAAACACATGGATAACACTTTCCTAAGTGCACACATTAGGTTTAGAGATTCAAAAAATGTGTTGGATCAGTAACTCAAACACAGCAAGAAGTGCATTTCAGTGGATTTTATTTGAGAACAAAGTTTTGCCCCTTTTTTCAAACGGTTACTAGATTCCCCCGTGAATTTTTTTAACGAGAAACCAAACTTTTCTGCAATAAAAATGCATTTGGCTATTTTTCTTGCAAAAATTAGTAATTGTGTAAAACTCTAACTGCAAATTTAATGAAACATCAATAATCTAACGTGGTTTGAAGCCTTCGGTTTGTGGTCACGTCACGTATTGTGTATATGACACGGTTTCGAGTCCAGATGCCACTGTGCACACAGAAGGCGTGGCTTTCTATATTACAGTCTCTGCAAAGATCACCCAATCAGCGCCCGCCTTAACATTGCAACCCGGAAGACGGAAGTGGAAAGTGAAAAGAGCGCCTTGATTAAAAGTGCAGACGTTACCTGGAGGTAAGAATGTCCTCATATTGACCAACTATTTACTACATACACACAAGACGACTATTTTGTTCGCTAAAAACCTTTGTAGGGAAACACAACGCTAGTGTTAGACAGTTGGATTCGCCTTTTTGTGTTGGTGGATTCAAAGCAATAACCGATACTGTATGTCTTTAAAATAGGGTGTTGTCGCCGAGGCCACAAGACAAAAATATAAAATCTGCGTAATACACTATAAGGTTTCAGTTGTTGTAAGTCGTATATATAGGTGTTTATTGACAGTTGTAAATTGATTTGACGGGTATATTTGTCATTGTTATTGCTTTAGAGGCTTTTCTGAAATATCTTCGGTGAAATCTGAACAAACTTGGTGTCACATATTTCACCATGAACGGGTTCTATTAGTGGATTTAGATTTTTGTGTATTGGTTTAGCGTTCTGGCATTTCATTGTTTTAAATCTGTCAGTTAGGCCATTTCATGTTCTACGTTGTTGTAAATGGAGTATAAACTGAGCTGTTGGGTGTTGTATAACACGGGACAGGCTCATTATCTAAGAAAATAATTGGGAAAAAAAATACTGTTTTAGCTGAAAAAAAATCATTGTTCCACAGCTCAGATCTGCTGTCAATGTATTTGACAAGATAACACACTGTGTCAAAGACAAATCTGGGAACTTTGAGAATTATCTATCATTTATCTAAACTGATATTAAGCTCTAAATATTCTGTTTTTTATGTGGATAAAATAATATTTCTTTCTTTACTTGTACTACAGTTTGTCTGTTTCCCGATCTTTCTGTATGTGGCAAATAATCATTGTTGTTTTTGATCATTTCCAGGCATGTAGTTGGTATTTATGTGTATTCTGCAAACCAAGTACTACTAGTATGCAGACCCATGAGGATCCACAGTTTCTAGATTTGGTCGTTTTCAAGCTGTTGTGTGTTTGTGCATGTTGTACCACATTTGTCCAGCAGTCACTGCCAAAGCACCCTGGGCATAGCAACATGATTGTAAGGCTATTGCATTCCAAAACGACTAATATCTCCCAAAATATTGGTCTTGTCAATTTGCAGTTTTCACCAGTCTATTGCTTGACCAAAAATACACAAGTTTCCTGAACTGCAGTAGTCGGCCCTTTACAGATTTTGTCTGAATCCCAAGACACACATGTACATGCAGAGGCCACGTGGCTTTTAATCGAGCGATGGCTACATTACATTGGTTAGATTGCTTTTAAATGCAGCAAAATCTATATATACTGTTCCTTTGACAAAAAAAAAATACAATAAAAACAAAAAGAAAGATAAACATGTTGGTTGTGAGAGGTCTGTCAGATGCTTCTGTTCACCATTATACAAAATGTGGTCATTTATGGAAGGCTGAAATAACCCTAGGGGACCATGAAGTGTCATGGTTCTCCCCAGGGACCAGTCTCCCACCGGTAGCACGTTAAAGCGGTTTTAATGTAGGACTGAGTGGGGGCTCCCACCTCGTTTTTTCTGTCTTATGGTCTAAAATCCAGTAATATTACTGATATGTGAGCACAGCCTGGATTGTAGAATTGACAATAGGAATTCTCCCAGCATGCACACAGAGTCTGAGAAATTTTGGAATAGGGTGGCGTTTAATTAGCTGCAGAGATGTAGTCCACCTTCTGTAGTCAGGCTCATCAGCGGGTCGCATGGAAGCTCTGTCTCCTGATGTTTCCTGGTTGGACGGGTGGATTCTGGTTAGCATTGATCAGGCAGTTTGTCTTGTTTACAGTGCACAGCTCCTCAGGGACAGTGCAGGGGTTAATTGCTGTTGAGGCTGTGCTCTCAGCTCACTCCTCAGCTCTGCTAATACAAAGGAGATGACACTAATGAGGGACTGCTGAGAGGACACTTCTTCTTCATGACTGCAGGTTCACTGGGTGGGGTGGGTTCGGGGACTTTGGGGATTTACCACAGCTGCTTTAGGGACACAACACCTTTGACAGACCATGTGTTATTCATGGCTTTCTTATTGTAGTTATTAATTGTCTTGACCAGAAACCATCATGGTTTATTGCTGACTCACGTGTGTCCATCATGGATTAAATCTACTTTTCCCACACTGAACTTGTTGTTTTTATTGAGCCAGCAACAGTGACAGTAACATAATATAGTATGTATGAATGGATTTTCGTAGTTAAGAAAGATGACGTGTTTAATGAGGTTGACTTCTACAAATCCATGGCAAATGTAGAGGAGAGGCTTCAGACATCGAGGAAGCAACAGGATACGAGTGAAAAATAAAACACAAGAATTTAGTTAAAAATTAACCGAGTAAGTGCCTGTTTTTGTACAGAACAATGAATATACATTACGGGATAGATAAAGCTTTGCTTAACTAGTGTCAGAATAAGAAAAATGAAAAGAATCACAAGTTACAAACTTTCAGAAATCTTCAAGTAAAAGTTAGACTGTGTTTCTTTGTTTGTATTCAGGCAAAGTATCTTTGCTGGTCAGTGAACAGCCTTGAAATTCTTAGGAAGTCAGTTTTAAGCAACACTGATAGATTTTACTGTGAGTGTGCTTTTCCACTTGGTTTATCTTCCAACATCTCTGAGTACTGGTTTCAGGAAAGTGAAAAATATATCACCTCTAAAACTTAAGGATTTCCACTGTCAGATTTGCAGATTCCCTATGACACCATTTCACGTCTTCTGACTGTCCTTCCAAAGGTCAATTAGTAAATTACATACTTTGTCATCAAAATGACAATATTGTAATATTATACAAAATGAAGGTGACGTGTTGCAGCCAAACATGGAAACTAAATACTGTAGATCTATGGACTTCTGATTGTGGTTAATGTGGTTATGTGTGTGTGTGCAGTGTCCTCCTCCTTTTCCTCCCAGCTGTGATGATGAGCTTCTCCCCTGGACCATCAGGCCTTCATGGCTCCAACAGTATCGAGGAGCAGAGGGACCGCTGGGAGAGAAAACGCAGCCGAGTGGCCAAAGAGCTGGTACAGACAGAGCAGCGGTACTGCCAGCAACTGCAGCTCGTCACCACCGTATGTATCCAGACGTGTTCCTCTGTTAATTATTGTATAAGACAAACACATATATGCAACACAAATGCATATAAATGAGATAAAATCATGGTCAAAAACCTGAATCCAGTTTTCCTCCTGTCTTATATGGAGGTGAGTTAAGGCCAAATTCTAGCAAGCTTTCTTGTAGTTGTTTGTGTGGTTTCTGGAGCCTTAAGTTCTGTGTTTGTGGGTTGGTGTTGTTTAATCACAAACTGCAGTCTCACATACAGCTGCAGTGTTTCTATTATTTACCTACAGTGCACTGGACTGATTTGTCCAGTAGTTTTATAATGATTAATGAAAGCATTTTTTTAGAGTAATATCAGACTCACTGCACGTTGGGTTTCACAGGCAGGACCCAGAGCTGACCTGCTGAAGGCAGTTCTCCATCATTATCTCTGGAGCAGGAGTACCGTAACACAAACTCACAATGTTAATGTTGACTGCAGGTACACGCTAAAGGACTGTTAGGAATGGACTGAAATGGAAAAGAAATGAATTTTTTTTAAATGACCCAATGTGGATCATATGATGAATTCACCAAATACACTCTGACCCCACCCACCCCCATCATGGACAGTTCTCTCTGCTGGTGTCGGGCAGGAGGTTGCACTGCATCCGCTGTGGAACTGCCAGGTTCAGTGACAGCTTCTTCCCCCCAGCCATCGGACTATTAAACTGTACTTGACTTCACATGCAATGTTTACACTGTTTATAGTACCGTTTACATTTATGTGTAATGTTTAATCTGTTTGCAGTACTGTTTACATTGATGAGCAATATTGCACTGCCCATCTTATTTATTTCCTTATATATTTCTATATTGAAGGTATGTGTTGTCACCTTTGCACTGCAGCCACTCATGGCTTTGGACACTTTAGTAATTTTGCACTTTTGTATTTTTTCCATATTTATACTGTGTTGTCAGTTGCCAATCAATGACATTTTGTTGCCAGATTCACTGTGTGTGTCTGTGTGATGACAATAAAGGGAAGTCTAGTCTAAGTCTAATTAACCCCTAAAGACTTATCTTGCCGCAAAACTGTTTTTGTGGCAACCTCCAGATGGATAATTCTTTACATTTAACATATCATAAGTGATTTGTCACAATCCATTATAATATAGTCCTCTGCATTTTACATTTTTCAGTGTAAATCATGTTTTCCTATTTGTGATTTAATGAATTCTGCAGAGGTTAATTAACAACTTCATACAAATTCAAAGGTTACTATCAGAATAGAGAAAATTGATGAAAAAGTGTCTTTTCTACAAAATATATCATTGACTAAACATAAAAACAAGTGTATCCATCCACTGCCACATATTCAACACCATGGTCTTTCATCCAATGTTGTAGAAGATGACAGTGTTTGATTCACTACAGAGCCTCTGAATGTCTAAATGGGTGATAATGAATGAATGAATCATAAAAAGATTGATAACTAGCTTACCTCAGGTATTTCCATGTATTAATAGGATTAGTGGCTTCAGAAGTTATTCGGCGTTTTATATCAGATGTCTGTATTTTCGGTACTGTTAGGCCTGGTCACTGTCTGGATCTTTAAGGGTTTCTGGTCCTGGTTCATGGTTTGAGTAATTATGTAGGTTTGTATGCAGAACCAACGTATTTTCATCATCATAAATCTTTGCATGCAATATGTGAATACATAAAGAAAATATTGTATGTTTATTAGGGATGTGAAAGGGCAGGTTGTCCATGTTTTGGTACCTATTGTGGTCCTTGAGATGCAGGTTCATGATATGGTTTGAATGCATAGCCTGGCTGTATCCCACTTGTGTCCCAATGCTTTGACGTCGACTTGATTTAGTGTCACATTAACAACCATGAAAATTAAAACTTTATATATTTCATTCAAATGCATCTTTCCCAGGTTTGCTCACATAACTAAACACAGTGTCAGGAAGTTTCCATGGTCTTGATCAGTTCCTCTTCTGCTGTGTTTTTGTGCACTGTGTTCCTATGGTGCACCAAAGCCACAACTTTCATCCACACATACAGTAGATGGTCTCCCAGTCTTTTTTTAGAGCATTTCCTTTTCTTGGTTGCAATACACCTCCCTGTTTCCTCCCTTTCCTATGTTTTCTGTTTTGTTATGAGTGGGTTTTGGCCAACTCGCCCTTAACCTTCAATATTCCTTATCACAGTTTGATTGACACAGTCCCAGTCTGCCCAGCCCCCTGCATGCTGATGACAGTGCTCAGTCTGTCACCGCAGGCATCTGATAAATGTGAAATTATAAAATACGTATTTCAAAACTGGAGTCTGAGTCTTAATAACAATGTAGAGCAGCATCTCCATTTGCCTGTGACAAATAATTAAAGTGCGGGATTCATATGGTCACTCAGAGCTGAGGTCCTAAGTCCAATGTGGTGGGTGCAGTGCTCAACTGGGGCTCTGGCTGTGCGTCTCAAATATTTCTAAAACTGGACAAGATTTGATTTTTCCGTAATTTCATTACGTATCCCAGGAGTTTAAATTCGCACCTGAAGACAAAACTTTCAGACAAGTAGGTGAAACTGATGTTTTCATAAATCAAACAAAGAAACTGGTGCTTCAACTTAATTGATCCACAAATATAAATGGAATATAGGTTAAAAAAAAAAACAAACAAAGACTAAATGTGGCACCTTGAACTGTATCCCTATGACAGGTTCATCCACCAACTTGGACATTCTAAATTCTCATGAATTGTTTAAAGATGGACTAGTTTCTCATCATTCATTTATAAACACGGTGGCTAGAAAACACCAGGCCAAACGCTTTGAATGGCATTACATCCTCTGTGTATGTCCACTGCATTACAGTATGAAATAAGTGCAGTGTACAGTACACCACTACACTCAAGACAGAACTTATGACACTCATCCCTGTGGAGAGAACAGGCTGTTCCACCCACCACTGCAGCCTCATTTCTACACAATTACTCACCCTCCACCCGTTCAGTCCAATTAGCACTCATTTTAGTCCTAATGCACGTTCGATTTGCTAATCCCATTTTCACTTCAAATGACTTGAGACCAGCACAGCTGTTGCTTTATTGTGCATGTTGGGATGCAACAACATCCCTGGGTGCTTGTGCTTATGTGCTCTTGTGCACATGAACCATGCAGATATTCCATATAATGTGCACAGACGGTCTGGGCTGCAGGGCACAAAAGCATCATCCTCTGTGTTAATGATGGTGAAGTTACTTTATGATCTTGTATGTTAAGTCTTGTCTGGAAGCTTTAACAGTCAAACCTTTGCTGAAGAGTAGCTGCACTTCCAATAGCATGGATTCATCCTGATTCAATGAATGAATACCCTTTATTGTCACAAGTACAGGACACGTGAAATTGGCCATCACCATAACTATACAGTATACTGTGAGAGACCGAATAATCGTGTACAATGACGAGTTTATTTTCTGAATCAAGGTTTGTGTTTCTGCTCTTGTTTCTTCCAGTACTTTGTGGAGATCCTGAAGGCCAAAGGAACCCTGAGGCAGGACATTAGAGAGAACATCTTCAGTTCAATTAAAGCCATTCATTCAGTAAACCAGTAAGTAACCTCTGAATAATTTAAACAATATCTGTGCTTCGGAGGGAGTAGTGAATGGCTCTATAAAGGGATCAGGATTAGTAGTTTGTCTGTTGTATAGAAATTAAGTAAAGATAAACTCTTCTTTTACGAAGGAACGGTCCTTATCTTTAACAGTTAGGAAAAATCAATATTCTGCCCTCTAGGCTGATATTTTTGTTGGAGATTCCTTTCCATCTGCTGATGTTTGCTCTTTATGTCTTTATGTTCATTATGAACAGGGAGTAGGTGTCACTAAGCACATACTCCAGCAGTGTTTGGATGTTCGAGATTGCCCAGCAAGTTCAAAGGTCACGAGTCTCAGTGGCGAAGTCACACGCTGGAATTATTGCTGAAAATAGCTACTGATACCTCAACCTCTGTAGTATCAGCATCAAATAAGCCATTCACGGAAGTTACAAGTTTGACCATAGTCAGAGATGCCTCTTGATCTGTTGACCAGTTAATTGGTGAATTAATGCTATTGAAACTTCGTATTTGAGGAGCCAAATATTGGCCATCAACCTTTATACAATTTTTCCAATAGTTATTTTATTTGGTAGAAACCGGGTCGAGATGAATAGCCAACATCTAGCTCTGCACATGAAATTGCAGACTTAAAGGGAAAATACAGTAATGGCTAAAAGAAATAAAACACTGGCCTGCACATCCATATTTATTCATTAACGTTTATTATCACTGTCGCTTAAATGCTCAGCAGTTCAACAGCTAACATTAACATTGATCTAAACCAGTGGTTCTCACATCCTCTCACCATATTTTCCCACAGTTGCATAGTCAGGACCACTTCAATAGAATTTAACACAAGCAATGACAGAGAAGTATGTTAGAGCGGTGCAGGACATGTATGAGGACTGTAAGACAGTGGTCAGGTGTGCTGTAGGTGTT
>JAPTHA010000005.1:6416526-6434101 GCA_029814585.1 Gymnapogon annona | reverse complement strand
CAAAGGGGGTCCCTGGCCAAGGGCCAAAGGTGTTTGGGGGGCCTTGGCATGGAAAAGTTTGGGAACCCCTGACCTAGATACTCTGTGTATATATGCACACACACATACATGCCCACATGCACATACACCGACCCACACACCCACAAGCACACCTCCGCGCACGCGCACAAACACACGCACAAACCACATAAACCAGTAAAGCGGGATGAAATAAAACAACCAATTACTGAAACAAAGGTAAATTAAAATAATAAATCAATAGTTCAGTAAGGGCTGAGTAGATACAATAAAGAAGCTTTAAATAAATAAATATTGGGAATTAAAAACTGATAAAATAAAATACCCACGTCAAATCAGCTGTCTTAGAGAAACCCAGTTGAGTTCATTTTAATATGTTAGGTATAAAGTGTTCTTCCTTCTTTCAAATGCTCCCAGTCGGATCTGTTCTTCTGTCCATTTTTCTGGGTCTTTGTCCGGTTCAGTTCCGTAGTGTGTCTGTAAGGGCTCCGGTTCGTGTTCTCTTGCAGGGGACAGTTGGGGCAGTTATTTTATTTTTATTATTATTCCTCACAGCCCGTTAACGAATGCAGCAGCCTCCTCTGGGGTGTCCAGAAATCGGATTCCCCCGTTAGCCAACAAAACCTTCTATTGTGCAGGACGGACGAGTTAGCAGGTGATGTTTTTGGCTTTAATCGCCTGGTACACCGGCACGAGCAGCTTGCGGCATCTGACGAGATCCGGACTCAATTAAGCTAATTCTCATATTGTCATGAGAAAAACTGCGCTCCTTCCTTGATAAAGCCAATATGTGGTCCTGATCACGAAGACGTTGTAATTCGACGAGGACCGGTCTAGGTTTTGGACCGAGCTTCCCGGTTCTGTATGCTCGTTCAATTCCTATCTCCAGACTCACACCTGCCTCTCCGAGGACTTTTGGTATCCACTCCGTAAAGAACTTAACAGGGTCGGATCCCTCAATGCCTTCACTCGCTCCCAGAATACGGATATTTTTTCCTTCTGCTGTCGTTCTCGAACTGGTCAATTTTTCTTTGCATCTGCTCCAGTTGTGACAGCCCTCTAGCATATTGGGTTATCCCGTCCTCCGCGTCACTGACTCGGCTCAAGACCAGCGCCATCCTTTCATCTAGCTCCTTCACCTTGTCTAAAATTTTGTCCACCTTCTTATCCATCCCCTCTGACATTTTCCGTAGTTCAGCCTGGAGTTTAGCTCTGTGTTTTTCATAGTCAGCCCGGAGTTCTGTACGGAGGTATTCGCTGGCAGCCTGGTTTTCTGCTTGGAGTTCTATACGGAGGTGTTCACCGGTAGCCTGGATTTCCGTTTGGAGTTCTGTGTGGAGGTGCTCGTTGGCAGCCTGGATTTCTGCTCCGATTTCCATCCGCATGTCTGTGCAGAGTTTTATATTTTCATCCCGGATTTCTGCTTGAAGCTGCTCCATGAGGCTCTTCATTGACATGGATGTGGTCTTACTTAGTAGGCTGGATCGCGATGCTGATGTCTCAGTTAGGCTACGAAGATCATGGCCGTGTGAGACCATTTTGATTTTGCCACCTTTCTTGGTATTTTTATCCACTTTTGAACATGGTATGGCGTTGTTTTATATTGATTTTCCAAGGTGAGTTAGAGAGCCCATCTGGTTTGCTTCCACTCAGCTCGTCACCATGGCAACATCGATATGTACACTACTATAATAATGTAATCAAGAATGAAATAATAGAAGGATTTATGTAAAGGTGAAATACATTTGTATATGAAATTGATAAACCTAGATTACGTGGATCGAACCGTTCATATGTACTATTAGTACATATTAGTGGTACTATTAATATGTACTATATAATGTAACTACATGTATGAGTTGAGAGAGTTTGCCCTGTCATTTGTTCTATGTGACTCGCTGTTGTTTTGCTGACTTCCCCTGCCTCGCGCAAGAGGTCCACTGATATTTTTTCTTTGATGAATATTTTTGAAAAATCCGCAATGCACTGAGGCTGCAGAAACTGAAGTGTGAAATAGCGAGGGATCACTCTTGAGTCAATTTTTTATTTCTGTATTTAGCTGTGTATATCAGGAGCCAAGCAGCCGCTGCTGCACTGGGCGCCGCCATCTTGACAAGCAGCAGACATTTAAAGTTCAGGAGAGAAACTATAAAAAATATAACTATTATATGTACTGTACAGATTAAAGTGCTGGAGAAACTGTATACAAAATGTAACTAATGTGTATAAGTAATATACAACAATACTACAGTGAATAGAGAAGAATATAACATTATGTGGTCAAATATCACATCATTTGTGTGTCACTGCTTATTCAAAAGCAAGACCTAAAATCTATATTTGCTTTATATTTTTGGAAACTGTTTTGAATCCACATTATGTAAATTACTCTCCTGTATCTCACTGTATACTCAACAGACTGTGGGTCATTGCATCTGACAGTCAACCTAAGGATGTCTTTGGCTATTGTTTAAACCTTTGTAATTTATTAAACACATGCATTTATGCAAAAACCCACATTAAGAGGACTTTAGTGTTTTTAAAGGTGAATTAATTGGATATAGCCTTAAAAAAGTAATCTGGGGTGACGATAATTTAGTTCAAAATGATTGTATATCTTTGAAACTCTTAATATTCTAGAAAGTATTAGTAATTTAAGAAACCGTTTAAGAAGGACAGGTTTGTGCCCTTTCATTTTTTGTCATCCAGGATTTTACGAATGTATTCTATAATGGCAGTCACTCTTGTTATGCAATTTCAATACCCATTTTTAATTAATAACCCAAAAAACTGATTTAAAATATGTACAGATAATATCCACATAATCATAATGTAACACTGACCACAAACAGTCTCTGGTCTCCCTTTTAGATCCCCAGGCTGTGACATGGTAACATCTAAGGTTGAATTCTTGTTTCTCTTAACCTAACTCTTAACCTTCTCAGCTTTTAATCAAAGGTTGCGTTTATTATGGCCATTGAAGTTCATGTTTTAATGAGAAGGATGGTGGACAAATGTAAACTTCCATGAGATAGTAATTCTTTAGTTTACCATGGCTCTGAAGGGAAGTTAGTGGATTAGTTTATATTTTAACTTTCTGCAGCTTTTATTGTCCTTCGTGGATATGTTTTCCAGAGACAGAAGTTCCTTGAAGTAAAGGTTTTGTATTTTTTTTCTATTTATTGGTACAATAAATACTTACCCTGTACACTTGACTGTACAATGTGAAATTCAGATGAGGTCAGAAGATTAGACCTTGGCTTAGGCATTCAGGCGCACCTGAACATTTCTATTCAAAACGTCTTTCTTCTGTTAGTTCAAGTCTGACCTCGGCAGAAAAATGTTTATGTGTACATACCTATTGTGATAGATGCATATGGGTATTGGAAAGATTTTTTGTCCGTCTTCCTCTACGTAGGTCACTTTGTTGATGTATAAGATGTTTGTAATTTAAAGTAAAAAAAAACAAACCACAATATTCAACTTCACTGTTCATGCCTGTTTATGTATGTGAATGAGCCGTTTTGTGTTTTAAATAAATGTTAAAGTAAAAACTTGCTTTTGGCTTTTCCCTTCAGGGGTCACCACAGCGAATCCGATTCGCATATTTGATTTAGCAGGAGTTTTTTTTTTTATGTTGGATGCCCTTCGTGACACAACCCTCTGAATTTATTTGGACTTGGGACTGGCACAATGAGACACCGAGTTGTGCCCCCTTGCAGCTACAATTGGAATCAAAATCAGAATCAGTTTTATTGTGAAGTAGGTTTACATTTACATGACATTTCCTTTGGTGGTTTGGTGCATAAAAATCCACATCGTAGTAAAATTACAATAAAATTGAACCAATGCTTCCAGTCAAGAAGCATATATTGACATTTTATTATATTACCATATACCATATTTTCCGAACTACAACTCGCTCCGGAGTATGTGTTGCACCATCCAAAAAATGCATAATAAAGAAGAAAAAAACATGTATAAGTCACACTCAATTATAAGTCACATTTTTGGTGGGGAATTTATTTGATAAAATCCAACACCAAGAACAGACATTTCATCTTGATAGGCAATTTAAAATATCAATAGAATAGAGAACAACAGGCTGAATAGGTGTACGGTATGCTAACATAAACACATTCTATATTGTGTTATATACTATTCAGTATATAACATATTCAGCTAATGTTACATAAACAACAGGCTGAATAGGTGTACGGTAACCCTATTCAGTATATAACACATTCAGCTAACGTTACATGACGCATAAACAATGAACTGAGAACGTGTCTGGTTTGTTAACGTAACATTAACAGTTATTCAGATAACTATAACATAAAAAACATGCTAACAAATTTACCAAACCATCAGTGTCACTCCAAATCACTAACCCCAATGAAATCTTCATCCTTTGTGTCACTTCTAGTGAACCTCAGCATCTTCATCTCTGCTACCTCCAGCTCTGACTCTTGTCTTTTCCTCAGTGCCACTGTCTCAAGCCCGTCCAACATGGCTGGTCTCACCACAGTTTTATACACCTTTCCTTTCATTTTAGCTGAAACTCTTGTCACACATCACACCTGACACTTTTCTCCACCCATTTCATCCTGCCTGCACACACTTCTTCACCTCTTTTCCACACTCTCCATTGGTGTGGACTGTTGACCCTGAGTACTTAAAATCCTCCACCTTCTTTATCTTTCTCCAGATCTGCAAAGACACAATGCAGCTCCCTCTGACCTTTTATACTTCTCTATCAACATCCTCAAAGCAAATACAGCATCTGTAGTACTCTTTCTTGGCATGAAACTATACTGCTGTTCACAGATGCTAACGTCTGTCCTTAGTCTAGCTGCAACTGCTCTTTCCTATAACTTCATGGTATGGCTCATCAGCTTTATTCCTCTGGAGTTACTACAACTCTGCACATCTCCCTTTTGCTTAAAAATGGGCACCGGAACACTTTTCCTCCATTCCCAGGCATCTTCTCCCTATCGAAGATCCCGTTGAACAACTCAGTCAAAAACTCTACTGCTACCTCTCCTAGACAGTCCCATACCTCCACAGGTATATCATCAGGACCGAGTGCCTTCCCATGCTTCATCCTCTTCAGTGCCCTCCTCACTTCATCTTTACTAATCTTTGTTACTTCCTGGTCCACAACATTCACCTCCTCTACTCCTCATTCCCTCCCATTTTCTTGATTCATCAACTCATGAGATGCGTGTGAGTGAGTGATTTGCAGATGTGATCTGTGTTTGCAGTTTAAAACCGTCACATTTCAACTGTTAGCAGTTAGCATCTGTGAGCTCTATGCTAATGGTGACTGCGGACTTTTCACTACCGTTTCTCTCCGAAGGATGCATTAACGGCCCCTCATTATCATTATCATCTCTGGGACTTCAATCATGTCTATGTGGTCCATGTTGTGCAAGAATTACATTTGTTGTGTACCAGTTCTGTTCTGCTCTATTCTTTATTTTTCTACTCTTTGTATTACGCTGCTGTGTGTGAAATTTCCCCTCGTGGGATGAATAAAGTTATATTCAATTAAATTCTTCAAAGTACTCTTTCCATCTTCCCATCACAAAACTGACACCCGTCAACACGGTTCTGTCCCTATCCTTAATGACCCTAACCTGCTGCAAGTCCTTCCCATCTCTGTCTCTCTGCCGTGCCAACCTGCATAAATCTTTCCCTCCCTCCTTACTGTCCAACCTGGCATTCAAGTCATTGTTAACCTTTGACACTTCTAGTTTGACCTTACGCCAGAGTCATCCTACACACCACCATCCTATGCTGTCTGACTACACTCTCACCTACCACGACTTTGCAGTCACTGACTTCCTTCAGATCACACCGTCTACGCACGATGTAGTCTGCCTGTGTGCTCCTAACTCCACTCTTATAGGTCACCGTATATTCCTGCCTCTTCTGGAAAAGGTATTCACTGCAGCCATTTCCATCCTTTCCATCCCTTCCCATTCAACGCAAAAGTTTTTACGTCGGATGCCCTTCCTGACACAACCCTCTGTATTTATCCAGGCTTGGGACTGGCACAAGAAGACACTGGCTTGTGCCCCCTTGTGGCTACATTATATATATTTATTAAATAAATACATATTTATTTGAACCAATAGATATTAAGTGTGCAGAAGAACTGATTGCTGTATTGATAAATTCCTTGATTGAAAAAACTTGACAGGTTTTGTTGATAAGATGTACACTTAATAAATTGTGTTACTAAGTGAAAATAAGCAGTTTTGTTAAATGTACACATTGTGTGCAGGTGTGATTTTTGTTCACATTATTATTAGAGCAATGTGTTCTGTATGTAGTGAAGGAAATGTATTTAATATTAAAACAAAGTTGAACGGAATATGCTTTTGAAAAGTACATTTATTTACCGGTAGTTGGAATTCTATAAAAAATTAGCCACTGTGTTGTGCTTGTACCTGTTGATGATGTCTTGTACTGACAAACATAAGAGCTCTCATAAATGACGGAAAACAAAGCCATTATTCATTTTATTTGTTACTTAACTCCTATTCACACTGGCTCCCCTACATGACCTGTGATATATTTTCGAGTGTTGACTACTGTTTATATTATGGCTTTACTGGGAGAGACATGCATCTACATTGGTCAGTGCATCTGGATGATCTATATTTGAATTTAATATTTTATCACTAGTCAGGGGTAGTTCATTGTTTCTCACCATACACTCAGGCAGAATTTCATTTTGAACATGCATGTATGAACCACACTATTGTGTGATGTGATTATCGTTCTCAAAATGAAGCTCATCTTTATTCTGGAGGTTTTATCCAACTTAATATATGTTGTATTTCATTTTAATTTTTTCATATTTGTATGCAGTCAAACCTCCATACTCGAACGTTTCACAAGTCAAACAATTCGGTACTCAAACAAAACTTTCAAAATTTTCCCGACTCCGACTTCCGGGTTTTTGTTCGGCCAAGTACAGCCGAGTGATGCCAATGATATCCAAGCAAACAGTTCTAAATAAAGTTCATTGAAAAAAAAAATTGGGAAAACCCAGAAGTGGAATTCGGTCGGCTGAGTTCCCTTCCGTTTTTTTTTTTCCGCTCATTTTTTTCCAATGAACTTTATTTAGAACTGTTTGCTTGGATATCATCGGCATCACTCGGTTGAACTCGGCATGTTTTGTTCGGCCGAGTACAGCCGAGTTCCACTTCTGGGTTTTTATTCGTTGTTTTTTTTTTTTCTTTTTACAGCCAAGCGACTGAAGCGATCCGTCACGTGATCTGCGTACAATCCGGATGCATCCGACTTTGTTGTTTGATTTATATTTTGCCTGGAAAAATGGCTAACAGTACTAGTGGTGTGAAACGTACAAATGTGCGTACCACTATCGAATTCAAAAAGGAATTAATCCAAAAGTATGACGGTGGTGATCGTGTCTCCGACATCGCTAAGGAATACAACATGACAGAGTCCACAATGAGCACCATCTGAAGCAGAAGGATGTTATAAAAGCAAGTGATGTCGCGGTAGTAGTGAAGGTGATTAGAAAATGTGTCTCTAGATAGATATTTTAAACATAAAGCTAATCATGTTGAAGAAGCCTGATATCAAAGAAAGCTAGGGAAAGTACCCCATAAGAGGAATTTATCCCCGTAGTGCTGGAGGGAGACTCGTCTTCGAAGCAATGACTCCCCCGTCCCTCCCCCTCCTCTGTGCCATCAGCTGTTCACCGAAAGGTAATTAAAAAAAATATTAGGTTATATTTTAGTATATGTTACTATTATGTACATACAATTTGCTATTGTTACATTATTTCTGTTTAATGGGATGTTTAAATACCATTATGATTATAAAATGGGAAGCAATTTCACACTCAAGAACGAATTAAATTCTATTTCTATTATTTCAAATGGGGAAAATTAATTCGGTACTCGACCAATTCGGTAGTCAACCAAGGTTCCAGAGCTAATTATGGTCGAGAACCGAGGTTTGACTGTATGTTGTTTTTCATTTTCACTTATATATTATATATATTCAGTCTGGCTCAGAAAACCCTGAAATGCACATTCACTTGCATTCAGCTGCCGCTACAGTTGAAAGTCCCATCAGATTTTCAGCCTGTGGTCTGAACAGAACCTAATGGACAAGACATACACAGTTCAGTATCTGACTGCACAGCATGACAAACAGCAGAGTAAGTGTCTGGGATACCTTTTATTGGGAATTCCATTTCCAGACTAAATAATGAGCCGTGTTGGGTTCCCTCAGGCCCTCATCCTCTGCAGAGTGACAGGCTTTCTGGTTGAGAGTGCTAGAATGAAGATTGAAGTATGAATTACACAGTATGTGTATTGGACAAATGGTTCCGTACTTCCCATACATCTTCATTATGAGCCCCTTATTGAATCAATGCTTGAAACATAATGGCAAGTACTCAATTTAAAAAAATGGTCCATGGAGAGAGACTTAGTTAGTGCCGAACTGATTTACCACCACTAAGTGATTGATTATGGATTTCCCCATATTCTTTTCGCAGTCATTCACATTGACATTTGATATGCACTGAATATGTACAACATTGCCAAGAATGATTGAGAATAACAGTGGTGATAATTAGCTTTTGTGGATGAGTATTTGGGAGGCGTTCTCATTTATCTGTCTGATATAAAACATTAAGCCCTTCATGCTACTTTCTAATACAGTCACAACTCTTCAGACCATGACACCTACTCACAGATTGTTTCTCCGATTCATCTTGTATCCCATCAAATCTTAGATGATATGAATGATATCTGTAAAAATAATGATTGGGTTCTATTTTAACATGTTACAATAAATGTCACCATATTTACTTTAGAGCTACATAGACTTTTCACTACAATCTTCTATGGATGATGGGACAGTCAAGTCCCAACGATTCTTAACAGGGTCGAGGTCTGGACTCTGTGATGGCCAATCTGTGTGTCAAAACAATATTTCATGCTCCCTGAAACACAATTTGAGCCAGATAAGTGTTTGTGTTGTCATCTTGTAATGTTCCTATGACATCAGACCAGTTCATTCAGCATATTCACATTGAGTGGACCTCATTCTACTGTTACTGAACCTTGAACTGATCAACTTATGCAACCCAGATCTTAACACTGCCCTCATAGGCCTATACTATACTAGAAATGGAGAACTGGTAATGATGCTGTCTGCCTCCATTCTCACCCCAATTCATCTATCTCTCTTCAATATGGTCAATCTAGACCCAATAGACCACCTGAATTTTATCCATTGAAACAGTTCAATCTTTTTGTTGTCTATCAATGTGATGGATGGTTAAGAAATGAGTAGCTACTGCATCAGTCAGTTAAAGAACATGTTTCAGCTGAGAATCACTAATCACTACAGTAAACGTTCAGCTTATTTTGTCACTTTCAGGTGGCATTTTTTTTCAGGCCCAGTATGATATATTTTTTTGTTATTGTATAGTAATCACAATGACGAGTTCTTTCGGCTTTTACCCTTACGGGGTCCCCAGCAAGTCCAACTTGCATTTTTGATTTGGCCGGAGTTTTTATGTTGGATGCCCTTCCTGACACAACCCACTGGATGCTCATCCTGGAAATTAAACCTGGGTTTCCTATGCACTAGCCCGGTGCCTTACCAACTGAGCTATCACAATGATACAATCAATTAACTAGTAAGAAATTGTTTTTAACAAGTTATCCTGCATAATCAACATGTTTTATTTTTGGTTCTTCATATATATGCTGATCAATCATAAGTGACCACGTGATAAAGCCATTGTAAGCCACTGCCACTGTTCCACTTGTCAGTTGGGCATATCTATTAGGCAGTAAGTGAACATTTAACCCTTGAAATTGACGTGTTGGAAAATCATAAATGGTTCAATATGAGAATTTGACCAACTTGATGAAGACCAACCTACGAGTGACCAAATATCTGGGTCAGAGAATCTCCAAAATTGCAGTAGCTACCAAAGGTGGTTTCAGGAAGTACAACCACAGCTGAATCGGCCTATAGTAGGTAATTTCATCACTGTACTTTAGTTCCTTTTTAATATGACTATTTTTGGGCCACATTTATTTTTCTAGTGTTGGAAAACATGGGAAAGCAGGTGGTGACATCCAGCAAATGACCAGGAAGGCCTGGACCAGAAGTCAAAGCCTGGTTGCTCTAAAGCCACTGTCTGTGCCGGATGAATCCCCAGGGACCTCCACATTGGATTTTATTACGCTGTCATTGAACAAATCAAAATCCAATCCACGGGGCCTCATTTCATTTACATATTGAAAGGACAAATATTTTCATGTTGGGGCTACAGCACAAGACACACACAACCAACCCCCCACCACCACCTGATTTTAGATTCACAAGTTTTTTACTCAAGAGTTTGCAGGTCTGATTAACCTCAGTTGGAAAACAACACACAACTTGGATCGTAGAAACCTTGTGTGAGAAGGCTGCTTCCCTAATGCTTCTCTGATAGTAATACGCGTGTCTCTGCGGAGTGGAGGTCTACTATTTATCTGATGCATCTGTCTTTATCTTTTTAACTCGGAGCACAGTTGGGATAGTTAATGAATTGTGCCATCATTAAGTTTGCTGCGTTACATAAGAGAAGGAGATATGAATTAATTTATATGCGATGCCATTCATTCTAGTTCTGGTGTTTATGGAGAACACAGTGCAGGCTGCACAAGGAGCAACCCAATTATACCCGACTGCTTCATGACAAACAGGAATAAGCAACTTGAAAGAGCCGTCACTGGATCCAGCACGCAGCATGCACTTAAGAATAGTTCTACGTTGATGGGGGGGGGTGGGATGTTTCCCTTTTTTTTTTACATCAACACTCACCAGTTCATTTAAAAAAGCAGCATTTTTCAAATTGTACATTTCATTGACGTCAACCAAATGCTGCTTTATTGTGTTGTCCTTTCTGTGTTTTCTTCCCCCCCCCCTTTAATGCATGTATGTTTATCTTTCATTCATTACTCATTTAGCAGATTCTCACATAGTGCCATAACAATTAGTATTCCTCTGTTCAAGCCTTCCCCAAATGAGAGCCGCCACGGCTTGAATTGTTTGGTTGAGGTTGTATCCACCCCAGATGTCGCAACTGCTCGGAATTAATGTGGATTAACATGACACACGCAGAATGCTAATGTTATCTTCATCCTGCCGCTGATGGCCAGACAATTTAATTGCTGTGAAAAAAAGTATAAAAAATGTAATCCATAATTTCATATTTATGATAATAGCCTCTGGCAGTGAGAGGGGGAAAAAAACGGAAACACAGCTTTTCCCGCCCTTTGCCCTCGTTAGAACTCTCTTGGCTGCTCCTGCATCTCCTGATTATGAACAGAGGCTACCTTGGCGCGCAACTTCATTAAAATCTATTTAAATCAACTTCAACAGCAAAGTGCTCCTTCTTACAGCATGTACGAACAGAAGTCTCTGGGAACATCATTAGAGAGTCGGATTTGTGTATGTGTGTGTGTGTGGTACTTCCTCTAAGTTTGGATAACAAGCTCCTTCACAAGTGTCAACACCCCCAACCAATTGCGTCCGTGTTACTGTAATGTGCCTGACAGGCTGAACGACTGCTTTGCCTCTGCCTTGATCCAGTTGTTTTGTTCCGGGGTTCAGCAGGCGTGTTCTCACTACAAAGTGGCCCTGGGTGCCCTGAAGGTAGACCCCACCGTCTGGGTCCCAGTAAATATGTCATCCACAGGGACAGGCCTTCAAATGACACTATAGAGCCTCGTCTGCTAAACCTCCCATTAACGGGGAAGCAATCCTCTGAACTTTGTTCAACCTCCGTACTTTCTCTAAACATGTGTGCCTTTGCTCAAAATGATGCTTCAGATCTGATCTCGCCTTATTTCAGCTTCTTCCCCACAGATGCAGAGCAGCAGTGCATTCTCAGGCAATAATATGCACTAACTCAAAGTCCAATGTGGTTTGACTGGAGGGTAAACGCTCACTGGGGGGGCACTTTGAAACGAATGTGTCAAAGGTTTGTGATGCACAAAAGATATGCAGCTGATCCTGAAATAGTTCTTTCCACCATGTCCTGTGTTGGAGTCGAAAATGCTGTTGTGACTTGGTAATGATGTCTGCCTGCTCGTCTGCGTGCCCAAAACATGACTGACAGTGACCCCATGTATTTAACGACATGCGGGTTTTTGAGGGAAATTCTCCCAATTATACTTTACTGACTGTTCCTATTTTAACTAAAATAATTTGATGTAAATTGTTGATGTAACATGTAAGGGGTTAGAGTTGAACGATGAAGCTAATCACCCAGATTACAACAGAGAGCATATTTTGTATCTCCTTTTCTCAAAGTATTCATATATAATCTCAACATATTTTTCAACATCAAAATGTGCATGACTGAAATTAGGTAAACAAACTGTATGTAATGAGTGAAACCCAAATGGCTTATTACAGAGTGTCTTCTCCATTGGTTGAAATATTTTTTCATTTTATTTTTTTTTTATACACAAATCATCCGGATAAAGATTAATTCTAGAAAATAATCCTTTGTGTTGGTTTGCAGGTCTCTACTTGTCCATTTGGAGAATGGCTACTTTGGCCGTGGCTTCGACCAGTTCTGTCCACATCTTCACCACTACAACATGTACGCAGACAACATCTACAACTCCAGCAAAGTGCTTACGGTACGACATGTGAAATATTTCCTCATTGCACAATATTGTTCATGATAGTGACTCTGAGGAGACTTTATCCCTGTGTTGAAACTGGGCGGAATGATTTGGACTAAACTCAATAACAGCTGTATATGTGGTTAATGACATAATTAGCTCCACGACTGTCACAAATGTTGGTGTTAAATCACCATGCATATTGATAAACAATGTAAGACAATCGAAACCTGTCAATGCAAATACAAAATTCTATCAATAAATAATGAATAAGACTAAATAATCTGGGGTCATTACACCTATTGTTCTGACATTCTCTGCTTCTAGCTTCCTCTCTCGGGTTCTTAGTAAGCTGAAGGTGTAATCGGACGTCATCTGAGAAAGTGTAAAGATTTTCCTGGTTTTCTACATTGATACACATTTGCCTTTTTAACCGATGTCTGATGGCATGTCAGACATGATGACATTCAATTGTGATAGTGGCTGATGTTTATCTGTTGTGTACAAGTCTCCAGTTCAGCTATGTTTCAGTACTGCTCTCTGAGGTTCAATATGCTATTACATACTGTAGGTGTTAAACAGTGTTTCCTGAATCTCATGTGGATCGCATTGGATTATGCATTTATTTCACTGCATAATTATCAGTAATTTAAAATCTACAACCTCTCAAGTGTATCATGTGTTGTAGCACAATGAAGGAGGACATAGTGCCAAAACATTTTTAATCCATTGTAAAAACTCCAGCAGCATGAATGAATCCACAATCTAGATGACAACATCTTGGTGCAAAATCCATTGTGTTTTGTATTTTCCACAGCCCTCGCCATATCACATCATATACATGTGCAACCATGCTTTAAATAGGTAAATAATATAGAACATGTCAGTCTTTCTTTATGTTAGTATTTATATAAATACTAAATTGCATTTGTTTTCTTTATATTTAAAATGTTTTTAAGTCATTTGTTTTTTTCTGTGTGCTTCCTTATTATATGTTGCTGCTTTTAACTGAAATGTCCCTTCAGTGGCATGGATAAAAACTTACCTTAGCTTAATTAGAAAATAATTTATGTAGTGTGTTTACCTCATCACCCATCGATAAATGTAAAAAAAAACAGTTTCTGATTTGATAAAATTTCTATTTGCTACAGCTATAACAAAAAGAAACCATCAACACCAATCTATGTATTAATTGTCTCTCCTTCTGTTTGATACCGTGCAACCTTGAATATGTTCAATTCTCCACATTCCAAATGCTGTGGTTCCAAAATCTAAAATGGAGTTTTTACCTCTCTCGACTCAGTTGTCAGTTCTTAACAGAGATCCAAACTGTTAACATTTTGTAATGTCTCACATCACAATCACTTCACTGAATCTGCTCTGCTTAATAAATAATTCCTCTCACATTGTCCCCATCATACTTCTGACTCTTCACCCCACTGCTGCCCAACCCGTATTGCTGCAGACATAATGACCAACTAAACATGTGCACAGACCTACGGCACAGCTGGCATTTAAAGTCAAGTGGCATAGATGGATGCTTATAAAAACGCCGCAATAGACGAGAGTTTTGCTCAGGTCCATTTAAATACACCAGACCTGTTTATTTTAATGATTGACGTGAATGACAAGATAAGGCTTTTTGTCATCCAAATGTTGACAGATACTCATGCTGACATGATGCTCAAATGCATATTTAATAACAACTACAGCCACCCCACCCCCACCAACTCCTCCTCGCACCTCTGCTGGCAGTCGCATAATGAGTGACAACAAGATGATTTTTGGGTTTGTCAGGAGAAGTACGCTGCTAGAAAGTGACATGTAACTCAAAGGTCGACACTGGTCATGTTGTGTCCATCAAGGGTTATCTGAGCTGCATGCAGATTGTGTTGGAGAGAAGATGTATACACCGGGTACTGGGTGTAAAGATGGACGCATTCTGCTCTGTTTATGGCCACTGACTTCCTGATTCAAGGATGATTCACAAGGACCCAACCGCCTTTGCTCTTAGACCCCTTTTAATTCAACTCAACATATTTTTGAGTTCTTTGAGAAAAAGAAATGCTGTCAGTTATACTTACCTGGTGCAACAATAAACTCATAAAGGCTGACACTGAGCCCAAGGTTCAGTTTCTACACACAGCATTCCCAAGATGCCAATGAGCTCCTCATTTGTAAGACATGTATGATCATAAATGGGTGCACAAATAAAATACTGTTTGTCTTTACTGACAAAACATGATAACAAAACAATATAATAAGTAGGGTGGCTGTGGCTCCGTTGATAGAGTGGGTCGTCCACTGGCCTAAGGGTCGGCGGTTTGAGTCCTGGCTCTGACTCTCTCCATGTTGAAGTATCCCTGAACAAGACGTGAACAAGTGCCCTAAATTGCTCCCGGCACCTTGCATGGCAGCAGTCGCCCACTAGTGGGTGAATGTGAGGCCAATGTAAAGTGCTTTGAGTGCCTTAAATGTGTAGAAAAGAGCTATATAAATGCAATTCATATGATCTACTTTTTTTAAGACATGGCCAACAAATGGGCCTTAAAGTGCTTTCTACTGCTCTCAAAATGCTTAACCTGCCGAAACCATGTATTGACTTGTTACATGAATTGTTCAAAAACTTAAAAAAGGGTTTCATTGAAATTTTGCTGCCACCTTTGTGACGTGCATAAGGACTTATGGGCTTTCTGTCTTTTGTTTTCTTAGATCCAAGTGAAGAAAAACAAGGCCTTCAGGCGTTTTAAGAAGTTACAGGAAGCCAGACCAGAGTTCAACGGCCATAGGCTGGAGGACTTACTTCAGCTTCCCGTCCAACGGATCAATCAGTAAGATTTGTCTTTCTCAGTTTTCATCAACTGCAAAAAGAAAGATTGCCGCGGTCCTTTGACAAGTTGAAAACTTACAAGATCATGAAAGTTAGAATGTACACTTCACCTGTAACCTGCACCGCTGTTGGTCTGGTTGAACACATCTGTTCAGTTCAGTAATGTATTTTAACATGACACAGAAACCTGTAAAATGACATAATCCACATTAAATTAGGCACAAAAGACTAGTTTACAATGACATGGTACATGCAAAATCCGTATTTTATATACAGTATGGCAGACTACTATAAGTATTCAGTAGATCAGTGGAGAATTAGTAAGAATTAGTCATCTCAAGTATATTTTTTAAATTTGAATTTATTCTAGTCTTTGCTAAACTCCTTCCTACATTAACAGCTGTAATCTGGCAGTGAGGCTAGACATGCTTTCAGGAACTAGCGAAAATGCCCAAACATGGTTAAGGATAAAACAGCAGTCACAGGAGAAGCCAATGTGAGTGTGGACAAACAAACAGACTGACTAAAAGACGCCTTTATTACTCATACAATGTTGATATAGCAGTACAATTTGAATAAAATGTCAAACATCTTTAACTTCATTTATATAGAATCAAACCCAATTCAGACCTGAATTGAATCGAGACTGGATGTACCCGATACATTTCAATTTAGTCAACTTGTATGTCTCTATATTCAATGAAGGGAATCTCAAGGAAAAGTATGAGGAATTGATCCAACCTTGTGTGAGTGTTTCCTGTGATGCGTTGCAAAATCTGTTCAGTTGTGTGAATGCTATTGAAAATGAAGTTGCACAACACTGTCCTACTTTTACTCTCAGTGAAGTAAACAGTGGAGGTGTACTGGTGTTGCTGTTCCAGTATCGCTGCACATTTCATGCTTGAGTTTTGTTTTTGCAGTTTAGTTGTTTTCCTCTCACCAGTCACCCGCAGCATAGCACAATGTATAGTCTCTGTGACAGATGTAATTATTGTTATTTGATGTAGCACCCATGTACGTAGCCAGACTGTCCACAAACTGTCAGAATCTCTTTTGTTAAGCACCAGTTTTGTTGGCTGTAATTTCATGCGGTCTTGATCTTGCTTGTTAATTAGTGGAACAAGAGGAGAAATAGGCTGAAACGTGCTTTCCATTGCAGCACATATCATGACACTGGTTTATCAAGCTGCTTGCTTGTATCTTAATTAGGGCTCATCTCATCTTCTCCAGATGTACAATCGAGAGCTCAAGACGTTACATCCATCCATCATGCAAAGCAAAAGTTGTGTGAGAAAAACTGACTTCTGACCTTAACATCTGAGACACTTTACTGTATGCCTGATTTATTTTCACTTTCTCCTCTTCGATAAAGGCTTGTCTTTGCTTTATGCGCTCAAAGATCCCACCCCTCTCAGATAGTTTAAACCTCTGTGACACAGAATCTGGGAAACAGTGACACTAAAAAAAATAATTAGGATCTACATAGCGCTGAGTGAGAAGGCACCACAATCATAATTACTCCACCATTTTTCCATTTTGATCCACATCGGTATTTCATAGAGGTGCAAGTTTAAAGGATATACTGTTAGTCTATGTGTAGTTTAGATAAAAAGAAAACATAATTTAAGATGGTTTATTTACATTAAGTCAGCGATAATTTTGATGCACCATGAAGTTCCTGACAATGTGGATCAAACTTAAAAAGAGTCTTGCATCTAATAAATTAAATATACATTATGTCCCAACACCTGTTTTGATATTATCAGCTGCTACATCTGCCACATCTGCATGACCGGAACTAGAGGTCGATATAAGTTTGTAGTGGAAAAAATCAGATAGAATAGCATGCACAATACACAAGATAATATGAAAACAATAAAAAACCCAACAAATTTCCACACGTTGTACGTATACATCAATAATATAGTTTGGTGTAGGGGAAAAAAGTAGCTGCCAATTGAAGTTGGAAGAAGTTGTCAAATCTGACCGAGACAAATTGGAGAGTTTACACAACAATTTATTTATCCACGGATTA
>JAPTHA010000005.1:6373728-6413393 GCA_029814585.1 Gymnapogon annona | reverse complement strand
GATAGATAGATAGATAGATAGATAGATAGATAGATAGATAGATAGATAGATAGATAGATAGATAGATAGATCTTTATGGACAGGAGTATTTCCTGTCTGCACTGGGAACTTTCCTGTAGCTTTATGGTACATTATGCTAATATCTCTAATGTTTAAGTTATGTGCAGTGTAATAGTCACATGTAGATGTAAGTGACAATAATGGTTTAACAGTAGTGCCTCACTACACCACAGACACAACTGCAGATGCCATGAATGTGTGTAGTCTGTCAAAACTCCAGCAGACACTGTCTCCACAGTGGACACAAAGGCTTTGACAGTGGCTGCTATGGCCATTTAACACTGATAAACACCTCTATGAAGCTGTTGTTGACACACACAGTGGTTTCTTGGTAAATCTGTGTTTTTTTTCATGTTTTGCATTTTTGGTTTGTTTTCAAACAGGAAAAAATAAAACCAAGTGAACTCAGTTAAAGAAGTGACATTAAAGATAAGTTTGCATGGCACCAAATTGAGCTAATGTTAAGCCTATTAATGTAGGATACAATTTGCATGGCTGGTGAAACATATTTTAGGCTGATGTGCTTTGTCAGTTTACTTATCATAAGCAAATGGGCCTAAATGTTGAATTCAGACTCTAAGTTTAGGCACAACTTGATTTGGATTGAAGAAAGATCATAAGAGCTCCAATATGATTTCATAATAAGTAATCCAAAAATAAACCCTTTAAATTCAGTGTGAGCAAGGACATAATAGCTAGACTCCTTTAGACATAGGAGCCTAGCTATTATGTCCTTGGCCTTGGGTTTAGACTCTAAACCCACATAGCTGGTATTTCTTCCATATCCACCCCCTAGTTTTTTCATACACATACTTTCTTTGGTTGTTCAGGGTACATGTAACCATCTTTTTGTTACAGTTCCTATTGTTTGGCTGATATTATATACCTTTTACTTAGGGTTTCCACAAAAACAAATGTTTTTCAGTCTTGTTTGCTGGATATTATGTTGAAAGTGTGCTCACTTTTGACGCTGCCCAGAGGGGAATGATATGATGCTGCGAAGCATTGTTGTATTTGATTCTGACACATAATCAGTCTGCTTCACTCTGAGCAGCGTTGGCCCTATCCTCCTCTTGCCTTTTTGTCTGCACTCGCCATCATCATCATTGATTTGTCTGTCGTTCTCAGTGAAACACAGGAGACTCGGGGGATATGTCTAATTGTATGATGATTTTAAGTGGCATGGCTAGATAATCATCCGCGACTGGCGCCTTTACCTTGCTGAGCTCCGATGGCTAGGAATAGCAGGAAATTGTTGTCACTTATCATCATTCAAGGATGATGGATGAGTGAGTCGGACCTGGAGTGTGGATTCTTCTGTGGCTGCTGGGGGAGGAATAAAATCATTGCCTTTATTAAGTGGCATTCACCAGAGCTGGCTGAAGCAGTCATTGCCGCCTTCCCCACTGAGCCCACCATTATGACAGTGATGGGGTCTCGAGTTGATTGTGGCGGTGAATAGCAGCCCTCTCCGCCTGTATTGGCCGTGTTTGTGTCGATAATAGACACACAGCTCTTACAGAGACGGCAGCAATTGAAGGCCTTGGGATATATCTGTTCTAAGCTGAGCACCATTTAGTGTAACAAGGGAATAGCGCAGTGGTCGGCTCGCTAGAGAGAGTGTGCGCGCTCTGTGTAAAGGCCGTACAACTCCGGAGGTCTCGAGGTCATTGTCTAAGCATTGAGAGGGCTGTAGCTATACGCTGCACAGGTTGATTGTGTCTTTCAGTTGTCAAGGTGGGATTTTAAATTGACTGCTTTATGTGCTCAGGTAGTTCCATCATCTGACACCTAAACACAGTAGGGTTCTCCAACACAAGGCCAGAGTTTTGATTAACTTCTTTTGAAAGAATTCAAAAAGACTTAAGGCGGCTTTTCTCTGCAGGCTGCTGGTTCTATTTGAGTCGTAATTTGTGTTACATTGTCTGTCAATAGACCCCATAGTTCAATGCCAATTTTGAAGTGTCTTTTGGTTGAACAGTTTGGTGCGATGTGTTGTTGTAAACCATGAGTTGATTCCTTTGGCTCTGAAAGTAAAGACTGCTCATTGAACCATTAGTAATTTTAATGGAATTTTTTTGCAAGTTCATGGAAAGTTTTATTAAATTCATTGTGAGTTTGGCACACCATAGAAAAATCAATCATTAATCACCTGGCAAAATTTGAATGATTACATTTTTTTTTAAATCCCGATGTAATAGAAAATTCCCATTCAGAGTGAGGAAATTGATAAGCAGTATGCTGTGCTCTGAGTTTGGGCGTGTCTACTGAATGTAACCTACAATTATAGAAATGTCATTTTAGTAAATGTGATGGCCCGTTAAAGTTGGTTACTTGTCCATTGCATGATTACTCTACACAAACACTACAATTAATGTTGAACATTATTTGAAGCAGGAGTCACTCACTAGTTTGGTCTCTGGTAATGGCCAGGGATTAAGTCCGTGTGAATGAATAAAAGCAAGTAAAAAAATAAAATCAAGGAGGGTAAAGTTGAACTGCCTGTCATTTAATATACATGTCAGTCAAGCAACATACACTTCCTCCACTTTAACTGATAATTAGTATTGTCATTTATCAATACTTAGTTGGTCTGACATTTCCATGTGATTGAAATTATGTCAGTGTTTACTTCACAGTAAAACCTGATAACAATGAATGGCTGAGGTATTCATATTTAATCTGAGTTAGCTTGTTTAGTTTGTCCATATGTTGTTTTGCTTTTGGTAAAGAAAATGTTCTGAAGTTTTACTCCGAGTCCATTAGCTGTTGGTCCGGTTTCTTTTTTTTTTTGAATATTTTATTTTTTTTATCTTTCATTAAACAACATTCCATTACATCACACAACAGTCACATTTGTTCACCACCAGGCCACGCCCCCCACCCACATTAACAGGGCCAGAGGCGTCAGCCAAGACAAAACCCAAACAAAACCAAGCGGAACGAGACAATACAAGACAAAACAAAGACAGACAAGAAAAGACCAAACGGTGACAATACGAACTACACAGTAAGCAGAGAGACACATGTTAACCTCACACCCCCTCCATCACACATGTTAAATTCCAGTATATAGAGCTGGATCCATGTGGTGTAAATATGTAGAATGAATCCATGTGTTGTAAATCAGGCACACGGAGCTTAGTACATGTGCTGTTCTGGTACATTTTCCATGTAATTTAAGAATGGTTGCCATATCTTATAGAAGATGTCACTTCTCCTATGTTGGTTTGGTTTCTGAACTCTGACATTACAGAAGTCTGATTTGCGCCACCATATAAGAGTCTCACTGGTGTAAAAATGTTTTTAATTCACCATAAAGCTCAAATGGGACCAATTAGGATGCCACTATATAGGTAATCAATGGACGTGCTGGAGCTGTATGTAACACAGAAATCTCAAATACTGGGCAAGATGCAAATTTTATAGTAATGTCAGCCTAAAACAAAGCTGGGCGGATAAGGATATACAGCCATCACACAACCAAAAGGAAACTGTTGTTGGCTTGTAATTGTCCTACTATTTATTACATTGTGATAGAGATTGTGGTTCCGCTTCATTAGGTCGTCTTGTGGTCTTTTGGTCAAACAGCCATGCCCTACAATAAAACCATGCCACAATTACACGATTCTGCAGACGCCTTTTTATGTGGAACAATGAGTATAATAGAAACTGGGCTACACATTAACATGAAACTCTCCAATTTCACTTCTCCAGCTGATTGATGTGGCCTAATCCAACAGACACAATAATCAAAGCGTAAGTGATGGCGAAGTTCAGTCAAGATCCAGTCACCCTTTCACATAGAGATGTGACACTTTTCATATATCACAATTTTACATTTTAATTGCTCAAGAATGGACAGAAGAGTGTCTTTAGTATTCATGTGTTAACTGTGGACATGCGTTCTTTTCTTTTTAAGCTATTAAAGTTGTGTAATTACCCACAAGCCGGTGCCATGTTCACTAACCCATACAGAAGCCTGCCAGTGCCTCTTACCTCTTAATTACAAATTTGAATCCTTAATGCATGTTTGGAAAGCAAAAATAATTAGACAGATATTTACTCTGTCTCTTTTTTCCTAACTGACGTGAATGTAAATGCCCAAGTGACCCGACGTGTCTGCCAGGAGAGAGTGAGGAAAAAAAGTCTGCATATCATCTGCATATTACAAAGGAATTAGCAGCTCCGGCTCCAGCTCCAGTGTGAAGCACAGGCCTCCAACACATGCTTTGTAAAGCTGCATTCTTCATTAGAATATCTGAACTGTTATAAATATGGCTCAGATTACGTTATTGTCTCATTATCTTTTCTTTGCTTTCCTGCTAATGAGCGGGACAGGGCAGCTAAACGGGTGACTTCCGTTTACATTATTTGAAATGTGCCGTAATAATGCTCATTAGAGTGTTCCCTTTTTGTTACGCAGTTGCTTTAATTAGATTTTCCTCTTCGCTCCTTAATAAGGACCGGGGCGTCCATCGCTAATAATGCCTGTAATGTATTTGTTATTACAAGTTGAGACAAGAAGAGAAAGAAGTGAAATTATTTCTCTTTTTAAGCGGCTCTTAATTGAAGGAAGCTTAATTAGAGCTTGTTAGGCCTCTGTTTCCTTTCTAATGAGTAATCGACTATAAACACAGGCCCTCTTCTTCTTCTTCCTCAGCGCCTCCACACATGCACTAATACGGAAGCCTGCTGTTCAGCCTTTCCCCTTGTATAAATTCATGAAATACTGTAAATGTGACCTGTTGTTAAAGCATCGCTGCTTCTACAAACTATGAGTAGGTCCCTCTCTCACGGCCAATTACTTAAAACCTATTAGAAGGAACCTACTAATACTCAATCTATAGTTACTTTCTTAGATTTCAGAAGAACCATAAGATGTGTCCAGGATCCTTGCATCATAATCTGTTCCTGTAGTTCTCCCATTTACTGTTCCTGCCTGCCCTGGAAGATGTGATGAAATTTAGAGAAATAGCAGTCATTCTTCGTCTACATTTTGAGAATTAAATACAGTAAGTTAAAAGGGTATAACATCTCTCGCTTGTAAACAGTTCAGACACAGGTCCTACTCCTCATTATTTCAGAAAATACATTTTGTTTTAGTCAGCGGTGAGATACTTTGAACTATTCACACATTTGCACACATAATGTCTTTTGGATTCAAAGGTACATTTAAAAGTCAAGAAAGTAAAACTATAAAACTGTTGAAGTATCAGACCATGAAAACATATGAAGGCTACACACCTCAAAGTCTCAAAGGTGACATCACTGTAACTGTCTCAGCAGTCTGTTCAGTTGCTGAGGATGTGTCGGCACGTCCAGAATTATAATTATCTAAGTCTGGATGAGCAAAGTAAAAAGATCCTGAGTTAATGGCCGTTATGGTAATTTGTTGTGTATCACGTCAGAGGAGAGATTTGTCAGAGTCACAAAACTGGATGTTCATTCTTCAGTTTTATTTTAAATTGTGTAATTGGTGACACAATTGAAACAGAATCCAAAAAGGTATACATCTGTTTGCCACAGTCCACAAAATAACTGATGTTATATTTGTTCGGATTTGGTTCATCATGTAGCCGGTGAATATACGGCATAGTTGCAACTGCAACTTATCAAGACTCCATATACTGTAAATGCAAAGGACAGTGCATGCAAAGGAGACATAGGTAGATTTTCGTTTGCAGATCTTTTTCCATTTGTGAAACATTCCACATGAAATGAAAGTCACCACAGGTATCAGAAATAAGAGTGAAAATGACAAATGACATGGGTTGTGGTTTTAGATTACACCTTTGGATCTGTTTATAAAATAAGAGAGAAACAGCACATGATTTACATAAACATCTTCAATGACTTTGTAATGTTGTATACAACAATTCCTTCAGTCCATCAGAGGGTTTAATGACAGGAAGCTGTGATGAGTTGTGCAATAAAACATTTATACAGATGTCCTTCAGACATGTTATCGGACTAGTTATAATTTATATCTCATCCAAAACGATTAAAATGACATGACTCTAGTAAATGTATCATGGCAGTTCATTTATGAAGTTCTTGTTCCTCCCAGGGTATTTTTGTCAATGACTGTTCACCAAAGTGCGTCACAATTCTCTGCCACAAGTCATTGTGTACGTAGTACAGACAACAGCAAAAATGTATTAATAGATAGCAATATTATAAACCAGAAGCTCAAGTTAATTGTAATATTTAACTTTGAAGCAATTTCATCATTGTCTCAAAGTTGAAAAAGAAACACATTTTTGCAGTGTTAGAAATTAACATTTATTTTTGGGTTTAGTTTAGTACAGAAGAATTAAAAGGCGTCATATTTAATTGTCTTCAAAATGATCAGAGGCACTTGCGGATCTGTTGGGAAAGATGCTTTCCTTCTTAAATAATGAACAAAACACTGTTCTAATTAAGCTGTGACAAATGCTAATTGTGAAGAGTTGACGTTAACAAGCAAAAAATCAGAGTAGTATAATGAATACCTGAGAAATGCAAATATATTATTGGCCAGCTGTCATAAGACTTACTGTAACAACACACTATATAATTTACATATTCACAAGTTTGGTAGTTAATAATTGTTAAAGTAGATTTTTTTTTTTGTAATATTTCAATATTTCCCACAGTATTTTGTTGTGCATCTCCTACTACTTAAATATCCAAAGACACTTAGAAATACAATAAAACATTGTGACACATGACTGTTTAGTTACAGGCTTCACTTCACAGGATTATTGGGCTAACGAGGTCATGAAAACGCACTCATTTCAACACAGTTACGCCACCATGTGAAGCGGTGGCAGTATTGTAGAGCAGCCAGCCTGCCACCATCACTAATGGCCTCTCTCAGTGGCACCACTGTGTCTCTAAAACAAAGAGAGAGCTGTATTGAAAGAGACAGTCACAGCGGAAATCAATGTCCATTGACAATGCACTTAAAAGTCACATCATCCTGGTAAAAAAAAAAAGGATCAAGGTTTCTGGGGAAACTGACACTGTTCACAGCTGTTACTTTAGATGGAGGCTGAAATTAACACAAGATGTTAGCAACCTGTGCAGCCCTTTACAACAGCCACTTCACACTGTGGTCTTACTGGTTTTACAACCATTAAGGAGCAGTGAGTAGGATTTAGTGACATCGGGTGGTGAGCCTCAAGGCTGCAACCTGATCAATACCCTTTCTCTCCCCCTCCCCTTCTAAGTGGGTAGGCGATGCTGCAATAGGTGCTCATAATGGTACAAATATTTAAAGACCTTCTTGTGCAAGAGTGTGCGATTTATCCATTGTGTGCTAAACAAGGTAGGCTCCATAGAGGCCACCCTCTGCATAATAATGGCTTGCTCTCAAGTCACAAAAACACAATAATTCTTATTTTCAGGTAGTTATATGACTTTAGATATCGTATCCCATTTACACTATTGATAATCTATATTTTATTATTGGTAGCTTATTGCATTTTAACCCTCATAATTTATCTGTACATGTTTTCAGAAGCTATTTTTTAACATTTCTAATGTTTTTAGAAACAAATCTCGGAATCGACGTATAGGACATATTACAGACATGTAAGAAAACGTGTTTGTGTGAAGTTGAGTGTTGTGTTGGTTCTGCCAGGCGCTAACACAGAGGTTGTTACTATTAAGAGCTCTTCAGAGTTAGGGCTACTGTAGTAGTGCACGCACAAGTAAAGCGTTGCTTCCTCCCTGTTTCCATTATGCAGTGTCAGGACAATGTAACCATGTAAACAGCGGCTGTGCCTCTGATCGCTGTTGGGGTACATGAGAAACACAGGATGGGAGTATTTATTTTTTCAGTTTACTTTAATCATGTTTCCTGTTTTCCAGATATACTTAGGCTGAGGGCACACACTAACCTTGTTTATTTCATGTCGTCTCACAGGTATAAACATTTCCTACAGGACCTGACTGCCAACACGAGTCCAGACAATCCAGAGTTTCAGCAACTTTCAAGTAAGTTGTGAGGATGCAGCTGCCTTCGTGCTTGTGTTGCATTTGAAGGGAAGTATCTGTGGATTAACCCAGAGTGTGTTCAACTGGGGAGCTATGCATATCAGTAGCAGCGCACTCACATATGCACATGTGAAGCTCAGGTTGATGCTGTTGACACCTCTTCTTCTTCCACTCCATCAGGATTGTTGGGTTTTGTCAACAGAAGCAACAGTAATAATGAACGATGTATGTATGATGATGTGTCATGCATCAGCAGTCACAAAGACTTCTGGCTCTCGTTCATGGTGAAACTCTTCCTACCTTTAACAATAGAACTAGTCCCCTAAAAGCAGCAAAACAAAAAAAGAAACAAGTTGTGTAACACCAGTAACACAACTTAACAGTTGTAACACAACACCAGCAGCTCAATGTCATCATGAAAGACAGCCCTCATTATCTTCATTTGAGAAACAAAGGCAAATGCTCCCGCTGCCTTTCATTCCTCATTTGTTGTTATTGTCACAGCAGCTCTTGGCTAGTGCAGAAATGAAAGCAAGGCAAACCTCAATATGCATGTAAGTTCTAGTTTGATGTGGATTTTGACATAATTAATTGGGAGCAGATCAGAGGGTATTAAGCGGGGAGCTATATTAATAAATAAAATCTTCAACATCAACACGGATCCCGATAATGACTAATTTCAAACGTCAAATAAACAGTGAATCTGACTCAAGTGTGAATGTACACAAGGAATTATTTATGTGTATCAATTAAAATCTCATAGCTTGTGTGCTGCCTTTGCTTACAAATTAAAACAGCCCCTGACTCTAACATGAAGGTACATATCTAAATGTGCTTCACCATCGCCTCTTCCTCTTCTCATTAGAGATACTTTTTTAAACTCCGCTGCCTTATGCGAGGGGGGGGGGGGTTCAGGCAGCGACTGTGCGTCTGTCCATTTGTTCGTCTCCATAAGCTTGTACACATTACTTATATAAATGGGTCAAAAATCTATTTCCAGGCAGACGCATATGAGGACTTGGCTCTATTACAGGGGCAAAATGTTGGTCCCTGCAATAGAGTACCATTTAATATGGTAGTTAAGTGTTGTCAATTAAAATCAGGTTAAGTGTTTGTCTAAAGTGGGATTAAGAACTATAAAGTATACAGGATATTTATGTCATTTATGATGGTCAAGATGTCAGATTATGTAATGGTGGAGTCGTGGTTTAATGTATCAGACTGAGGGTTGCCTGAAATATATGTGACATATTTAGGAAGGAGACATGATTGAACAAAAGCAAAAAGATGTTTTTCTATACAGATATTTTCTTTGTCTATTTCTTTTTTTATTGTCCCCATGATGATTATTTTACACAATGTGTCTGCTCACATGATCACACAAAGAATAACAGCACACTGGGCCAAATGCATGAACAAATCATTGCTTCTGTCAGACTTCAATGTCCGGGCATCATGGATAATACAGCACACAGCAGATGCAGAATTCTAAACTTAAAATTCCCCAAGTGTTGGTTCAGGTTGGCCAAGTATATACAAGTATATACACCTGTCCAGTCCATCTATTCGTGCTGACCTTGATCTACTGTAGATCATACACTGATTTATTTCCAATCTTTTCGTTCTGCACATGTACAGTATATACACACGCCATAGTTTGTTGAAATTTTCTCTTTGGAAAGCATGTTTAAAAGTATCACTTTTTGAGGGCTAAAACACCATTTAGGAGTGAATAATGGGCCCGAACTCTGGGAGATATGAGTTTTGAGAAATATTTCTATTAATTTCAACAGGATATAAATGTAACTTTCTGCATATTAAAAAGAGGAAATCAGAAATAATGGCCTACAAATAAAAGTCTGGTGCTTTCTTCAGTTGCCAGAAATAAAGGCTTGAGTTTCATGGACTGTTAGTCCTAAGAAAATTGCAGGTAGAAAGAATGACATCTTCTTTAAGAGTCCTTAGAGTGTTTTGTGTTACTGTTCTGAATATGTTATGAAGAATTCAGACACACCAGAACTGTTTATGAAGATGGCTGTTGCTTCACCGTATCCTCTAGCTGCGAGTCCAGTGTTGTGCACTCGGGGAAGTTCTGTTGTTTTTCATATCTTGAGACAGATTTGGCATGCAAATTACTCTGCCGTACATCTGATGAGTTCCAAACTTTGCTTGATTATTATGGCTGAAAACAGGTTTCATGACATGAAAGAAAAAAACGTAACACAAATCAGTCTAGTAACCTCCTAAAACACAGAATGTATGGCCTGTATTGCAGCCAGCTACCAGGGGGAGAATGAAACGTTTTGACAATGCTTTTGAAAATTGTGAGACTGTTATGATACATCTGATAAAACTTCAGAGCCATGTAATAATCATTGAGATGAATTAACAAAATAGAGCACTGTACATTAAACTCAGTCAGCTGAATTGCTACACTGTGGGAGTCGTACTATGCTGTTTGGTGAATTATATTGGAGTTAGAATTCCGTTGGACATTTCAGTGTGAGTGTAAAAGGCTAGAAAGTGCATATTGTCAACAAGATGTCCTCGTAAAAACAGAGACAAAGCTTTCTGTGTGTTTAATGTCTATTGTCAGCCTGGTCGTATCGTAAAGGGAATTAATTTTAAAAGATATTCCAGACAAATCAGACTGTATCTGATTAAGCAAACGAGCAGCTAGAATCACAAGAGGCTTTGTTTTTGTTTTCTTTTATTGTGCTGCACTGTGTCAGTTTGCTTTTCCTTTGCTTTGTCTCTTTTCTTGCTTTTTTTTGTTTTTTACCTCCCCAAGCTTCCTTTTCTCCTTCGCAGCATGTTCAGGCTGGATTTAATTGTTGTAATTGCAGCACTTCAGGACTTTCATGAGACCTTTTTCATATGACACTCTGCTGTTTGGCTCTTTCGCCAAGAACCGTAACTGAGTCTGACCTGACTAGAAGCAACTTTCCAACTGTGTCAGAAATTTAACAGTAAAAGTTAACATTCTTAGTCCCATGGTCAAACACTGTCTAAATACTGAATAAATGGAATAAAGAGATGTAAGAAGTGGAAGATGTCTTCAGAATGTCTAATGGGCTAGATGTATTATTAATGCCTCGGCCAGGACTCAGCCCAAGAATACTGTAATTAGGAGTTGTTGTTTTTCTAAAGCAGGCAATGGAAAATATTCCACACACGCACAACAAAGGGAAAAAGTCTACACGGATGCCTTGTTTGGTTTACATTGTAATTGTTGTGAAGTTAAGCGAGCCAATTAGGTCGTGATTATTTTGGTGTAGATGAGTCGCCCTGAGGATCAAGTTCATCCGCCGAGTTTCAGTGCTCAGAACAAAAGCAGGAAAAGTTGAGCTTGAAATTAGAATCCATCTGTTTGTTGTTATTTTGGACGTGTTAATGATGTAGTTCTAAATGTTTACAGCTATTATTATAGCCAGCACAGACTAATTGGACGCTTCTGTCTATTTTGATGATTTGCCTATTTGTTCTGGGGAAAGATTTTAAGGGTTTGCTCAAAAAAGTAAAAAAGAAAAAAAAGGGTAGTTTGTAGAAGATTTTCACATCTAGAAAGAGGTGAAATAACACAGTGGAAGCACAGGAATGGGTCCATTTGAGTTATTGAGGGAGATGAAGGTTTTTATATTCTTTGGAGTAATTGAACAGAAGTCTTTCTTTTCTTTTTTTCTTTTCTTTTCTTTTCTTTTCCAAGTCTATTACTATTAGCTACTATGGCAGAATGGGTGCCAGAGTCATTATCCCGTTAACGTAAAAAGCTTAGGAATAAACTGGTGGTGGTTTCAGATGTAAGTGTGAATATTTGTCATATTTTTCACAAACTTTAACATGAGCAGGCTGTTCAGGGTTATTAATGGCCAGTCAAGTATTTTCTATGGATGCAGCCACAGTACATCTCTACATAATGGTAGTTCAATTTGAAGTGGTTTAACACTCAAACTCAAGGATGAACTGAAGATAGTTTGACAGGAAAGGGCACTATGACCTCACGCCTGTAAGTTGTTATGAGGTGTCTTTCAATGGTTATTGGATTAATTTGTCATCCCTCATGCTTCTGTTGTGTCTTCTGTTGTCAACAAAGTAGCAGAAGATTATAATTTGTTGCTTGATAATGTAAGTGATCCTTCTGTGTCAAACTGAAGGGGTGGTAGTTCGATCCCTGACCGCTGTAAACATGCTCTTGAGGAAGTCACTGAATCCCAGGTTAGTTTGAGTGTAAAGTAGAAATTTGGATTGGATTGGATTCCTTTATTTGTCCTACTTGGGGAAATTTCCAAATGTACGGTGAAAGTGCAAGTCTACCATTTAAAGGGTAGTGATAGGGTGTTTTCATAGCTAGCTATCTCAAAACAATCGTGCATAATATTTGCTATTCCATCCCGTAGTTTATGTTGTAGCTTGTTGCCAAGTAAACACAAATACAAAGTCACTGCCCTGTCAATCATGCATGGTCGGTGACATGTTGCCTCCCTCATAGGTTTCTCCAACACCAGTAGTGATGAAGTAATATATTATCTGATTACCTAGGCTGAAGGATTGGTCACTGACCCTGTGTAGTAGACTCTTCAAAGATGACACATTATGGGCCAGAGCTGGTTCGTGTTTCTAGGACAATGGTGGAAATCTTATGGCTGCTCAGTCTGGCTCTGACTGCTGCTTGTTTATCAGTACTCATCACCAAGATTCACAGGTACATCACTTGTTTCCAGCAGTGGCTGCTCCAATAGGTTCTGTTCATATGCATAATTAACATAATAAAAAGGTCCAGTGTGGTGCATTTATGGTGGGGTTTTTTTTTGTTTTTTTTTTTACTGAATTCATGCCTCTCTTACTTATGAGTAATACACAAAGCGCACTTAATATTGTAAGCATGACCAGCATTGGTATACTTTAAAACTGCAGCACGTTCAGAATTTAGGAGGAAATGGTGTGATGTTGGTGAAATTAGTTTATTTAACCAAACGAGCCGTGTTTATTGGGGGACTCTGCTGTTTGCATATAATTACACACTGACAGCTCAGCTGATTTGCAGGAGGGAAATGCATTATTGGCTACTAGGGCCCCTGTGGTGGAGACTAGAGTCCCTCTAATTAATACGACCATGCTTAGGCGTCCCTATACATACATTCACAAACAACATGCGTGCCACCCTGACCCACTCAGCAGACCATCAGGCCCAATCACGAATGTTTGGATGCTTTAATTTGCAGAGCCCAGTTAAGTTCTCTGCAAGAGACTGCTGATGAAATCAACCAAAATCAAGTTGAGTGCTGAGTGAACCTCAAAACAAGGCTTTCAGCCACTGCATGCCAGCATCACGCACTCTGAAAAAACACTTTCTGCTTTCTCCCTCTGTGTGTTACCAAAGAACATACAAAGAATGTCAAATTCAAACTGATGCACAACTACCACTAACATACCTCTATATCCTGGGGTCCTCCTGGACATGTCGCACACACATACAGTGTATATAATATAATCTATTGAAACATCAGTAAATTACGCATTGGTACATGACTGAAAATAGTATTAACAACAATATTTAAATATTATACAATATAAAAGAACATATTTGATACGTAACATTCCTAAACTACTGCAACTACTTCTTTGGGTTTTTTTTTTTACTATTTCCTTTTACTATGTTAACATCAAGAGGTGCATTATTACAGTTTATCAGGTTATGTATCATGAAATCATTCTTCATAGGGTACAATAATATAACCAGTACAAGCAGATCCGGAGTTGTAGTGTATTCAAATGGTGGGCCAAGAGAGTTTTAAGATCTGCTTTCTTGTATTACTTCTAATGGATGAATAAAACGGGCTTGGAAGATGAATGAATGAATCTAGATCTTTTCTCTCATGTGCATGTTTATTGGAATTTAAGGAAGGGTGATCTACTCCCTATAGGATCCCTACTCCCTATTGGAACATAATTTGGATGAATTTGAAAAACTTTTTTACTTTTTGTATGCACGGTCGTATATATGTTCTTTGTTTTCACCTTTGAAACAAAACAACAACCTGTGTAACCATAAAACCAGGTCTGAAAAAATGTTAGAAATAATTCAATGTAACATTTAATCCCATGATGTTTTCCTGGAAATATTTGCTGTACTGTCTGTGTAACGACCATGAATCAGGTTTGTGAACGCAAACAAGAGGACCAATCTCTGGCTGCTTTTTGTCATTACTACATTGCTTAGCCTGTGACATGTAAAACTAATAGAGATTACAACAAACCAAATAAAGTTAAGGAAAAGCTAATGTAAAATCTATATTTTTTTAAAATCAAGATGGAGGATTTTATGAAGGCCAGCACCACAAAATCTAGGTTAATTCAGCCTGTTTTAATGCTCTTGCTAAGGAACTAGTCTGTTTCTTCCTAATATATGTTAATATTGGTCTGAGATCGAAGGCTACCAGAGACAAATCAAATTCAGATTATTGTCTTAGTTTTTTACAATCACTGTCCAACTAACATTGTGTATAATACTTCAACTGTTGGACTAATATTAGTAAGCTAGTGTTAATTGGCTCTTATAAATGGCAATGAAAATAATGAATCTAAAAATCAGAAAAAAAACTTCCAGGATTTGGTCCTGTTGTCTTTAATGAGAAAAGCTACAAAATCCTATTTGTGGATGTTTATTACAAATGTTGTCCTTAAGATTTTGTTTTTTGTGAGTTCTCTGTTCTCCACTCATTTGCATGCTATTCATTATTATGTATGTATCATCAATGCAACTCATGATTCCCTATCCCTGGGTATTACCTAGCTATATGGTGCTACCAAAAAGGTTGCTGTCCACATATATCCTGATGTAAATGTGTGCGTTTGCTTTAGGGGCTGTGAGTGCCGTGTGTGAGGTGTCCCAGCGTATCGAGAACAATGCCTGTCGCCATGAGAACCACCTGCAGCTTTGCCGGGTGCAGAAACTGCTGAAGGGGCGAAAGACGAAGGTGTTGGCTCCAGGTTAGATCCTCTGATCACATATTCCTTTTATCTTCACTGTGAACCACCTCCACCTTCTCTGCATATATCGCTCTGTCTTTGGGGAAACACTGGGTGGGGGCATAACACACAGTATATATTGGCAAAAAAGGTAATGGTTTCAATAAAGGAGGTGGGACATATGACTGGAGCGTTGTAATCAATTGAGTGGACTGGAGCCTTGCAGGTGAGCAAATAATACTTTGCGCATATAAGGGTTCAGATTGTCAATTTTTTAGTTTTTATCACATGCAGGTATCCAGAAACAAACCGATTTAAAGCATGTGACAAATAATTGAAAAGAACAATGCATGACTTAAAACAAGATAAATGTTTTATCACACAACCATGTATGTTTTATAAGAAATTAGTTCATATAATACCTGGATAATAATGTTTTCTCTTAGTAAATCCATGTAACACTTAAGCTAAGTTGCATGTTAACTCTGGGACTCGGCTTTATTGTCATTCAAACCACCACAATTGTCCAGATTTATTGAAAGTTTAGCCAGTGTTTTTCCCCTAATCTTGAATGTATTCCTACTTCTTCAACATCGTAGGGATTCTGATCATTTTAGGCTGATCATTTTTTCAAGACAGAAATCCAAGTACTTTGACTAAATCAAGTTTCGGAAACTCTATCATCAACTCATAATTGGCTCTGTAGCTGCATCTACAGATGAATGTAAAACGTGGGTGGATTTTTGCATCCCTCCTGCTTATTTCCTCCCCCTGTTCTGTTCCGGTTCCCTTTCTACTTGTGTAGTGGTGGTCCTTTTCTTCATGCCACTGCCCCTCCTCCTGTTGTTTGTCTCCAGAGGATCTTGCCTCCTCGTTGCTCCGCCTGCCCTGCCAATCTCCCCCAGGACCAATTAGAGCCCAGCCTCATCTCATGGACCAGCAGATAAAAAGGAAGCCCAAGTGTGTGGAGCCAGGGGTGTGTGTTTGTTTATTTGCTTGGATATGCAGGCTTGTTTTATGTGTGTATTTGCGGCTGTGTCGGTGTACGTTGGGTGCGAGCGGTTGAGTAGCAGCTCGTCTCTCTAATGCCAATGTGGGAAGTTTCAAAAGCTTCCTCTCATCCAAGTTCTCAGGCCCTTCGCGATTTTGCCGGCTTCCTTTCCCGCCAATAAAGCTGTGGTCCCACCAGGCAGACTTCAGAGCGGCAGCAGCACTCTGCACCGGCAACCCCATACATACCCTCTCCCACCCCCACCATCACCGCCACTAATGTGGGGAAAAGAAAAGCTCTGCCTTTTACATATGAGACGCATCAGAGCTCCTCAAACATATTAAGTAGCTCTGTGGGGGGAGGGGGGGGGGGCGATTGTGAGACACAAAGCCTGAATCGATGGGACATCAATACTGCAGACAGTTGGACCGATTCCCTACGAGGCTGCACATTTGTGTCTGTCTGCCTGTTCCTCCAATTTAAGACAAGGATTTCTCACATTTGCTGGCACTTTTCACATGGAGCTTTTCCAATTTGTTTCTGTATTAGTCCAACTGTTCCTCCTAATTGTTATGGAGTGTTTTTGGTCCAAAATTTATGTGACATGGTTAATTAAATTTAGTAATGATTATTTTTTAAGAATGTCATCCGGAAATTTGGCTTGAAATGGTGAATGCATATATGCTGTCAAAGTTTACTATTTTATTTACTATCCACTAAGAAAACTACAATGAAAAATCTAGTGTCCTGTGGTTTTAAGATCCAAATCCATTTGTGTTCACTCGTGTAACAGATGTAGTGAACATTACAAAAGATTTTGAGAGTATTTTACAGTGAAACAGGAGCTACTGCACATTGTTTTATGTCATATGATTCTAGTGAATCATTTCCAATGGGAAACAGTTTATTTACAGATGATTTTGACAGGAGTTTGCTGTTGAACAGCAGACAGAAAAGAAACCAGATGGCTCTTGGTTTTTAAAACATCATCAAATACATTTTATGTCAATATTTTCAATATTTATACAACTGTATCCACATTCGTATGTAAACATATTTCTGTCCAGCAGTCACCTGTTGGACATCCCTGTTGTCCTCTTAAATATTTGCGTTTCTGCTGGAATGCATCCCTGACCTACAGTAAAACTACGATGTCCATTGATAAACTCAGACACACAGGTCGGTCCAAAGTCAACTCTACTTAACCTGAGCGGTCCTCGTTCTGTCCCACCGGCCACTCTCTGCCTCTCTCAAACCCGTCGGACCTCAGGCACATCAGGAATAACCGGACCCTTTGTAGATCAAACCTGGCTGCCCCACCTTGTCCACCCCTCAGTACTTTGTAGTAGAGCAAAGGTGTTCTTTGACAAGTGAAGCTGTGAGGCCTGGAACATGGAGACGAGTGCTTGGCACTTCCTGCTCTTTGAACCTGCTGCTACCTCAAAGTACTGCAGAGGTTCAGATGTTGGCAGGGGGTCTGGAAATACCCTGGTCAACAAAGAGAGACCCATCCTCTGTGAACTCCGTCCATTTGACTGTATTTAATAAATCCTTCACTGTTGGAAAACCTGCTTTGTTTTTCAAAGCAGTTTTGGGTTTAGTATTTCACAAATGAAACTGACTATACGAGAATTTGTAGACAAATAATATGTGACTGTGCATCTGTAGCTGTCATTGTTTGAGGACAGAGGTTTCAAAAGAAAGAAGTAAGAGTACTGACAATACTTGTACTGTCTTTTCTACAGTGGAAGTGAGAAAGTTTTTTTCTATTGATAAGCTGGCATTTGAAGAACACTCATGAGTTCTTTATATCTACAGAGCTAACTGAACTTCATGTCACATTAATTAAATGTGAAGACTACTTAAACATTTTGATTAAAATAACCTCATTTGAAAATAATAACCCTTAACTACAGAGCTCAGTTTTTTAATTCCAATATTCGATAAATTGTTTTGCCTCTACACCACACCCGTTACTCTGAGTACTCGTTGTGGAGTACTGGCATTCAGCGTATACTGGGAGTTCCTTTTCCGTGGGTACTGACAGGCCAGCGCTCGTACTGTAAAGTTGCAGATTGGATATTTTTAATTATATTATTCATCTGTCCTGTCCTTTTAATTCTTTTGTGTCTTTTCCACCATTTTGTTTTATTGTGCCATTAACAATGTTTTTATTGCATCTTTTTTACATTACAACAATTTAGGGAAGAAATACCCAAGTACAGGTCCTTGAAAACTATAGTTGAGTAACAGGGAAACTGTACTTCACCACTTCCTGCCTTTGCAGATTATCAATCAATCAGTCAGTCAATCAATCATTCACTAATTCGTTATGCACAGTGTGTTTTTGATTCACTTTACTGGCAGGTTCTGATGAATAAAGTGAAAAGGGTGTTCAGATTATTTCTTCCTGATCCTGCTCATTTATGTACATCTGTGTATGAATGAAATGCTCATAGTTTTATGTCATTTAAGGTGTGATGTAGAATAGATCTAATGAGACAGAGGCATTACAATGTGTCAAAGAGATCCACAGATCAACAAAGCCATAAATGGAAATAAATATGAAGTGTCTTAATTTTGGAGCTGCACATATTATGCATTTAATAATTTAATGATTAGTTCTGCCACTGTTGGAAAGAGAGCTGTTAATTTCCGAAGTGGGATAGAGATAAATCTGGAAGATTTGGAGAACTCTTGGAAGACGAGTGTAGCTCCTCGGCTGTATAAAAATGCAGAGCTTTTGGAATGGTCCTTCAAGCTCACTCTTTCTATTCAGACAATATTTAAAGTATTCAAAAGGGGCACAAGCAGAGATCTGCACGTGTGAATTAATGAGTACACTCCTTGGTTGTGGAAATGCATCTGTTTCAGCACACTGGCAGTATTGTGATGCTTGAACAAACATGAAACACATTACTGCTCATGCATGAATTAACTGCTAACATTCTGTTATCACAAAGACAGTGCGTTATGTTCTACGTCTGCATTTGTTAAGACTTTGAACCCATACAGTGAGTCTCAGCTGTTCAGGAGTTATGGTTCTTTAAATTTGGTAATAGTGGGAGGTTAGAACATTTTAGAAGAAAATGAAATGTTATAGTTGAAGGTACCTGCTACTTAATGCACCACCACTCCTGTACTATAGCACGAACCTTTTTTGTGCCACAGACTAGTTTGATGTCAGGTGATATTTTCATGGACCAGCCCTTAAGTAGTGGTGGACGAATTCAACAAAATAAAATTATACAACTGGCATAAAAATGGACATTTACCAAATATAATAATAACAACTGTGAATCCACTCTGTATTTAACTATATTAGCAGAGTCCTCATAATATCATACCGACTACATACTGCCTCTCTTTTACACAAATATGCTTTACAAAGTCATATGTATTTTGTTCATTTTGCTATCTTAAAGGTTTCAGTTTATCGTCAATGTGGTATGTTTTACCAGTGAGAACAGCCGTTTCAAGAAGGTAGCGGATGTGACTGAGGCAGCATCTTGACATGTGTCAAGAGTGAGTGATGCTGCAGAGAGAATCTGGCAATTTTCCAAAATAAAGCATCATTCAGAATACAATAAGGAATAAAACAGAAATAATGTAAGTTATATATTCTTTCTGTGCCTCCCTGTACCGATTGGCCCACGGCCTCCCACGGCTACAGCACACATAATCATAGTTACAATTGTACCATCACAATTACAACGTTTGTGCACAAACCCTTCGGTGACAGAGGGGAGGATGAGAGGGTCTTGTGTTCATAATGATGTCTCTAAATATGAATTCTGATCTGTTTCCTCTTGTCGGGGAATGTCCTGATCAGAGTCTGAGATGAAAAGATTGTCCGCCTCCTGAAACAGCGCATTATATTGGCCGCTCACTCTTCAAGTAAACATCTCTAAAATGATTATATAGGGCTCAAACAGAATTTCATTAAAATCATATTTAATACAACAATCACAACTAGTGCTGCAATCTCTGCGCAACACCTGAGAGAGTCATGGCGTGTCTCTTGACTGTTTTTCCGTTTGAGACCCATGGCATTTTAAAAGCAATTTGACCCCCGCCTGGCCCTGCCACTTAATCTCAGCAGGCTTGTCTGTAGCTGAAAATGTCCTCCCTGAGCCCCAGAGGCACAGCTCCGGCCACTCAGGCTAGCCGCAATCACAGGCTACTGACTGGGGCAATTACAAAAAAACCTAGACCCAGGCAGAATTTTCATCTTATCTATCCAAATGTCAGCCTCTTGCTTATTAGCTATCATCATGCTGCTGCCAATCACGGTGAAAGAGATGAGAGCTTTTCTCAGCGGCCACACCCCTACACCACTACCTCCCACCGAGTGTGTATTTTCCTGCACAGCTTTCATTTATCTTTTCAATTCTGCATCGTTTACGTAGACTCATTATTTTTGTTGACAGTCCAGCAGATAATTATTGTTTTACTTTACTACACAGTGAGTCTACTTAAGCCCATATTGTGGGTCAGTCTCCATGGATTGTTGTCAACTGTCTTCTATGTGACTGATGTTCGACGCAGTATTTAATATTGCCTTCATGCCAGTGGCGTGGACCTCGTCTATATTCAGTGCATTTCTGTATGGCTCTGTTATTCAGGGGTTTGTGGTGATGAACAGAATTTTAACTGTAAAGTGTTGTTTTATGGTTATCTGTGTGATTGGCCACTAGGGTTTCCAGCCGAAAAGCCATGAAATACTTACATAGTATAGCTACAGGTACACAAATTGAAGTTAAGGGGTAATGTTTTGTGATAGTGATGCTTTTTGTTTGACCATTTTTTGCAGTTTATTCCTATCTTTGTGACAAGTACGCAAATATATAAACTGTTTTATTGAGCATCACTGTCTTTGATGAAGCGCAAAGTCAGTCAAATAAATGAGTTAAATTTTACTAAACAGTAGAAAACTATCAGAAACTTCCAATGTTAATCTTATTTTCTGGTCTCTCTTTCCAAAAACATTACCAAACCATTCTAGTCATGGTTCTATCAGGTTCCCATAAAATGTGTGAATATTAACTACAGGTGTGAGACAAATTAGCCTTTCACACAGACGCCGTACAAGATACTTACCACTAGATGCCATTAACAATTAGACATTATACATTTACATTAGAAACTTTGGAACCACATACTGTACACAGGGGAGCCACTTATTAATGAAGTTAGCAGATGCCATAATCACTCCTGAATGTTCCACAAAAACCAGTTATTAACGTGGTTAATTTAAATATTTTAACTAATGGTGCACCAATGATGAATTTTTGTTTATTTTTTTTGCCTTACTAACTGCTAACTTGCTAATACCTAGTGGTTTAAACTCTGTAATTTAAATTTATTGATATTAATATTTAACAAAATCGGAACAGCAACTTAAGATAATTCTCCTTGTGACTGAAATCAACCAGTGTTTTTTGTCAGATCATTGCAATGCAAAGTTGTCATAAACCATCTCATAGCAATGGCACATAAGTAGTGGTTACTTTTGCACAGTGTCTGGAGGCATTTTGCATATATATAAAGGCTTGAAGCACTGGTCACTCCAACTTAAATTCATCTTCATACCATAATTACACTACTATTAGTGTACAGCATCTGTTTTTAGACTGATTTATTCACAGAGAAAATAGAGGAATGGACAGTTGAAGTAGCCGATAGGTTCAAGTAGCAGCATCGCTTTTAGCCTTATATTAAGACGTGTGTTGTCTTCCATTGCATGCTGGTCTAAGGACTGATCCCCTGAATGAAATGCCCTTGTTTGTTTCTCTCTCAGGGAGGTGGTATATCCGCGAGGGCTGGCTGAAGATGGTGCCTGCTAAAGGTGCAGAGGCTAAACCCAAGATGTTCTTCCTGTTCTCTGACATGCTGCTGCAGGCCAAGCGCTGCAGCCCGTTGCATCCCACCAACGGAGACAAGTTTGAAGGCCAACATGCCTACCCCCTGCAGGATTGCACTGTGGAGAAGGTGTTTGGCCACACCAGGAGCCAAGGAGGCCTGCTCAGCGTGAGTGTCAGCCAGTACAAACCAACACGCTCATGAATCATTACACAACAAGAAAATAGCAGTTGTTCATTGATTTCTTGACTGGGTGACTTAACCACAGCTTATAAAAAACTTTAACAATTGAAAAAGCAAATATGTGGTATTGTGTCTTAGATAGAGGCAGGAGTATAGGCTGAAAAATGTGTTTTTCAAGGCTGGTGTCAATTCTTAAGTTTAGCATTAAAAGATGCCATAACCATTGTTGTATTAAAGAAGTACAATGAATATGCAATAAAAATGAAAATAGCCCTGTCAATTTCCAACAATAGTTATTTTGTAGGTTGTTATTGTCAGTTTTCATATTGGACAGGAGGAATTACACTGTAACGTCAAAGAAAAACAATAACTGAATAGGGTTAAAAAAATAGTTGCCACATAAGAAGAAATGGCTTTAGTGGAAAGAAAATATCAGAACAAATAGAAATTGAGATTAGAGTTTGAAAATTGTGAATAGTTAACATGTTTGTTTATTTGTTTGTTTACTCCTGTGTCACTGTATATTGTAGCAGGTAAGCGGGCAATGCCATTATATGGTACAATTTACAGGTTATTTTACATTTACTTGTACTACGCGACATTATAGACAGGGTCTTAAAAAGTCTTACAGTCCTGAATTTATAAATCTGAATTTAATACCTTTTGCAAAGGTCTTTAAAATTGAAAAAATCAAAATAAAAGTTGTTGCCATAAACATGATCATTGTAATGTCTGTTAAATGTTGAAATAGCAAAGAAAGTACCGTTAGTCAGTTCAATTCTACAGAAGACACTGTAGAACGGCTGCTTTAAAACAAGTTTTACAGACTTTGCCAATAGTTGGTGCTGGTGCCTGGATTCAGACACAAACACACGGCTCCATCTTCATCCACATTCAGGGTTGAGTTTCATTCCTTTGTGGAACTTCTCTCCCTCCGCTGCAGCACAGTAACCAACTGTGGAGCCACACATTACAGTCTGTGGGCTTGAGTCAAATACCTTCACAGTAGCAGAGGACCAGTGGTTTTTAGACCTGATAGGAAAATAGCAAAGCTTATTTTCTTCTCCTCCTTATCATGGTTATTTTTCTTTATCTTTGTCTGTTTAGGGTCCTTTCATTTCGACAGATTAAGGCTGTGATCTGTAATACTATGAACTCAGGCTTCTTTAACACCGTCTTATCTCACATCCATTTTGGAGTAGCATTATAAACACCCACCAGTAATGCCTCCACATGTCACTTAAGTACACTGTCCGTTTTAAAATCCACTTATTAGAGCATTTCCTTGTACTTTTATTTCCTGTGGTCATTAACCTGCAAGTCCTTTAAGATTACTTTTGCTAATAGAAACCTAACACCCCTCAGCTAGAATCGAGTTATTTCCAATAGGCTTCTGCTCCATAGCAAGATGCATCCACAGTATACATTTGATGCAGATGTGTCAGTACATTGTGGTGGAAAAGACAAAGCACAATTTGACCTTCAAAAATAGCTCAAGATCGCCCATTTTCTGTAGACTTGTTTTCCACGTCAAGATTCGTCCACAGTATAAAGTTGAAAACATGCCAATGCCTTCTTCAAATAATATCATCACATCGAGTAGACAGACAGAAAGATGGACGGCCAAATGAGTACAATACCTCTCAGCTGAGGGATGACAAAAAAAACTGTGTAATCTCACAACAGATTGGAATCTATTTCAATTCATCCTATAGGTCTGAAAAATAGATCATGTTACCCATTATTAAACAAATGAAAGACTGCATAATTCTAACATCCATAATCACATTCATTCGTTTTAAAAGCACCATTTGTCTGAAAAATTACAGTATTTCACACTAACCATTTTGAAGCATTAATGTCACTATCACAGGTGGTTGGACAGCTTATTTCACAGAGTTTATAGTAATGCATCAGTGTCGAACTGTTCAATTTCAATCAGCATTAATTGGCATTAAGTTCTTATAACATGTCGTTTTGTTGCTGTTGAGGAAACGATGATGAAGAATTAGTGTGCGTCCATTAGCTGCAGGTCCAGTTTCTCAACTCTGACAAGAAGGGACTCTCGTTTACCCTGTTACCGGAGTTAAAGTATATGGACAAAAGTATGTGGACAGGTTTAATACAGATGTTTCTTTTCTAACCAGGGTTTGGGATAGAAAACATAATGACAAATGCCATAATATAGTTTTATAATGGGATAAATAAAATTCCATTAATTAGTTTGGTTTACATTGTTATCTTTCCAAAATGCCTCTTAGATGGTTTTGAATTAATTTCTCTCAACATTGATTTCTCAGTAGTGAATGGTAACGTTGCTGCTGTATGTACAGGAAATTATGGGTGTGAGCATGTATTTTGTCCCGATCTTGTCAGAATATATCAAACAACTTCAGTCCAAAATTATGGGTAATTGCACAGTTACTGGTCAGAGAAGACACACTGCCTGAACATACAGGAACTATTAGTTTGGTTTTAAAAAATTATAATTGAGGTTCCATCCTTATTTCACTGATCTGGATTTACCTGACTAATGTAAACCATTTTTGTGACGTTTATTTTTCTTTTAAGAGAAAAAAACTCCCTCAATACTGAGGTTTTTACTTGTTTAAAATCACCAAACCCTCGAGTAAATACAGACTAGGTAACCTTGGGGAAGGGATGAGAATTGTGTAAATACCATCAATACCAGGACACGTAGTCACTTCATACTGTAGGTCAGTTACTGGCAGACTGGGGAGCTGGATATTAAAATAAAAACGAGATGCTGAGAAAGTTTGCAACGTAGCAGGTGGGGAGACATCTGTTCACTAATTTGAGTATTCACATGAGTGAGTCCTTCGTACAGGCATTACTTATTTCTTCTTTGATTTGTCTTACTCAGGGCCTTCTTTGTTACTGGTGTTTATTGTACCAAACAGAGGTTTGCTGAGTCGAAGTGTCTTTTTGTTTTGCCCCTTCACTTCCTCTTCTGTCTAATTAGTCTAAGCGCTCGGTGGAGGAGCCCAGAGTTTGAACTTTTAATGCATCTGTCCTCTCTGTCCGATTCCGCTCCCCGGCCTCAGTACAGCTGCCGACTGACAAATTGTGTCTAAATGATGTAGTTGCTGTCATGAAACATTCAAAGGAATGAGTCGCGCATCATTGAGCAAGTTACCAAAGCATTTATACAGCAAGTGTTTGGTGCCAGCGCCGCGTGGTATCAATATTCATTTCAGCGGATACGCTCTCGCTCAAAGAGCTCTTTATGTCGTGCCGTTCATGTGCTTCCCACTGATGCACGGCTATGCAGAGGTTTGCTTACTCTGCCGGCTGTTTGTTCTAACGGCGGCCGTCAGCTCCTCCACTAGATGTTAAAGCTCAACGTACAGATCCTTCAGAAGGACAATACGCATATTTATGAAGCAAATGTCAAAGTGTGCCTGAAGAAATTCAGTAGTACACGTAAGAAAGATTAAAAAGAGGGAATAAATCTGAAATTCAAAACAAAACATGGCATGTATATTAAAGACTATGTTAGTCAGTTAAATAAGGCTAAAAATACTGACAAGTATCCTTTATTATTTTTTATTTATTTTGTCTACACTGTTAGCTGAAACACATGAAATTGCTATGTTGTTTTATTGTAACTCACATAATTTGAAACTGAACAAACATTTTATCATATTGATGTCTCTAATGTTCTACCTCCAGATTTGTTATGCGTTTGTCATGATCTGACCACAAAGAATGATTCAAAACCACAAACCAACCATCCTTTGTTTTTCCACATTCTCTCACAAGGGAAATGCAGTAACGTATGATAATTTGTCACAATCAACATAAAATAAAAAATTCAGCCACAATTCCCAGCTCTGCTAATTAAATAGGAACTAATAGTTAAAAGTTTCTGAAACATATAAATAACTGTTTAAGTTATCATTTTTGGTTTAAGTATGTTCTAAACCTTTCTGAATTTTGAAAAAGCTTCGGCCCAACAGGTGTTTATGAATTTATTTATGTATTTGTTTATTCACATTTCTGTATTGGCATTTGTTTGTCTCACTGTAACAGTCCAGGCCTCACAGTAAACACCAACCTTTACAAAACATTTTTAAAAATGCATATGAGCAAAGGTTTGTTCTACTGTGAAACTGCCAGAAAAATACAATGATGCTAACATTTGATCATACATTTTCAGTTCAATGAGTATAAATATAAAATACATATAAAAGAAAAATACATACCTGTGACCCATTACACGAGTTCAGGAAAACGGTCTCAAAGGAAGAGACAGACAACACACTGTTATTTCCATATATGTGCGCACAGTTTTACATGTCTTTGTGTTATTTCGTATCTGGATGAACCTGATGTAATCATTTCTGAGAGGCGTGAATAGACTTGGAGGTACAGTGTCCACTGTCAACTGAGGACCATGATGATAATCCTGTCATGAGCAGGCCTTTGTGACTTCATTTGTTAAAGACGGTGTGAATTAAAAGCATCCCTCAAATTTCCTAATGAAAAGCCTGCTGATGGGCAGATTAGTGCTCGCCGTATTACTCAGAGCCTGAGCGTGTGTGTGTGTGTGTGTTTGTACACACAGCTGAGCGGTGTAGTGACGGCTGCCTGCTGTAACAGAATGTCTCAGTTGCTGAATCAGATTAGGCTGCAGATCCATCTCTTCCGGCCCTCCAGTAAATACATCTTCCTCAAGACTGTTGCCGCTCTCCTGCAGCCCGCCGCACGTTATCTAATGGCAGAAATGGCATTTCATTAGCCTCTTATCCCACCGAGGCCCAAATGCATACTCAATAGCATTACACGTAATTTCTCATAAGGACACATTATTGATCCCGGGCCCCTACCTGAGCTCAAGGAAAGGGCTGTCAGCACTCCAGGGCCCTCCTCATCCAGGGCCATGAAGAATTAAAGGCAAATTAAATTTGACAGCTGTAAATGCCATGGCAATCTATATGCAAAGTCTAAAAAAAAAAAAGACTCTTTTATTAAAAATTTCCAGTGATTTTGATTTATTTATTTATTTTTCCCATCACACGTTTGCTGAGACCTGACTGTTATTTTGGGTTTGTAGGAAAACATCAATAGCAATGCAACATTGTATTTTTTGCTGTTCTCAAAACACCGGGTGAGTTTTGTTAAACTATTAAAAAAAATATAAAATCTGAATATGCTAGACATAAAAAAACATTTCTAAAGTAGACACTGTGACTAACCTGTGAATGGCCCAGAAACAGAGCTATTAACATTAAAGGTAGACAGTTGAAATACGTTCACACACACACACAGCGTCTAAAACTCATCAGAGACCCTTCATTATATCTACAACCATCACCAACCCAAACTAAGCCTTCATATCAGATATAGTCCACAGTGTCTGTTATCGGTGTAAACAGGCGATCTAATATAAATTATTCATATTATATTTGCGGATGTCTGTGTCTGTCTCTTGGGTTTGTGTTGTGTTTAGGGTCCTGACCCCACGTTATTAAGATTATAATCTTTGAAGTGCCTACTAAAACACTCAATTTCTTAAAACAACAACAAAAAATGTTGTCACTGAAAGACCCAAATGAACCTGACAACTACAAACAAAAGCCCCATAATTTTACCAGGTTAGTTTTCTTACAAGAAATGAAAATAATTACTTAAAACGTGTCATACAAGGTTTTCATTTCAAGCAAAGAAATCCTTATCCATCCTCTGCTGAGATGTTATACAAACCTTGGTTTCTAGTGGCTTTTGGTCAAAGCAGAGCTCAACATTGACTGAAATATCTTATTAAGGATATCTTCTCCTAAAATGTGTTTATATTTCTAACAGAAAATATGCCAGATAATAAAGTAAATAAATACTAAATTGTGAAAGCATGTAGACCAACATCCCATCAACAACATTTAGTCATAGCCTCCGACGCTGATGTAAAATGAGTCCTTTCATCTACATTTACTTTGGAGCATGTTCAGCTGGAGTAGAGCTGGGGTCCAGGTCTAGATTCATGTCCACATAGACTCATCAGTGATAGCATTCACTCATTACAAATAACCACCCCGGTGATGTCATTAAACTACTTCCTGTCTCCATATATCTTCCATTGAAGTCAAATGGTTGAGGATGGGATCCATTAAATACAATAAGGAAAACATTTCAGTAAATGAATCCAAATTGAACGTAGTGACATAGTTTATTCATTTTTTGGAATGTTTGTTACTGTTGATGTGAATTTAAAGCTGTTTTTACATCCAGATGTTTCCAGATGAAACACCCATGCAGGGATTATAGACAGTCTCGCTGTTTGCACTATAATGTATAGCCATAATTTGAACCACAACCCCCCCATCATGATCCATATTGTATCACCACACTCCCTCCAACTCACACAGTCCTACTTTATTTCTGATGAGATCCCCATTTCTTCTTTTCCCATCGTCGTCTTTTCTTCTTCTCAGTCTGTCTCCTCGTCGACCTTCCTTTTCCTCTCCTCTCTCTGTCTGCAGTCTTCCTCCTCTTAATAACGCCTCACTACCAGAATATTTTCCCACATCCCTGACAGATTCTCTTTGATGTATAAATAATCAAGCTAAATTATGTGCGGCAATGAAGCTCCGTGCTCTGCCGTTCTTATTATACAAAGTAATTTCTACCTAAGAGGGTCAGATTTCCTGACAAATCCCTAATTACCGCATCGCAATAGAAGTGGAATCTATTTGTGCATAAATCAACCGCCGTCCCCCAAGTGGCGAGTGCCTAATATCATGCGCCACTCAATTCGGCCCCACTCACTGAACTCTGTAATTAGATAATACTTTTGATGATAGTACATTTGAAATCTTAATCTATTTAATGTATAATGAGAGCCACTCCCCACCCACACCCCCGTCCATTTAAGAGCATCATTATATTTGATGAGGTATATTCTCTTGCGTGCACATACCTCCGTCATGTTCCGTCCATATCCAGATGGGAATGATCGATATGTCACCGCTCAACATAGCCGTTCCCCGTGTCGAGGCAGCAGCCACAGGTAAATGTGAAAGGTCATTTAATATGGTGAAGGCCTAATTCTGATCCTCTGTAATAGCCTTCCCAGTGTAATTACTGGGCTCTAAAAGCCCCTTTTGTTTGGGTTTGGACATCTCCTATTGGTATGTTTGACAAGTACAGTCTGAGCCTGCTTTAGTCGTGTGAATGAGGGCCAATAATTACTGTTGACTCAATGGAGGAGACTGGCGAAGGGTTGTCTCTGCAGACGGACAGAACACACAGTTATGTCCACATATGTACACACAATGTTACATTTGCTGGTTTGTGTTTCTTTGTGCTTTCAGTAGTTTGTATCTGGATGAATGTTGATGAGGAGTGTCTGCTGTGTGGACAACACACTGGTTTCAGGCCAGTTTCTTGATCTGACCTGCCCTCTACTGGTTGTTTATTGCAACTGCTACAAAGCCAAGCCTGCACTGAAATACTGTTACAGCTATCATAAAATGTCACTCTAGAGAGAAAGTCCCAGCTCAATGTGAGGGTCAGTGGTGCATTTATTAGGGTATGGTTCAATGGTAACATTCCCTGGTCCCACGGTTTTGGCTGAAATACAACCAACTAGCTTCCGGTCGATGTTAAAAGATTCATCTGCAGGTTTTAGCATTCTTGACCGGGGTTCAGTTTCACCTCGGACATGTCCTCAAGGCCATCAGTTTATTCACTTTATTTGCAGATATTATTGAAAAACACTTCCAACTCTGCAATAAACAGAAGATATCTGATCTGGCACAGTTTATATGCTAATCTGTTCCAGGTCCATTGGCTGATTGATTTGAAGTACTAGGACGTTACCTTGTGATGTTCTGAAAATTACCTTTAAAAAATGACACATAAAAGGTACTTCAATACAGAAATACTGCATAAAAAGACTCTAAAAAGCCACAAATCTTTGTCATTAAGGGAAACATTGAAAAGTAATTGAAGTCTAACTGAAGACAGAGCCTTGTGATGCGGAGGAACATTCTAGGAACATACCTGTCAGTCACAGAGAGCGTCAGGTTTCATTTCACTTGGAAATATTGTTGTTTGTTTTTTGGGGGGCTTGGGGGGGGGGGGTAGCCAGTGAGTTGTAACTCTGAAATGTGACCACTTCACTTAACGTATTAATTGTGTTATCTTGTACACCCACAGGGGTGTGCACTTTACATGGCATTAATAAAAAAAAAAATAATGGATATGAATTTGTTAAAGGTATTGAAAATTGAAATTTAATCGAAATTGAAAGTCTGCTTTATTTTTTGTAGTTACTTTATCAGAAAACCATGTGACAGTTAATTTAACCCAAGGTCAATTTATTTTTTGTTTGTTGTTCTAATAAAATTAATTATTTGTACTGTCTTGTAGTAAATGCTCTCGTATTTACATTGTATGTATCACATTAATTATTTGTGCCTAAGTTATTCGTAGTTTAAAAAAAAATATTCTGTTTTCAGAGTTTAATGGTTTTTCTCACTTGTTAACCTGTAATAGGATTATAAAGACCTTTCCCCTTAAATTGAGGGCTGCAGTGACTCACTGATCGCTCTGAGCTAATTCTATGAAACTCGTTGCGTTCATTTATGTTCAAATCCACAGATATCTGTCATTTTACTCCAATCCAGAGTTCTTGTAATGTTTACATTTTAAAATGTTTTTTGAATCAAATTTTTTCAGTTCAAGTGTTTATTTTCGATTACATATGATTGTTTAAAGCATAGGACTGATGTAGTTTTAGTTTGATTCAAATTTGAATTCTGAAGAATTATGGTTGAGTTTGGATTTGTTTTTGTGACGGTTTGAGTGTCGTGAATATCCCCATTCATAAAACGATTAGTCGAATATCTGACGCCCTTTTACTCTGATGCTTTATGTTTAACTTAAGCAGGAGGGTTTTGTTTTATTTGCGTGGAGCTGGGTGGCTCTGAAACATGTGGGTCCAGTTGCCGTCCTGTTCATGACCAGGTCCTGATGTTAGGTCTAACTTCTCTGTCTCCTCTTCATTCAAGCTGAGCTTCCCCAAAGCCAAGCTGCTGCTCATGTCCAGTAACCAGGAGACCCTCAACGACTGGTACCAAAATCTGGGCTCAGCTATCAGGTATGGAACTGCACACACACACACACACACACATTTACACTTACACCAAATAGGACTTTTAGGACATCCACTGACTGCGGAACCCTTATAGTAAACCTAACCGTGATTTTAACACTACGACCACATCTCAACACTCAAAACTCCATTTATCTGAGGACTGCTTCAAACATGTAATATAATCACTGCATCTCCCTTCACTAGTGCTGCATCATTAAGCATATCATGCCTGCAATATCAGCCTGCATCAGTGTACAAAGGCAAAAGATCCAGATGTTCTATCAACTTCCATTCATCGTGTGGACACTTACCCTTGTCTGTCTGGGGCTTTCACAGCTCTTAATATGATGGACTTATTGTATTAGATTAGATATACCTTTATATTAGACATAATAATGCCTTCCTTCAACCACTATTTCACATCACTTTCCAACCTTTCTAGATTAACTGGATTTCCTTGCTCCCCCTCCCCCAAATAAAGCACTTTATTTCTATTGATACATTGATTGTCATTATCAGTGATATCAGTGAGAATAGTTGAATGAGGTACCTGCAGTTACTTTTATGGCAATTCATTCTGGACTGGAATTTTTATTACTTAATTACATTATTTCAAAGTAGAGTTGTATGAGATACTTGAAAATATTGTTGGTACTTACTGTTTTGTTATTTTGTTTTATTTTTTTTATTATTTTGCCATCCATTAAAAGGCACATGGCAGAACCAGCATTGAAGCTCAGCAGTGTGCTGCCTTGGACAGGAAAACATACCAAAAAACTATCTAGTTTGAGTGTGTTTAGCAGGTTTTCACAGCAGCTTTTACTTGTACAGATTCCCAACTCTAGAGCATGTTGTCAAATCAAACTGATAATTTTTATAGGTGGGCTTTTAATGGTGACATCAACTATAAACTTATTTCCTTCTTTTCCAGTTATCCTGTGTGCTTCTCCAAATTGGGTGTTTACATGTCAATAATCGGAGTTAAATACAGTTATTCATCTTTTCATGGTCATCCAATATGACCCATTTGGGCGTTCAGAGGCTCCGTAGTTACCACAGAAACACCGTCATCTTCTACAGCATTGATTCACCAGTAAAACCCATGTAGTTGAATCACTGACAGTAGTTAGAGTTGCTTGGTTTTACATTCAGGGAATGATATATTTTTCCGAAAAAGTACATTTTTTCTTAAGTTCTAGTATCTGTCATTCAACTTTAATACATAATATACAATATAAAGTACATGATCAGTGAATTAAAAATAGGAAAATACCTGATTTTCACTGGAAAAGGCAAAATATAGAGGAAAATATACACCACTTAAGAAAGGTTAAATAGAAAGAAAAAATGATGTGGGAAGTAGCGCTGGATCTGTGTTTGTTCAATATGCTGGAGTATTTTGTTTTCACTGGACTTCTGTCTCATGCTTCCAGTTTTGCTTTACTTGTAGTTAGTTTAAACTAAAGTGCATGTGTGGTTTTACAGTGATGACCTTGTGGATTTGGTGAGTATATATTTTTATTGACATTCAGAGTTTTGTCAAAATCTTGATTCACAGAAGCTGGAAAAACAAACGAGAAAACAAAACTTGTAGAGTAATGAGTTAATTCAAATACACTCACACATATATGTATTCTATGTCTCCGTGTCTAGGCGTCCATGCCTGATGCTGGACCTGTCCATCTCTGACAGTGTCAACATTGATCAGTCAGACCTCAGTAACTCCTCTCTGGGCCACATGGCCCCAGCTCCCCGGTGGAGGGCCCGGGTCAGTCCTGGTCTTGCAGCAGGACCTGGTTTGCTAAGGGCCCCGACCCCAGCATGCCCTGCCAGGCTAATTAGTTTATCAGTTTGTGTGTGTGTGTGTGTGAAAGAGAGAGAGAGAGAGAGAGAGAGAGAGAGAGAGAGAGGTTGCGGATCGGGCTGTCAAAGAGCTCAGACCAGACGGGCAGATGGGGCTGAGGCTGCAGGCGGACGCCCAGGAACTCCAGGGAGTGTAATTAGCAGTAGAGGAGGACTGAGGAGAGGACAGGCTGAAAGGACCAGGGGTCAGCGGCACTCACACCACTGGGGACGTCAGTGGGCTGAAGGCTGTGTGTGTGCATCTACACACAGTTGAATTATTGATTTAACAAAGCACACGCTGTGCCTGGACTGACATCTGTGAATCCATCTGATGTTTTTCTCAACTATGTTCCAAACCGTCGTTAGTTGTATCAGATGAGCGCACACTGTCGGATCGCCGTCGTGTGTTTTTACATGACAAACACACCTGTCATGTACGGTACCTCCCAGCAACCGCAGTCTTCACAGCCTCTTGAAGCGGACTTTAAGTCTGTGCGTGATGCGCCAACACACACACACACACACACCACATGAAACTGTTAGCCCAGGGACTTAATTAGTGCGCAAATCAATTCTTGGTGACACTAAGTGAACAAGGAGAAAGGCTCCGGCCATCGGGGACGGACTGAAGGCCAAATGCACTTTAACTCTCACTTAACTTTTCATCTGCTCAACATCAACCCGGTCCACCTTCTGACCTGCAATTCATGACATAAGCTCATCAGTATCGTCTTACTATTATGGTCTTGTAGTGACATCAGGTCATACCGTGTGGTTTTTATGTCTTAACTAATTATGCTGTTTGTGTAAACTCTCATTTGTCCAGGTCAAAGGCATCTGTAGGTAATTAAATCCAGTCAACTGGACTGTGTTTAATGTCCTATCACATCTTGAGGAAAATAGGTTATTGTTTCCTAAATCATAAAAATACCCAATTCCTGGTTGTGCTTTTTGTATTTCCTGTTAAGTCTGGGGGGGGCGGGGGGACTATATCAAAAAGATGATATTGGATCGTATTATTGTCTGTTGAGCTTGAACAGATACCGCGTGAATCTGCTGAAATATGTTTAGTATTAAAATGTCCTTTTTTTTGGTGGGAAATGGGTTCCCACTTTAACCCTTAAAGAATTGAATTGAATTGAATACGCCTTTAGCCAAACTGACACCATCGACCTAACCCATCTACTGACCTAAACTGTTTAATACATATTGATCCATTAAACCTATGAATACATGTCAATAATTCATCTTTTCATGGTCATCAGATGTGACCCACTGGGGATGTTCAGAGGCTCCGTCGATACCATGAAAACACCATCATCCTCTGCAACATTGATTCAACATTAAATCGCATGAAGTTGAATCATTATATAATAATCATATAATACTGTACGTAATCGAATAATATATAATAACCCTCAACTTTAACCTCAGCTTTAATGAACATCAACAGGTAAATAGATGATTTTCACTGAAAAACTGCGAAAGACAAACGGTGATATTATAATAAATTGTAATAAATTGCTTTAAGGTTAAATAGAGAGAAAAATTCATTTGAGAACAATCACAACAGTACCCAGCAGTACTGTTGCTGCAGACTACTTACACATGAGGGTTGTTTCCATACTGCTGTGTGTCCTCAGACAGTTCAGTTTGATAGTTATTGTGTTACGTTAATAGGAAGCTGCAGTCGAAGCAGACGGTAGTGCATCAGAGAGACGAGCTGTGCAGACCAGCCCTCCACTCCAACCACCAAAACACACCCACCAACAGGAAGAGAAACATGGTGAGCTCCAAACTACAACAAGATCGACAACATCCTCACACTAGATATGTTTGTGATATTCGTCTCTGTTTTTAAGAATGAGCCTTGGTTAAGCCCTCCCCCAAGAATGCCAATGACCCACTCACAGGCAAACATCCTCTGCCTTTGGACGGGGATGTGGCATTTTCTGCTTTAACAAAGTCAGAAACCCAATGAGTTTATTCACAGACACATAAACACATTTACGCTTTTTGAGCTCCGTTGCACAAAAATCCATAGAAAATTTCTAAGTTGAGTAGATTCACTTTTATAATTAACATCTGATGGGATTTCTCCTTTACTTTATTTTGCTGCATAACTATATCACGGTAATAATAAGTCGTAGTATGACTATGGTAGGATATAATAATGTGTGAAATATTCACATAGGAGACTAGAATCTACATTAGACACCTACACTCAATGATTTATTGATTAAACAAAGGCTATATTGTGAACAAAGCTCTCATGCATATTTCTGTGTCCGTCTAAAATCTTAGATTTGTTATAGAAATGTGCTGTAATTTCTTTTATGCTTCTGCTGATATCATCAGGATTCATCAGAGGGTTACTTATTATTCATTCTTCTTCTTTTCTTGTTATATTTAAAGTAGTTTAATCGACATTTGACTCTGAAAGAGTCAAATAAGTTCACCTCATCAGTGTCTCAGGACAAAGTGTGACTGACTTTTCCTCAGGCGGGGGTTTCTGAGCATGCTCCGGGTGCTCCAGCGGACATGGAGGGCAGCGCCCCCAAGAGGATGAGGCAGTGTGAGGCTCCTGTGCAGAGGTGGGACCAGTACACTGGCTGTGTTTGTGTTGTGGTTTACCTACCGGTTGTTGTAACGTGTGTGACGTGTGTTCAGCAGCGTGGAGGCGTCCTCGTCCAGCTGCGTGATACTCTGATGGACGGAGCCCTGATGCCTGTTCCCTTGGAGACGTTCACCTCTGCCTTCGTGTTCCTATTCTGTTTTTACTAACAGCAGATATAGCCTCTGCTTATCCTGTGCAATATGAAACTAACCCCATCTGCTGCTTCAGACCCAAATATTGAACACATGAATGTTTTAGTAGGAGGAACTTCAATCAGGTAGGCTTCAATCCGATTTAGAATAGAATGAAAAGATGCACAAAAAGAACAATCCACTAATCAGCCCAGTTCAGCGTCCACATAGGATGACCAAACAGGAAGTATCTGAATGAGGAGTCACCTCCCCTCCAGGTATTCTCTACTGAAATGGCTGTTTTATAGTCAAAGCCATTGTGGGGACACCCAAGACGACATCCCATAACTGACCATGAATTCAACAGATGACACTGTGGATGGTGAGCACCAACTAGGCCTATTTAAACTGGTCTTAAACAGGGTTTGATATGAGACAGTTTAACAGAACTACAGATGTAAATCTAATGTGTGCTCTGCTGCACCAGTAAAAATGAACTCGACTGAATTCAAATGTATTTACACTTAAATAATGGCCATTCTTCCTTTGATACAAAGGAACATAATAGAAACAGGTCCAGTATGTATTTGAGAACTATCTTCACAATATAATTCAATCAGCAGGCGTTTTAACTCTGCAGTAAGACCCTAAACCATTTTAAATGACCAAACACTGTTTGTAACAGTCGTTACAGGTGTTTTCTTTGTGTTCAAATGCATAGAAGTTGTGTTTTCCATGTTGCTGTCCTATCTCAGGACTGGTCCTGCCGACATGTGCTTTTCCTTTAATATGACATGAGCAGAATGTAGAGCTAAAGGTCTCTTTTAAATATTTCTATATATTTACTTAAATGCTTTAACTCTTGATTTATTAACATTATTACTTCACCTATCATTTTAAATCACTATACACGCACGCACACACACACACACATATATATATATGAACATAAATGTGAGCACTAAGGATAAAACTCTGAACTTTTGACACACCTGTGTTCCTTAATGCTAATTGTTGTATTATTTGCTGGTGAGTTACTACGTCTCTTATGGCTGACAAAAAGCAAATAAACTACTGGGTGAACTAAAGGAGAAATATAGCTAAATAAGTAGTAAATGTATGTGGTGTTGGGAACTGGAAATGATACGGTGGGAGAAAGTAGATTTTGGATACTGTGTAATTCTTGTGCTAGGAAGCTAAGAAAACGTGTCCTACTCATGTTTTTGTTAAATATTTTATATAGATTTTTTAGACAACATTACAGTTCCATTCATACACCACAAGACAAGATTTAATGGGGCAACGAGGCCATATGTGAACATAGAAATCATACAGACAAACAATAGTCAGTCAATGTAGAAAATGTAGTTTCAACCATATGTATTATTTGCTCAGAACTGTTGTTCCAATAAAACTAAATACATGTAAATAATTGGTTTAAATACAGTTATTCATCTTTTCATGGTCATCAGATATGACCCATTTGGATGTTGAGAGGCTCCATAGTTACCATTGAAACACCATCATCTTCTACAACATTGATTCACCAGTAAAACCCATGGAGTTGAATCAATGACAGTGGATGAACACACTGGGTTTATGTTCAGTTAATGATAGACAAGACTGAAAAAGTACCTTTTTGTAGAATAACCTTCAACTTTAAGCTTTTATCAACATCAATGAATTAGATATAGGTATATATCTATATATAGATATATAAACAGAGGATAATATAAAGTTAAATGTAGACAAAAAAACAGCACTGTCTGTGTGGGTTAAACCCATGTGTGATGAGTTCACAGATGTGAAACATAATGGATGACATAACAGTGTTCAGGACAGTAGGAGTCTCTGGTTTAATCTGTTTAGTATAATTTAGAGTAAGAACTAAACTGAGGTTTTAAGTTTGGCGTAATATGAGTTCAAGTTAACCCACATCAGATCTTGATCACGAGTCCTTGTTGGTGCACCCATCTGTGTCAGACCTACAGCAGTGTTTATGATGTTAACCCTTTAGAATGAAGGGTCAGTTCTCTGTATTAGATTGATAACTTTTTTATTTCAGGCAAAGGCAATAAAAATAAAACAACAACAACATATTTTACACTTTATAATTTCCATACAACGTTTCATATCAAGTTCTGGCGGGGTTTTTTTTTGTTTTGTTTTTTTTTTAAGAAAAACATAAAGACATAAGACAACTGTGTTAAAACAATGGGTTGACTGAATGGGAAAATCTTTAGTCACAAGGGGTTTCTATGGGATATACTGATATACAGACATATATCAGTACATTTACCATCAGTGAATGTTTATTAGATCACTGATTGCTTTATATTAACGCCATCGTTAAAATGTGAACTAATCCAGTCTCTTTGAATGATGGGATTCTCTGTTGCTATTGTTCTCTATACACTCCTTCACACAGCTTTAATGAGGAGATTCTCTCACACACACGTGTCTGTTTTAGACAGAGGTGTGATTATTATGAGATGTCGACATCCACGTGACAAAACCTGCTCAACTTCACATTCGACATTATGACTGATTTCTTGCTTATTGTTTTTATTTTATGTTATATTGTGTCTCTAAAGGGGTGTACGAGACATTAAGGAAGAAAATGTGTAATATTTTGAGAAACATTCATTTTACAAGAATAAAGCCGTTATATTAAAAAAAAAGTTAAGTTTTAGAAGGAAAATTTTGAACCAACAGATTTACAGTTTTATTATTTGGTAAAAGTTAATGCAGATTAAATTACAATTTTACTCTCAATATTTTGTGAAAATACACTGATTTTATTTAGATGTTACGACTCTTTTTCTCAGGATATTTCCCAACTTTATTCTCATGTTATTAACAGAATCTGGGTTTTCACAAGTCTCTACATATTTTATCTATTGGGTAATCAGTTTATATTTAATGTTGTTTCATCATATTATTGAAGCCAATGAACCCTTACAGATCAATATGTTAAATTGTCTGTATAATCCCAATCATGTTGAATTAACACAATTTGATATTTTAAGCTTAAGCTGCTGTTTATGTAATGCATTATTTGTCATATACTTTTTCGACGCCTGTTTCATTCATATTCTGTTTTTTACAGCTGTTAAACTGCTGACGAATCATAAATGGAGATATGTGGTTGGAAATTCACAAATAAATCTTGTCACACAGTTGTAAATGATTTGTTTTTGGACGAACACAGTAACGATCCAACATTTTGATTGTTCTTTACACTTATGTTGCCCCTGTTCTCTACATTTACTGTTGTCCAAAGTGCAAATGATGCCACTTTTATTCTTTTTAGAAACATGTCACAGGATCCAGGACACAGTGGTCTGGTGTGAATCGTCCCTCAGTCTCAGTCCTGTTTGAGGGAAACTACAGCGTAAGGGAATGATTATTGCTGCATTGTATCTTTAAAAGAGTGCAGGTTGTGGATCGGGAGTCTTTCGGACTCAGACCAGTGTAATGATGACGTTTTAAATATTCAGTGTTTCTATATGTGGACTGCACAGGTCAGAGAGTGATGAGGTTTCTATTTTAAGATCCACATGATGCGGTGCTGCTCCATCACACTCATCTGTTTGTCCTCAGCAGACAGCCTTGACGATTTATGTTTCGTTTCTGCAGTACAGCAGTTGGACATCAGATGGAGACAAAGACCAGCATGATGCACTGGCCTCTTCTGTTCAAATGGCAGGATTAAATCCAAAGCCTTTTATATACAATTCAGATACTAATAGTTTTCAGACATTCAAGAGAAAGAACTACTATTAATCTACACAATACAGCAACATGAACACAATCGATTTGTGTGTGCTTGTGCGTGTGTGTGTGTGTGTGTGTGTGTGTGTGTGTGTGTGTGTGTGTGTGTGTGTGTGTGTGTGTGTGTGTGTG
>JAPTHA010000005.1:6303999-6325463 GCA_029814585.1 Gymnapogon annona | reverse complement strand
CCTTAGGGGTGCAGGCGATCACATAGATGAGCCAGGCCAGGTAGGCATAGGTGAACTCCCCCAGGTTACAGCCGAAGATGGAGCTCTTCTGGTGGAACCCGCAGGCCCGCTCCCTCTTACTCCGCGCGTTCTTCATGAAGAAAATCCCCCACCCGGACACCACCACCAGATCCGTGGCGATCCACGAGCACCAGTACAGATCGGTGAAGATGATGAGGTAGAAGTCGAGGATGCCGCCCTGGAAGATGAGGAGGAGGAAGCAGAGCACCTTGTACAGGAGGCTCCTCTTGGACCGGTGGACCAGCAGGGGAGCGGTCTGCATGAACTCCCCGGATGTCATGGTGCAGGAGGCGGCCGCGTCGGCGCAGGACGAGGACGACACCAGGGGCTGGATGCTGCCGTTCTCCTCCGGGAGGATGCTGCCGCTGGTAGTCTGCGTGCCCCGCCTTCCGCTCAGCCGCTGCCCGGCTTCGGGAGAAGAGGAAACAGGGGAGTCGTCGCAGAAACTCGCGTCGGATCGCAGATAATCGGCCTTGGGATTGTCGCTGCCAGTTTCAGAGATCATTGTATTCGCGCGGTCGCCTCCCTTTCCCCGTTTTACTTCCCGACTGATGCTTTTAAAGATGGAGAGGAGGAGAGCGATGCAAACAAAGACATGGATTCACACCGAAGGAATGGACTAAGGCCTATGTCAAAAGCAACAACTTTACTAGATCCTTCGCGGAGGACATACAGGTCCGCTTTTTCCAGTACTCATCTGTTTACATGCGTCTTTACGCACCGAGGGGTTCTGGAACAACAAGCCTCCGCAGATGTGGAAAGACAGAAACAGCACATTGAGAAGTTACAAAACATCCTACAATGTCCGTTTACCTTCTATTTATGATGACCAAATTGGGAGAAAATAATATTCAATAAATGACGATAGTTAGAGAAGGCATCCAGCCTACATCCAGACAAAAAGGAAAGGAAAAAAGTAGCTCTGTCCCTTACTACAGCCACAAGTTGAGAAATATTCAGAAGGAATGTAATTAAGTCAAGGGTTTGTCCGCCTGTGTCACTCAAACATGTCACTAGACGGTTGGTCACCACACTAGAGTTGGTCAAAATTTCCCCGACTCATGTTTCTCACCAACTCTAGTAGTGTGGTGACCGTCTGTTCTCTCGGAGCCACCAGAGGCTTTTTTAAGGACAACCATGACCTTAAAAGTCTTGCACCATTTACCTTTTAGGTGTCTGATTGCAAGTGTGCCTCAGGTATGACACCTATATCTACATATTTACAATTAAGCTAGGCGTCATTTCTGTGTCATTAAATAAAAATCATGCATAAGTGTTTTATCTCCTTTGAAAGTCATGAATTTGGTTTTATCTGAAAAAGGTCTGAATAAAACATGGAGCCAAATATGAATATACACATTAGTAATGAATGTGTATATTCATATTTGGCTCCATTGTCATTAACGGGACAAAGTCTTCTGCTCTTCCTGATTTCAAGATATTCACTTTTCTATCAAGATGTTTTTGGATAAATTTCATGGTAGGAAAGTCCTAATTACGAGATGACCATATGTTTTTACAGTGAACACAAAGCTGGTGATATTTCTCACTGATGACGGATCAGTAGTAGAATGAGTCCACACAGCCCAGATACTGATAATAAACTTTAATTTCAAGTTAAGATGGATGGCTGTGGAACACAGAAAACACACATTTCAGTATAAACATATGCATTCCAATGGAGTTCAACAGGTTGAGCATCAGGTGTGTGTGCATGACAAGTTCTTCTACTCTTGAGACTCACGTCTGTTCTGCTCCCATTCTGGACCAGAAGCTGACTTTAGATACTGCAGGGCGGTTATCTGGGGCTGCTGACAAACATTTCTAGGATAGTGGAGCTAATGTGTCGTACATGGTATGTCAGTCTGAGACAGGGGTGTAAGGGTGCCGTCAGTGGAGAAAACAGCAGTGAGCAGCTCATCAGACATATTGGACAAAATGTGATGACAGGCATGTGACGAGGATGTAACATGGGGTTATTCATTGAGTAAAAGGTCAAAACAAATCATGTCAATTGTAAATGTAACCAATTTGGTCTACACATCGCTACTGCAGCTCAGACCCATTTAACATGGACACAACTTCCGAGTCTAGAATTTTTTCTACCAGTGCGCTTTTTCAACGCAAAGTCTAACAAACTGATGCATTCGGCTTAGAAAACGTAAGAGGAATCTCAACAACACATTCGTAATATACCAATCTGAAAGACCAAATGTGAGAGAAAACAGTGGTCCATCCACCTTCACCCCGTCATTGGTCTTCGAAGGATACTTTTATCCTAAGTGTTTCTAAAGCATAACATACAACTGGATTGCGTAATCTCCAACTGAAAAAAATAAAATCAAACCATATACCTTGTTACATTCTGGGATCAAATTCAAATCACATCAGTCGGTGATTGTTTACCCATGTTAAAAAAAAAGGAAAGAAATAAACATTTGGGGATGATGTGAAGATTTGTACAATAACAAATGCTTCAATAGAGTTATTAAAAAGGGACGGTGACATACAAGACAGATCAGCTCACTTATAATTATCGTACTTTAAAAATCACATTTGACAAAGCAGTTTCATTTAGATGTTCCATTTGGTTAATAGGTATCTCCAGTGTATCTGTAAACATGTCACCTTTTTGAAAAATTGCATCTGAGAATGTTTTTGAGAGTGAAAAAAAAAGTACAAGTTTGCGCAAAGCGTTTAACTGTTTTGCGCAATCAAAGCATTTGTTGAATAAATTATGTCATGGTAAACATGCCATTTAAACCAAAATGTTTTCTACACGCACTAGTTTCTGCAATAATTTCCAAATTTTTTCACACACTTTTCTGCCATGTATACATATAGGTATGATTTTATAGGAATGTGCAGTTATCTGACGTGATATCTTGTCAAAGACATACTTTAAGCGGCTCAGTGCTGGTTTCAAAGTCTTTAAACCGGTTTTGTTGGTTTCCAAAACTGTGGACAGTTTTGGAAACCAACATTACAAGAAGGAGAGAACGACGGGAAAACGGTAACATCTTCAGTACGATGTGAAAGTGATTATTATGATAAATTTATTCAACATCGGCACAATATATTGGCTATCAGTAGCTTTAATATAGGAAAAACCCTAAATGAAGAAGTTCCGGCCTTCAAAAACCATTGTGTAAAACCTTACAACATGCCCATCACAATGACAGTAAACAGTGCTGGGTAAGTCTGAGTGCATTCTTAAGAATCTAAGAAATATGTATAAACACCTGGGAGGATGAGAAACAAGTTAAACCCACACCCACAAAGAAACTTGACAAGGTTTATTAGCAATATTTGAAGTAAGTTATAATTTTCTTTAAATCTTATATTGAGTTTATTTTTTCGTTTTGTTACTTTTTTTTTCTCAACATGACCGCACAAAGAAAGACTCACGAGGATAGATGTCTAGAAAATGTTTAGCACGGGCGCACGGACTTGCTGGGATTTTTAAATTTTTTTAATTTACCTTTATTCATTTATTAATGGCCTGCTTAAAGGCACTGCCACAATAATACAGAGGGTGAGGGGAAGCTACTGTCCATCACTCACACAACACAGTCCATTCTAGTGTCTATAATATACGTGGGGAAGGGGCACGTTAGTGTTGGCGGGGCTGCTATAGGTAAATCTCATAGAAATCGTCCAGCTCCTCATGAAACAAGTCCCATTCGTCCTCTGAGTCTGTCACCTCGTCGTCAGTTCCAGCGGCAAGCAGCATGAGCAGCATCTCGCTCAGCTCGAATGTCACCATCTCCTCGTCGTCGTTGTCGAAGGAATCTGTACTTTCCCGCTCGTCCAGGATGTCCCATAGCGGTGTCCGCCTCGAGTTCTATGCAAAATAAGAAGTCATTTCATGGCCTCTGTGTACTAAAGCAGCCCTGAATCATAAGTCACATGGACCCTAAACCAAACCGTTTACCTGTAAACCATGACACTATAGATGGTGTTGCAATGTTGGATATAGTTTGTTTGATTCTCTAGTCTGAGTTTTCATTAAATAGAACTCTGCTTCAGATGGTACATCCACTTATGGGAATAAGCAAATTGATTTATTTTAAAGATAGGATAGAATTAGATAGAATTCATTGTGTGTGTCTGTGTAATGACAATAAAGGAAGTCTAAGTCTAAGTCTGTATGGCTGTTCACCATTTTAGTCATGGTTTCCAGCCCTGCTAAAGATACACTATCAAACCAAAACCACAGAAGCAGTTTTAAACACGAGACTCATGTGGGTCACACGTGGGCCTCATGCCTTTTACAAAGTGTGAACATTGAGGAAACAAGACAAATCTGAATAGAAATGAATTGTTTTAGTAAATGTTTCAGTCACAGCTTAGATGATTACATGATAGATTAAAAACATCCGTCTCAACTGTTGTATGATGGGTGATTATGTTTCACGTCTCTACATTCCACATCCAGCAGAGGGCGCCACACCAGAGGATGTGCAGTAGTTCTACAACTGACGACTGCTCATATAGCACAACACATGAGCAGACCACGTGTTGTGGCCTGCTTATACACCTTTCGAGGCTTCGCTGTTTCGCAAAATTTTTTTCAGGCAGTTTTTTCAATGCTTGATCAGCGCCACCTGATCAAGCCTCCCTCAACTACCCTTTACCGGAAATGGAGTCCCAAGTTGCACAAAAAAATAAACTTGCAATACCACACACCACAATCTCCGCACCTCATCTCTGTATAGTTCGCCAAATTTACATTTGAAAATGTTCTCCATGACAAAAACTACAATTTGCCGAAACGTTCTGCACCAACAAAGACACCCGAGGGCGCGCCTAGAAGGAAGAGGAAGATGCCAACTATCGCAGAAAAAGTTAAACTTCTGAACATGCTAAACGAATGTAGGAGCTATGCAGCTGTAGGGCGCTATTAGGAATAAATGAATTTTCGGTTCGTTCCATAAAGGAGGAGGAAAATAACAAGGACGACAGCAGCAAAAAGTTTTAACAAGGATGCAAAAAGGGTTGTGACTGTCAGAACAAGGCCATTGTAAGGATGGAGTCTGCTTTACATTACATGGAGATCAATGTTATCACGTGAGTCACAATGTGTCCAGCCTCACTATTAAGATTATTATTTTACATTATTTCTAAACTATCATAGTTATATATAAGAAAACGTTTATATATTTTTTTTTTCAAAATGCTTGGGCCTGAAAACAGGTTTTGATCTTTGATTTCATTCTATAGTACAGTATTGTATTCTATAATGATTGTAAAAAAATAAAAGCTGACTACTACACGGATTTCGCGTATCACGGGTTCTTTTTGGAACGTAAGCCCTGCGATAAAGGAGGGTTCACTGTAGCAGTTTTGCTTCTTTGGGAGGTTTTGAAATTCATTAGAGCTTTTGTAATGGGTCTACACAGTGTGGATGTTGCCAATTATACATTAAGAGTGGGTAAAGAGGATGTGCTTTACCCTGTTCCTGCTGTTGGATCCGGTCTGTCTCCTCTGGGGCTGAGCTTCCTCCAGTCGCCCGTCAGGAAAGGCATGCTTATAGAAGCAGTTTGAGCCAAAGGGGCACGTACCACGGCCCTCGTCAAAGTATCGACATGGTTTAGTCCTGCACAAGAGAAAACAGGGATAATCACACTCAGACCTTCTGTCCACAGAATACAGACAAATATATCATCTCTGGATGGAGGATGCATCTTTGACTGGAGTGCAATTAATCAGACATCCACCTGCTCTTACAGTTTAGGACCATTTCCACCACTAACACAGATCAGCCATCCCAATCCTGTGAGGATTCCCATCACATCCACCTGTTCCAAATCAGCCTACTATAACCTTCTGGATTGTGTTGCTTTTTCAAATACTGTACAGCCAATCAACTTCATATCCAAACAAGCTTCATAAAGCTTAAGAGCAGTGGTTTTGGTCTGGGTTCAGGACCCACTATCATCCCTCAATGACACAGCTCAACCTAAACTGAAAAAAGCTATACTTTTCAACTGCATTTCCTAAAAATGTTGTTTTGAACCTGAGATAATACAGAACACAACAGTATGAAAACAAAGGAGACAAGTGTAATGACAAACCCAACTGCCCAGCAGGTGGTGATAATGAATATGGATATATTGCTTTTCACACTAAAGTAAAAAATGAAAATGTGCACTCAGGCTAAAAGATAATTCAGTGTTTTGTGCTTTGAAATGTCTGGTGTTAATGTACATTACAGTGTGTTGCTGCCACCTATTGTTGAGGAACATGAATGGATGACAGCTCCATAAAAGATAAATCGCAGGATTTGTTTAACATGCGTCTCTGCCCAGACAAAGGCCCTAGGCACACTAAAAACTGGTTTGGACCCACCACGAGAATTACTGCTTAAGAGGAAAAATGGACAAGATTTAAGTAAAACTGAAAGTCACAGAGAAAAATCTCAAATTCGCTAAAATTTGCCGATGTAATTGAAATACAGATGGGTTGTGTGTGCTCTTGGTTTGTGAAGTGTGTGTATATTTGCACCCCATGCCGTCCTTGTATTTCTGAATGAGTTTCTGTTTGTCATCTTTATCTTCAACCCAGTATTCGCTTGGGATGACGAAGTTGGATGTGATTCGACACTCTGGGCAAGACCTGCAAAAAGACAGGGAGAGAAAATACACACACACACACACACATCAGGAGGTGTCACATTTTACATGATGAGGATATCACTCAAGTCATCAGCGCTGTGGGCTTTAATGCAGCGGCTGTGATGCTGTCATTGTAAGAAACATTGTGTTCAAAGTCAACATATTTCTCATGTCTGCTTCTCAAAAATCCCCATAAACAGACCTCTGAAGGTGAAAAATACTTCAATGAGGAAATGGGACTAAATGTTGACATGAGGTCTCTTGCTCAACATCCATATAGATTTAAGAATGTCACAGATGAAAGACTCAAACCCAAATGTCAAAATCAATTCTTGTCAATATGGTTTATCAAAACTGACTCAGACACACAGCATCAGCGAATTGACAACTTAAATGGTAATGAGGATTTGGTGGAAAAGACTTTGTTCACACATAGTGCCTTTTAATTGCAACTTCGGAAACTTATCCAATAGATTTACAGGACAGTAACAGAAATAACCTGAAACATGAAAATGAAACTGCAGAATTTCCAGCAGGTTTCTCTGTAAAATGATCTGTTTCTGGTTTTCTCTGTAACATCTTCAGCTTGAGTCTTGTTGGTAACAAAAAAATCCAAATCAAACTAATCTACAAAATGACAGCACACTTTCAGAACTACATATTCTGCAGTAATACCTTGTTCACTGCATCTACCGGTTATCGCTGCTCATTTAATATGCTGTTCTCTTTTTACCTGAGTGTTTTCTTAACAGATTGACTTCGCAGTTCAAAGTTTAGCAGTTATAGATATCTACATATCTGAGAAAGTAAGGACAGTAAGAAATCACTGTATAAATACCGTATGTGTAATAAAATGAAGTAGGAATAAAATTTTCCACGTTCCACATTTTGCATGTTCTTTAAACTTCAATATTTATCCTGAATTACACTCAATTAGGAAAGACTCAGATTGGTGAATACTTTAGTCATTTTCTTTGAGCCTACAGTTTTTAGGAATATAAGAAGCACAGCCTCTCCAAGGAAAATGAAGTAGCTCCAAATCTGACGTGACATTCAGAGCTGTGTGACTCACTTGATAATTTTGCTCTCAAACTGTTTGGCACTCCTCCACTTGCGGATGCACTTTAGACAGTAGCAGTGGCTGCAGTTGGACAGGATGCCAAACCGGCGCTCGCTTGGATTGGCCTTCTCGAACACCACCTCCATACACACACCGCACATCATATCTTTGCTGCGTTGGATGGCAAATGAAATCTCCATGTCCTTCTCATGAGCCTCAATGCACGCCTACAAACACACAGAAGACATCATCAGCAACCTGCACCTCTAAACATTATACACCTCTAAACATTATACTTAACAGATTTTTTTTTTTTTTTTTTTTTTTTACACACAAAAGTGGCTACATAATGTCCTCTAGAAAATTATCAAAGCAACTTCAATTTTAATATCATCTACATTGCAAAGAAGCCTGGTCAAAATGATTCGTTTTTGTCAAGTGTTGTTGCCATGGTGATGCAGAGAACTTTGTAGTGCGTCTTAAAAGAAAATGTAAACTGCGCAGGAGACTTCACCTGTGCCTGCCAAATTACATAACCACTATCCAGGACTAATACCCTACTCACAAAGGCTCAGTCTATTGCAGTATGAGAGCCAAATTCTTGCAAGTGTTTGACAAGTGTTATCCCAGTTTGTGAGTTTGCAGCCAGGTTTTTTAGGCTTCTGAAGACCATGGCAATAAAACTTCAAAAAGCTGATTTTTTTTTTTTGTGCTGTTGAACACCAGCTAGTGTGATGCAGCAGACTGATGTTCTGTCATGAGATGGTGCTCAATTAGTGGCTGTTCTCCTACCTGAATAAGTCTGAAATCCCTCAGAATCAAACTGTGTGGAGGTTTGAGGGCTTTAATTATAATTAGTGTACGTAAAATGGGCAGCGCACAGAGAGGATTTTACCTTTGTGTGTTCTGAGCGTTGTGTGTTGTCTGTTGGATGCAGCACCTGGAGGCCACACATGTCACACACGTCGCCGTGGAGATAGGCACAGTTGAGTCCGTAGCGACACTCTCCGACGGCGGCGTACGGACAGAGCTGTTTCCTTAACTCTTTGTTTTCCACTGCTGCGTCACTGTCAAACTCCTCAATGAGCGGCACAGAGCTCTCCTCCTTCACCGGCTCAGCTGCTGACAGAGAACACAGTAACATCGGAAACAAAGTACAGGATTGGAATCTTTGCAATTTCATATATATCAAACATAAACTTCCCTCCTATGGACAACAATCGAGAAGCTCAGTGGATTTACGTATTCTGTGGGCAGAGTGACGTTGGTCCTCCTGTCATATGGTGGGATGAAGAGCGGAGTCCTGTAGAGGCGTTAGCGGGGTTTACAGACCACCTGGCTTCATAAACAGTGAGGTTTCCTGGACAACTTGGTGATGAGTTAGCCTGTTTAGGCCCATGATATGGCATAGCCTTGTTTGAATCAAACCTTCAGAATATCTTCATTCCAAGCAAGTCATCTGTCCCAGTCGATCTTACACTTGCCAGGTGGACAGACCCAAGAGCACATGCTGGGGATAGACTTTAGCCGAGCATCATACCTCCATGAAGAGCTGGGATTCTGTATCTTCACACTCCTTCAGCTGATTCATCAGATAGTTGCCATGGGGTGTGCCAGTGAGCGCGTGTCTGGGCTCCTGTCAGGGGTGAAGGCTTCAGAGATGGGTGGTCTGTGCTCATTCTGTAGCAGATCCTCACAGACGGATGGTAAGTTAACACTCTTGATGACAGAGACATGCATGTAGACATTGACTCCAGGATAGGCTGGATTCATCCTGAGGGTCTACTGTTCCCCACTTTCAGAAGGCAGTAAACGTTTGCCGTTTCTCTTTTCAAAATGTAGAGACAAACTGAAGATGAAGGTTTATTGTGGGACACACTTACCTGTGCTGAGCATCGCAGTTGCAGAACCTCTTCCTTTTCTTTTGGTCGAGCGTGTTAACACATCTGCAGCAGTGCCTGGAGTAGTGGTCCTCAAATGATGGCTATAGTTTTCCCTCCAACAGTATGTCGCAACACACCTTCATAGGATTCAAACTAAGCAATATAATGTCACTGTAAGCTTAGTTTTATTGAAAAACTATCCATACGCAGATCCTATTACTCTAATATGAAACTGGCTGCCATTGAGGAAAATACAAAACCGCAGTCATAAAGTTAGTCTGTTTAGACAAAGGGAAAGCCTTTTGCTGCTTGCACTGATCAGACATTTGTGAGAGCTGATTCCATTTCTCACGGGACTCTTTTCCATTTCAGTCAGGCTTCAGTTCCTTGTTCTCATCAGCGTTTGCAAATCCACACACTCCAAGTCAAATTTATGCAAACCTTTTATTTTTTAATGTGATCAGTTTTCATTCAAACGTGTGCTTTATCCTGGAAAACTTGTTTGCTGAGAATTTTTCCGTCTCAAAAAGCATCCAGTCATATAGGTCAGCATTCAGTAGACTTTGTTTCCCACACATTCCAAATTCTACATCGCCACTTCTCCTGATGCATCAGCACAGAAAGCATGGTCTTAATAGTTGATGTCGAGTCTGCCTCAGCAAAAACAGGCGAAGAGATTTGCAGATTGTTATATCATCATCATGCCAACGTTTTACATGATTGATGCCACTGACATTATAGGATCAATAGACGTCATATTGGAATAAACTAGTAAAAACAAAAGATGAGTACTTCAGTCAGCTCTCTCCTGCATTTAGTTGAACGCACTGACTTCTCAACTGCTCAGTGACAATTGTGTTGATTTAATGAACGGGTCTTCATCCACCAGAGCTGTTGTTCAACTGTTAGACTGTCCCTAGTTTGAGTAGTTGCATATTAAAAGGAGAAAGATGAGTGTTGATGTGTAATGAAAAGTGAATATATTAAGGCTGAGCCTGACGATTGTCCGTAGGTCATATTGGCAGAGGAGAAAAAAAACCCCAACAAAAACATTCAAGGCAAAACAGGTTTATCCAGAGGAGTCACACCCCTGATTGTCATACTCACCCCGTCCACAATAAGGCTGCCCTGGAACAAATTCGGCAGCGTTGACCCAGTCTTTTTTACCCAGTCCAGGTGTCAGGTTATTGGATTCGGGGTCTGATGGGCCAGCCAGCGAGGCAGAGGGCAGCGGCAGCGTCTGTTGTGTTGGCAGCTCCTCCTGCTTTGTTGGTTTGCAATGTTCAAACCTGAGAAAGCACAGAGTCATGGTTTCATGAACTGTCCACAGGAAAATATAGTAGAGTGTTTTAACTCTGTGTAGTGGAGATCGGGATCACTGTAGCCCAAACCGTCTGCCTCCTACCTAGAAAACCTATGAGTTCATATAGAGTCCACGTAATTCATACCCAACTTTCCAAAGACCTAATGTAGCAGTAAAGTACTGTTTAAGCACATCTAATCACACCAAGCTGTGTTATCATAAAGCGTATGTTTGTAATTTTCAGGCCCTTAAAAGTCAAACAACATTTTGCAGTGTAACAGGACAGAATCTGAGGGTTGGGCTCAAACAGTATGGAGTTCAGCATCAATAATTCAGGAGCCTCAGTGTAATTTCTACACTGAGGCTGCATATTGTTTGCTGCTGACCGACCACTGCATCACTGAAATTCATCCAACATCAGTCTGGTCAGACTGAACTGCCCTGGCAGAGACAGTGCTGGGGGAGATGCTTTCATGTGTGTGTGTGTGTGTGAGAGTTTATTTCACAAGGCTGGTAAACAACAACCTGCCCTTTTCTTACAATGAGGCTTTATTAGCTGATGAATGCTGCGGACAATTACATAAAAATGTATATTGGAATCGCATGTTCTACGCTCTGAATCTCCCTCAGTTCTTGAAACAACCACTGATTGGCCACATACTTATACATATTCAAAATCTTGAGTAACTAATCCTGAGCAATAAATCGTATTTCTATTGTCACAGGGATATAGACATGTATAACACGGTCCATTTGTCAGAGTTCTTAGTGTTAACTGAATAATACATAAAAAATTATACAAAATAATTTGACAACTGGATAATGACATAATAAACATAACTTGTATTCAGGAGTTTTCTATATTCATGTTTTCCAGATATTTTAGTTGAATTTAGGTCAATGAATGAATCAATCAATTAGTGCTGCAACAAATAATCGATTAAATCGAGTAATTCCATTAGTAAAATGCTTTGATTTCTATTTTGTTGCGTCGATGATTCGTTTAATTAGTGCATCTTATGAAAACGACGTAAAACCTGCGGCGGTAGAGCGCCCGGAACCATAACCGCGCAGGGCTTGTTTCTGCATGGCTACTGCAACTGGGAGGAAAGCGGGGCACGCCTGAGCAAAAGTCAGCAAAGTTTTGTGTGGAAAGCGGCGAATTGTCATGATGGAGAAAGGAGACAAGAACAATGATGAAGGAGAAAAGGATGAAGCAGCACAAAGAAAACGGCAGAAGTTGTCAAACGTTTGGGACCATTTCGAGCTCAAAAAGACGGACAACGTGGTCCAGTGTTTCAAAATCATGACTGCACTTACAGTATGTCTTAAATTAATGTAGAAATTTAAAAACAGAATTTCTTTTTCTTTTTCATTCAGCAAATCTCAGCCCCGCATCGACAGCTTCCTGAGAATGACTCTTGCATGTTCCCTCAACAGCAGCAGGACATACGGAGTCCATCCTCAACATGTTAGAGAGTGACATGCATCCTCTCTCCATGGTTGAAAGCAAGGGCTTCAAGCAAATGATTTCCAACTTCTGTCCTCGATACAAACTACCATCCAGGACCTTTTTTACCAAGAAAATGCACTCCACAAAATGCACTATAAAGTTTTAATGCAGCTGACAAATATTGTAAACTGTTTTGCAGTACTGCATTGCCACTTTATACAGTGAGTTTTTTTGTATAGTTTAATCCTTTTTATTTCTTTGTTTTAAATACTCAGGTATTTTTATTTATTTATTTGCATTTACTGCAAAGGTGAAAAGTGCAATGTTGATGGATGTGCAATTCGGAATAAATGTTACTGCAAGCCCTAAAATTTTCATGTTTTGTTCTTCCTTTAAGTTTATTTTATCCGATTAATCAAAGTAAATAATCAATAGATTACTCGATTACTAAAATAATTGATAGCTGCATCCCTGGAATTAATTAATTAATTTGTTTCAGACATGCAAACTATAAATCAGGTATCGAAGCTCATAATGCCTTTACAAGAGCAGTTATTACATTAAACAAAAATACCACACGAGGCAACCAGTACACATGTCTGAAAAGGAGAAGAAGCAGAGCTTATTTGATCTCATCCCCTTTCCCCTTTGAGGCTCACATCAAACATTTTCCTTAAACAAATTAACACAATTAATGTAAAGCAAACCAAAAGAAAACATGTCCACTTTAGTGAATTTCATTGAGTTCATAGTTCATCAATGTACGTTCTTTAAATTTCTTTTTAAACGTCATCATGGTTGAGCATTGCTTCAGGGCTGGATTTAAGTCGTTCCAAAGTTTAACCCCCGAAACAGAGATGGTAAAGCTTTTCATTGTTGTCCTGTGCTTGGGTGCAATCAGTTTGTCATGAATGTCCCTGAGATTATAATGCCGTTTATGAAAGTGCTTTTGGATGTTTTTTGGCAAGGAGTTCTGCTGGGCTCTAAACATAAGTTGGGCTGTTTGATTTTCTACAATGTCCTTGAATTTTAAAATTTTTGATTTGACGAACAAGATGTTAGTGTGGTCGAGGTAGGCAGAAATATTGATTATTCTTATGGCCCTCTTCTGTAAGTGAGTCATTTGTAATGTTGAGCTTTTTAGTAATCTTGTCGCAGTAGCTAAGATATGGTAAGATCAAAGAGCAATATAATATATGCAATGAATATCAAGAAAATACTTGGTTTTACACATAATTGAAGTTTTTTTGCCATTTTATAGTACAATGAAGCACTGGCAAGTATCTTTACAATTACCATTTCGTTTAACTTGACGTGCTGTACTGTTTAAATTTCTCTTAGTGCAGTAGGTTTACATCTTGTACCCATGTTGTCATACTGCCCATTTAAGCACATAAACACGTGACCCGTGTAGTGAATGTGACCACTTCAATGTTTATCACATGACTGAATGAACAATGTTATCACACATTACAGACTTCCCTCCCACTGTGCAGCCTACTATAACAGTAACAACTGCATGCTTCTTTGCCTATATCAATGTTGAAAATCATCCCACTGCATCTCTGAACCTACGACTAAAACAAATGGACTCCTAGTGAATGTGTTGTGAATGTATTTAATGGGGCTAAAGTCTACAGAGACAGTAAAAAAAACAGACAGGGAATCTGACCTTCAGTTCTGTTTGGTTTTTGTGGGACAGTGCAGTGGTTTTAGTTTAGCGAAGACAAGATCTGGAATACTGTGGCTCACACAGCTCTTTCCCCATCTTCAATTTGATTAGGATATTTTGGTTGAGTACATACCAGACACAGAGCTGGAACGTAAACTGGTAATATGCATGTGCAGCTGTTTTTAGGTGGAGATGACACCTCAAGGAATTACACAAGACAGGGCTTCACAAACACACCGTACCCCTCAGTGCTTTTAAATGGAATTATGTTGTCATTACAATGTATATTACACGCATTATCTACAGCAACAAAACAGAAAAAAATGCAGTTTTGTTTTTGTAAATCCATTGTTCACCACGGCATGTGTCAGAACTACTGCTGTTAAGTTTGATAGATTTTGAAACAAAGAACCCTTCTAACTGCTGAGCCTCTACAAGGCCTTGGCATCAAAGAAAAAGCCTCGATGGCAAGAAAACAGAATAGTTTATTAAGTAAATCACAGACCGCAGCTAGCGTACAGACTATATTTAGAAAGGGCGTCTCATGTTATTCCCAGTGGAGATAAGGACATTTTCTAGGACCCTCATGCATGCGAGAAAAAATACAGACCCTTAACTGTGCCATCAACATTACCAGAGGAAAATGTCATTGGACAAATTTAAAGTCACCCTGTTTTTCTAAATTGCTAAATCCAAAGCAAACTTTTTAACTGCCCTGAAAAAAAAAATTGCAAATGAAAAAAGCACCTAAGAGCGGGGGCCAACATTGCACATGACAAAGGACCCATCTGTTTATCGGGTCACAAAGTCCCATGAATGTGAACTGGTTGTTGTAGCGGACTTTCTGATAAAGGCAAATTTAGAATGTTAGTGTGACCTTTAAGAGATTAGCGTGTAGAGGCTCTTATAGCAAAGAAGCAATATATTTCAAGTCGTGTCACGGGTCCGTCTATTTTCACTACAGCAGACATATTAAAAACAAAGCTGGTCAATTAAAAAAAAAAAAACACCTTCACTTATACAGTTGCAGCACCGTGGTCTTGCAGGAATAAGTTATTGGTTTAAAAAAAAGTGCCAACATATACACAAATAACCACTAAGTCCAGCAATGCAAGTTCAACCCTAACAAAGTACTAAAGTTACACTGACTGTTTTTGATATACGATGAGGATGTAGTGCACTCGTTCAACTTCACTACAGTTGTAACTGGATCAAAGTGAGTAGGGGCTATGCTAACATTTAGTTTTTGAATATGGAACAGGTTTGTGAGAGAAAAGAGTGAGAGACCTGCACCACAGCAGTCACAGGTTGCAGCAAGGACAGGAAGACAGTAAAATGACAAGTCATTCACGGCAGAACTTCCAACTTTTCAATCATATGGTCACTGTAACACTGAACAATGTTACTGCAAACCGCATATTTGCTAATATGTCAAGCTTATGTAAATAAACATTCTTGTACTTTCATGTTAACTTTCATTTAAGTGTAATAAGGTATTCAAACTGCAAATGCAAATCACACTATTTTCAGATAATAGAAAAACACACTCACATTAACAGTTGCTTCACCCCTCTGTCAGGTTAACAGATTAGACACACCACACCAGCTATGAGAAAGGTATGTCAACTACATTATAACACATTATTTCTTTAAACAATGTTTGACACAATACCTTTCAGTCGAGTTTTAATGTCTGGACTATATCAGAATGCAGAATACACAATATGTTGCCTCTGATATCTCCCCGTTTTTCTTTTGTTCCAAGGTCAAATAACAAATTGCAGGATAGCTTGAACTCTTCTCTTCGCAAACTAAATTCACAGTGAAACAATATGTCAGTGGGGATTATGAATAAGAAACTCGCGTTAAAAGGTAAGACAGAATGGAGTAAGCAGTGACCATGTAAATGGACATGGGCAACATGCAGCAGCCTAAAAGTAGAGCAACTGAAGGCAGTGTGTGTGAGGTGGAATGGTCAAAGTTGTTAGAATGATATTTTATGTGTTGCTTTAAAGTGTCAATTCATGCAGTGAATAACCAGCAAGAAAACCCACCACATCAGCAGCCGACAGTGTTTGATTCACACAGAAAATCAAAGATTACAAAGCCAAACTCATATAATTTGAACTGAAATCTTGTGCCATGTTTCAGGAAGATGAGGTTGCTGATTTGCATATAAATCAGGGAAGTGAGATCAGTCACTCCTGGGTGTTTTTAAAACAGGGTGAGATGGGACAAACAGAAGTGTCAACTTGTGACTGAATCACTACATCTCCAAGCAAGTCTGAACAGGACAGGAATTGACTGCCAGTCTCATGGAGGTATGTACCAACAAGTCAATTCAAAGATCATTAACAGTGGTGTTCTAATGGCTGTAGATTCACTTGGAATCATCACCATCTGTGGTCTCAGCACATATATAGCGATGCAACTGCACAGCTCCAACCCCCCATGACTAACTGGCCATCACAGCCTCTGCATGCTGTTGCACAATAGGAAGACTTGCCCCATGTGTCTTCAGTGTCGTCTGTGATGGCGAGAACACACTGTTAACCAGTCAGTCTGTTCCCAGAATGCTGCTGGAGAGCGAGCTGGATGAGTGGGAAGGGGAGGGGAGGAAGGCTGCTACAGCTATGCATAAATAAATGTGAAAAGAGGGAGCTGCAGCAGAATGAACCTAGGGAACCCAGCAACAGCAGAGGAAGGGGGTGGGGGGCACAGAAGCCAAACACAGAGGGTTATGCAATTGCCATGCAGGCTGCAGTGCACTCTGTCTGGCCTGGGGCTGCAAGAGAGGGAGGGAGGGTGACCAAGAGACAGAGTGAGACAGAGCCCGTCACAATAGACAGAGCCCTGGGAATTCGACCATAATAAACCCCCACAGAGACTCTCAATACAGGGTGCACTGCTGCAAGAGGTCACCAAAATAATGAGGACACCCTGCTTATTCCATCACAAGGATGGAGGAATGTCACTTGTACAGAACTACAATAACAAAAGCTCAGCACTACATTGTGCACACCAGAGGATTTCTATCAGCACTACCTCCATCTATTCAGCTAAATAGAGCAGGTACCGGCGGGACTGATGCATGCGGGGACCGTCGGGTGCTACTGCCCTGTGTGTCTCGTAACTATGGGGATCCTCGTGAAGCCAGACATGGAGCAGACAGTGTCTGTACAAAGCTGGCTGCTGGTGTCTGGGTACACTCAAGCTTGACAACAGACTCAGGCTTAATCCTGTTCTCAATGGACCATACCGATGCATGGCTCACTCCGCTTATAATAAAAGAAGCCTGATGACCTGTGTGTTCCTAAGTCCAAGTCAGAGATGAGTCATCAACACTTAGGTGAACAAGAAACACCATTCAGGAAACTAAAGCATCTTTTTTCAGTCTTTCTCCACTTCACCTAATTTTATCAGCTTCACCGTACGCATGAGTCTTCATTCTGTTCCTCCGCTCTGTGTTACTGTACTGCCATGTTTCAACCTTGTGTTATGGGTTTACGATTCCGTCTGCAGACACACAAATCGCTCTGCATCTTGTGCTTTATTCATAAAATTAGCACCCATGTTGGCTTTTCCCCCCTAAAGCCACAGTTGGATCCATATTCTGCTCTTTGGATTTTTGTCCCTGTACACTTAACTACCTCCATCTTCACAGTGCGATCTTCAGCTTACCGGCTATTGCGCCACAGGAATACAACATGCACTTATAACATTTCAGAGTAGTATATTTTACTTGCGTCATAGCTGGAGAGTCAGTAGATGATATCACCACATGGATAACACACACAGCGCACTACACTGAAAATATCTTGTCAAATATGGTATTTCACCATTTTCATTTTATTCACAATTATTGCGATGTAGGCTTGCGAAATGTTATGGTGAGTGCATTTTCTGACTGTTAAGAGCTGAAAACCATAAATAATCATCTGAAGCATGCAAGCAAAAGACAGAAGGAAAAAAAGGAAGAGAACCAGATAGAACATTTTACATCAACCTCCACTATCGCTGATATTGTAGAAAGTTCTGGCCTTATCACCCAGACTAACCAATAGGGCTCAAGCATGACCATGAGCACAAACCAAACACTATCATTTCTCACTATAATCAGCCAAAATCCAGACTCAAGTCAAAGTCATTTCCATAACAGAACCCCCATTGAACTATGGCTACTACAGGACTGACACAAAGCAGTCAGCGCTGTATACTGTCAACATGTTGCGATGCAGTTGTCTCAAGTGTCAGATCACTTGAGGAACAGTCTGCAGTGACTTGTTTGCTCCACACAAAGCTGCTGTGCTGTTACTTGGCTGAGAGCATGGCCACTTTTAGAAAGGAGCTTGTTATGTCATTGAAAGGACACCTGGCACCACTTTTTTAGGCATGAGCAGCTGACTTCAAACTGAAAACACCACAGTACATATATGTATATTTTAACTATTTTCCACATTTGGAAAGGTCACCAGTCATCCTACTTTCTGTAGATCCTGTGTCCAATGTCTAAGTGAGTCTGCAGGTTGACATCAGTGGAGTCAAGTAGTAAATGAGTAGTTTACTGGAAAAATATCAAATGATTCTCTAGTAGTCTGGCAACAACACGACGACAAATGGTGTGCCAGGCAACAGCAGAAGACAGACAACAGCAAGAGAACTTAATCTACCAGATACATTAAAACACAAGTAGATTGAGTGAAGTGGAGAAGAGATGGACAGGGTGATCACACCATCAACCTTTTGGATTACAGCAGGGAGGTTATGATTGGTTTTTGTTTTTGGCTTTCTGGTGGAAAGCACAACTATTGATTGCCAGAAAATCTATTTTGTTCATTTCTTTGATGTAATGCTTGGACCTCTGACTACTTATTCAATGTGCTACTTTTCAATTCCAGAAGCAGGATGATAGAATGTAATGTAATACAAAGTAGATAAGAGGTACCAAAATGTACATTTCAAATCAAGAGGATATAGCTTTGTTTACCTATGTCTGATCAAAACCACAGATAAAGAGACATAACAGCACCATTGGTTGTTTCCATATTTGTCTTACATGAATGATTACGAGCTGTAAACATTGAAAGATTTCATTGTCCCACACATACTTCTTTTGTGGGTATCTTTACCTGCAGCGGTCTCCAAACGCGCAGTTTCCCTTCTGAAAGAACTTGCAAATCATGGTAGCTGGTTTGCTGTTGGTCAGGTCGTGAGAATATCGACAGTTGTCTCCTTCTTTACAAAGCCCGTGCATGAAATATCTGGAAAACACAAAACGAAGACAACGCGCTCTAAATAGCAGCAAACGCTCTCACAGTGACATGTCAAGAGCCAAGGGGTGAAAGGCCCGAGAGAAAGAAAAAAAAACAAGCAGGCGCTAAAGTGAAACTGACAATGACGCGCTTCCCTTTCGAGCTAACCGGGTTCAACGGCAGTTTTACGTTAGCTGTGTGCTACAATGTTAGCCAAGATTCCAACTGAATATTAAGTCTCAAAAAGTTGCCAGTTGAAACGGTCGTTAGTTTCCGTTTTAATGTCCCGAGTGACTCCAGACAGCGAGTCGGTTTACATTCTCGTTCCAAGTCATTTTAATTGGCTTTGTCGACAGTTGTCTTCCGTAGTTTCTGCTACTTGATGCTAGCTGAGGCGAGGGCATATCAGTCAAACTAGCCGTGGACCTATCAGACGTTAACGGCTACGTGACCATAACACACCGAACACAACAGTCTCTCCCCGTTCAGCTAGCTAGACAACAGCCGAGCCGAGCAGGACGCTGTTGTCATCCGCTCCGCAGCCCAACAAACGCCGTCGTTTGGGTCTAAAACCACACACAAAGTCGGTGTGTTCGACCGGTGGCCGCGGGCTCGCCTTGTCTTACCTGCAGGTTACGTGTTTGGTCCAACCTCCTGTTACTGCCGGAGCCGCCGTGGACGCTGCTGCTGCTGCCTCCGCCATTGCTGTTTATGTTGAGGTGCCCCGGCCGGATGTTCCGGACAGACCTCCGCTAGGGGGCACTGCGCTCATATTTTGATAAACCCGCTGCAGACGCGTTTTCAGCGGCCTGGAAAACACACCAACCCCCAAAGCACTGTTAGAATGACGACGATGAGCCAAAGCAGACTGCAACTAAACACTGGTCATACCGGCTATATCAAATTAATCAACTTATATATTCAGTACAATATAGTATAATATATTCATTCATTCATTATCCAACCCGCTGAGTATTTTTTAAATATTTTATTTTGACTTTTTTCAGACAACAAAGGTATAGTTACAGACTTACAGGACAGTGACAAACCACTGACTCACAATGACAGGACCAGACAACACAAAAGGTATTGTAATTGGCCGCCTGTTTATTCAATGATGTCACAACATTATCTGAAGAATTTGTGTATTACCCGCATGGAGAATAAGGCTATTGAAAATTCTATTCTTTTTTGGCTGAGAGGTGCTGGTGTGCAGCATGTTTATAAGTTAGACCAAATACATGATTTTCTTTGTTTTTTACAGGAAAAACTCTTGAAATGCTCAGAAATATTGGCCCAAGCCCAATTTTTATGTCATCACTGTCACCGTTTGTACAAGCAAAAAAAGTTCTAGAATCCCACTGGAAGAAAAACTTGAGAACTTTCCACTGTCGTAGGGGTGGTAAACATACAACCCATGGACCAAAACCGGCCCCAAAGGTTTCAATGTCACTCATGATATGTACTTACAAATGCAACAATTATACTGAAGGTATTTAGAGTCTAAGGTCTCAAAGTGGTTTTAGTTCATCTTCCAGATTCAGAATAAAAACAGTAATATAATGTGTGCTGCAGAAACAAACTGTCAGCAAGGTAATAACACAAACTCTGCAACTTTGCCAGCCAGCAAAATACAAACTGCTTACTAGTGACAAGAATATGACAAAATTGAACATACTCCGAATCTATAATTGACACATTTTGTTCTTTGTGAAAAATATGACTAGAAATAATGCAAATGAAATGAAAATATTTACGTGAACAAACTGAACAAAATGTGAATAACCTGAACAAATGTGTAATGGAAAAAAAAGGACACACATACAAACACACATCAGCTTTTATGACACTTCAACCTAGTCAAATAATTCCATTTAGATGCTTTCACTGAAATATTTTCTCTGTATTTAAGGGTGGTTTGCACACAATAGTACTTACATAGCAGGTATCAAGGACCTTGAGGTGGAGCCAAATGTCCTCTGTTTTGGAAATCAAAATATGGTTGCCCTATGGTTACCTAGCAACAGATTAACAATAGGGCCATGATAACATGGTGTCAAATTTCATGTGCAGAAACAGACATCCCCCAGATTCAGATTCATTTTATTGTCATTGCACAGACCAATGGTCTGGCAACAAAATGTCATAAAAGCAGCAGCAGCAC
>JAPTHA010000005.1:6256769-6287961 GCA_029814585.1 Gymnapogon annona | reverse complement strand
TATTTGACAGTACAGAAGTTATTTGTAAAAAAAAAAAAAACGTTTATAAAGTACTTTTATTTGTGAAACAAATGCTTCAGCCTGTAAAATGGTTTGTTCTTTCGTTTCAATGTATAATAGAGTATTTGTGTAATAATTGTAAAAAAAAAAAAAGGTTTCTACTTCACGGATTTTGCCCATCATGGGCTCTTTTTGGAACGTAACCCTCGTGAAAAACAAGGGTTTACTGTATGACATAGTGAAAATGAAAGAATCCTCCTGCGGTTCCATATAGTGAAGTGACAGGAGTTAGGCTTCTTACGTTGACCAGCTATAACACTCATTTTACACTTTCTTAAATTTTGCTTTAATAATTTGGAGGCTAACTGTGCTACACACTGGGTACCTAAAGTTTCAAAGTTTGCAAGGTTTCACATGCATGCGTATGGTGACAGTCCGAGTGTCAAAAAGTGATCAGAAGTCAAATTGGCTACCCTGTGTGTCAGTCACAAAGCCGAGGTCAGCGCAGACTGATGATGGCCTGTCATTCATCCTGTTTTTTAATGCTTTGCAATCTACCCACACTCCCTTCAATCGACATATTGGACATAGCTGGTTTAGAATATACAACACTATTTGATAACTGCTTTATCTGTTTTACCTTATGAATGGTTTATTGAGCAATGAGAGCTGTTATGAGTTTATATTTGCATATCATTGTGCTTAGTAGCTAAGAGTGGAGTTATGAAATTGCGAGTCGTCTGAAGCTCTGTTGGTTTACTCTTTTATACGCCCACTACAACAAGTTGGAGAGAGCTCTCCGTTTGATGTAAACAGTTTTTTTTAGTGCAACAGTGAAAGCTTATTTATATTTTTCAATATTTCCAGTTGTTGTATTCCAGTATTGTTGTATTTTGCATCATGCATAAATCATGAAAGCCTTATATCCTACAACTTGCATTTTTAAATGGTGGCCTCTTGGTTGTAATGTTATGTTAACCAGGTTAAAAATTTAGTGTTTGAGATGCAAGACAATTTACAATGTCTTCTCACATAAATTGACCTTGACATTTTACCAACAAAATCTTTCAGTTCATCTTTTAGTCCAAGTGAAGAGTCTTATTAAATTTCAATACATTCTGTCAGGCTGTTTCTGGCATACGTTTTATTAATCGGTGTTTGCCCTAGGTATTTGTTTGACAGGAAGACATATCAAGTACTACAGTGACAGTGCTCTTGGGGTGGTTCCAGGCTGAGTTTTGTTTCATGTTTTCCTGGTCTTTTGTCTGTCTGATCCAAGTGTAAATAATCTCCTTTCTCAATGGAGTCTTCCTGTAAGTGTACAGCTCTGAAGATATGGTTTACTGGTAGTGCATGCCTTGTGTTTCTGAATATTTTTCCTCTTCCTGTTTTCTTCGTTGTAATTGTGCTATGATATCCGGCAAGAGCCACCTCTGAGGAACTTGGCCTTTATGTCTTTTATGAGCACAGACAATGCATTTAGGTTAATGATTAAGAAGAGTACAGCTTGGCTAGTGAAGGGAGCTTTGTTAGTTTGTGTATGTGTGCTAGTTGGCACAGTCTAAGAGTCTTGTTGTCTTCGGTCTGGTTGACCTGGCAAAACATTGTCACTGTATGTGCTGCCATTTCGCTCTCTCCTGTTTTATGAAAGAAGACGTGTCTTGTGAGTCGACATGAAGGTTAGTGTTTTCTTGCTGAGCAGACAGATATTGACACTGTGATGTGTTGACAATTTGTGTTCACAGAGCCTCGCTGGGCATCGTCTGTCACAAACAGGACATATATTCACAGGACTCCCTTCAGTTGACACAAGAAATGTAGAATTACTGGTGCAAAGGGCTTTATTTTCACAGTACACATTTCAGTGCTTCATATGAAACTGATCTGTTGGTGTCGTGTTGTGTCATCTGGAAGGAGTAGTTTTCCTACTCGGTGTAGAAAATAATCTTTTCACATGCTGATCTAAAACCAACAACCTGGGCTGTAATCTACTCTGCTCAAGAGATGAAAAATAGCCATTAGTTTAACTCTGGTACATTTACGGTAATATTGATGAATGTACAATGTACCCCATCAAATAAACTGATATATTTAATTAAATTAACAGCAGTCGTGTTTGGATATCGGTTTTTCGTATATTTTAGGGTAGAAACTGGAAGTGTTTCATGACTTTGCTTTCTTTGAAAATTACTCTGCAGCTGCTGAAACAATTAACTGTAGTTAGATGACATTCTCTGTTCTTTTTATATTTTGTTTTGTTAATTGAGCATGGGTTTTCAATATTAATTTGTCAGGCAAAGAAAAAAAACCTGTGTTACACTGTTCAGACTGCTGTGATAAAATCATAGGTCACCACAGCGTGTCTGTTCCGGAGACTGCTGTCAGATGATGAGATTGTACCAGCGCTGGGCTAAAATGGGTTTTGTTGACTTTGGTGACATTTAGCACTGGAGCTGGAAATCCGTGCAGCAGACTGACAGAAACACATTGCCCTCTGCTTGTATCCTTTTTGGGAGATGTCTACTATCCAATTTTTGTCAGATGACTTTGAAAACACAGATTTTTAACATGGTTTATGTGTGTCTGATCAGTAGTGTGCAGTCTTTACACTATACACTGCCAGAAAATGACAATTTCACTATTTCAATCAGCTGTCTGACAACAAAAGCAGTAAATGCAGAAAATACTGAAACAGCCATATCCTGTTTAACTGATCTCTTGGTGTGGCAGTGTGTCATGGGTGGGAGCACGTTGGTCGGTTTGTGTTCTGCATATTTAAGGAAAGAAAATGACTACATTGCAAGAGAAATTAATCATTTAATCATCAGTAAATGAGGAAAATGGTAATACTGAGTCATGATCCACTTAATGACATAGTGCACAGATTTTATCCATGCGCTTAAGTCTTTTTGGTTCCTAATAAAACCGCTTCAGAGCTCTATTGTATGGAAACTCTGCTGGTGGCGGGCTGCCTATCATGGTCCAATACACAAATTAGCACTAGACTAGTTTCACTGGAAACACTTTTTGTTGCAGCAGCCGCTCAGTGGGAAAAAAAAAAATCAGATTACCTCAGAAATGCACTGTCATGTACATGTTTGTGTAAACTGTCATTCATCCAGGTCAGAGGCATCCTGGGAAATTGAATCAGGTCAACTGGATTGAGTTTTGTCTTGGAAGACATTTCAAACGCCCTTTATGGAGTGGCTGTGGCTCAGTTGGCAGAGCGGGTCGTCCAATGGCTGACGGGTTGGCGGTTCGAATCTGGGCTCCAACTTTCCATATGTCGAAGTGTCCTTGAGCAAGATAAATATAAATAAATGAGCCTGCCCTGCAAGGCAGCAGCGCCCTGCAAGGCAGCAGCCGCCTACTGGTGTGTTAATGGGTGAATGTTACATTACAATACATGTACCATTACATGTATTGTAATGGTACAATACATGTGTAGAAAAACCCTATATAAATGCAATCCATCCATTTATCCAAGTGGATTCATCAACCCAAATGTTCTGTTCAAAAGGATCGACAAAAAAACAGGTATTTATTCAATATAATAATATGGGTGTATCCACGGTGTACGTCACTTTATTAACAGTAACTACATAACACGAGTAACGGCCTCTCTACAATCAAAGAAACCAAAGAAAGGCATTTGTTTTTTGTTCATTTTTCCACCTTGGGGGTTTCAACTTAGCTAATGCTAATGTATTTTGTATTAGCAGTTAAACAGCCTTTTGAAGAAAGTAGTGGATGTAGGTAACACCTGTGACCATCTGGATATGACAAAATAGACAGATGAATACGGACCAGAGAGTCCTCTAGGTTTTCTAAAATAAAACATGGTTCAGTGTAATAAATTAAACATTCCTTCATTTTCCAAACCCGCTTTTTCCTTTGCAGGCTCGTGGGGGTCACTGGAGCCTATCATAGCTACTCAAGGGCGAAGGCAGGGGGGGACCCTGGACAAGTCGCCAGTTAATCACAGGGTCATCATTCATACACACATTCATAGAGGGAGGCAAGGTGGCTGAAGTGTCTTGCCCAAGGACACAACAGCACATGATCAGGAGAGAGTGGGGAATTGAACCACCAGCCCTTCAGTTACCAGACAACCTGCTCTGCCATTTGAGCCATGGCCGCCCACTAGAAATAATTTTCTTGTGTTATTTCTGTGCGGTGCGTTACCAATTCACCCATGGACTGGTACTTGTCTATGGGTCAAGTACCGGTAGCAGGGGTTTGGTACCACTGCTATTGTGTTGTTATGTTATGTTCAATATGGAGCTGAGGACAGTTGTATTTATCTATGAATCAATAAATATATTCATTTTATCTACCAGGGCAATTGCTTCCATTCAAGACCAAAGTCACTAGTGAGCCAGTGATGGTATTACCAAACAACAACAAACATACCTGACCAATATCTTATATTAGCTCTTATAAGGTGTGGACTTCTTTTCAACCAAATTCTAACTATTGAATTGAATTGAATATACCTTTATTGGTCCCCCGAGGGGAAATTTCACAAACAGCAGTGTAATACAAAGAGTAGAAAAAAAGAGCAAAGCAGAACAGATACACAACAAACTGAAATCTTGCACAACATGGACAACAAAGACAGATATAATTACGTTGCAGGTTTCCTCAGTTTTGTCGAGGCACTGATAAGTGTGGTGGCTGTTTGTTGGCAATTTTATGGATCTACTAATAACAATAGTGTTAATGGACTTCTATTTGTGTATCTTATTTAATTACCCAATTCAAGGTACTATTTCTTGTACTGCCTTTTACTGCTGTTATATTCGATTTAAAGTCGGCCTTCTGTCACTGTCGGGTTCCAAGGTTTGTTCATACATTGTAATACATTGGCCTGATTAATAAGCTACAACATTAATTGGCCTATCTCTTTCTTAACTCATTGCCTGCCAGTGACGTCTGCGTTACCTATCTCTACCTGTCTGAAATGACGGCTATAGACGTCATTGGCAGGCATTGGCATTGAGTTTTAATTATCTGTGGTTGTTAACCTCCAAGTTGCTCTTAAAAACAGCGGTATGAGTTCACAGGAACACTGTGATTTTGCTTGAGACGTTAGTTTTCCAGGATGATAGAGTGGTCATATCCAGCCAGGTGCAGTGGGGATCTTATGCTTGGAGACATCAGAGCCCAGAGCTCCCCCCAACCCCTCATCTGCACAGGCTCTACTAAAAATGCTGTTACTAATTTCAAACAGTGTGCAAATCAGACTCATTTCAGTAGCAGCCTACCTGAGTACTGACCTGCTGGAGGATTCACTGATGACCATACATGTCCTGCAGGGAGGAGGCACTGCTGCTTCCCATCTGGACTTCCCCTAAAAAGAGAGAAGGCCCAGCAGACTCCACCCCTCCACACTTTGGACATCCACCACTATTTTTAGCTTCGTCCCTTACTCGCTTACTGTTTCACATAGATCCACGTGGGAGTACAGTGTTCTTCTTGAAAGCGGTGGCATGTGCTAAGGGTGCAAACAATCACAAAATGTAGTTTGGATTACATCCTGTTCTTCAAGCTCTGAATCAGATTACTTCTATGGAGATTAATATAATTCCATTTACCATAAAGACAACAGTGCCGTTTCAGCCTGAAAATCCACACAGTATACAGGCAACATTCTCATGTAGATGGAAAAATGAAGTGTTTAGTTAGGGCTGCTGCAGTAAGAGTAGAGAGAGAGAGAGAGAGAGAATGGTTCTCAAACCTGCTTTTCAGTGCATGCCTGGATTTTGTCCCATATCACTGATAAACTTCATCAGGGTCCTTTGCGGTAGCAGTAAACACAGGGATATCGGTAGAGCAGATGGTGTGCATAAATATTTACTTGCCACTCAGTAACTCCAGTCTACTGATCTGTCGAACCAAAAAGTGATGATTGGAAGGAATTGCTTTTGAAAATATTCCCCTCTGGTTGTCTGAAGTTGGGATCGCAGAAACATGCATTTGGCTTGTGTTCCACTGAGTTAACAGCTCTGATACCAGGGAAAGACATGGTGTTCCTTATGGAGGCCCAAAATGTCAGCATAGGTTAATGCTGCAGTAATTCCCACTGTGTGTCCATTAACTGAACACTTAGCCATGCACTAAAGTAAATTATGTGTTGCGGAATCACCCCAATGAAGCAGCAGTGATTGCCTGCAGAGCTCTGTAGAACACTTAATTGGCCATTGAGTCTAGTCCAAACAAAGTTGATCATCCTCTCTGTAACACCTTGTTAACACAGCTTAATGGTAGCTTCGTGGACTCAATGCACACAAATGGAGGGAAAGCCCAAGCCCTCGTCAGTTCTCAGACGATTGTTAAGTTTGTCTTTTAAAAACCCTTAATGGAAGAAAAGCTAAAGACTAATAGAAGTGAGTAAAACTCAAACATAGTTTATATTAAATTAAAACTAAATTCCTTCATTCATCTTTTGAAGCCACTTCATCATCACTGGGATTGTGGTGGTGTTGGATCTCAAATATCTATGGGTGAAGGCAAGGTTCATGAAGGAGTTGGCAGTTCATCGTAAGGGCAGAGGTATAGAGACAACCAACCAATCACTCTCACATTCACTCCTATGCGTCATTCATATTCACCAATTAACCTGTTATAGTGCATGTCTTTGAATGTTGGGAGGGGCCAGAGAACCCATGGGGAGAACATGCAAACTCCACACAGAAAGGTCCCTGGTTGGAATCGAACCCAGGACCTTCTTGCTGCAATCCACTGCACCTCCACATCGTCATTAAACCAAATTGTTTAGCCATAATGAACATTGTTTACCTTCCACCCAGCGCCTTAGATTCCAGTCTTTGTCCTGAATTTTAAAGTTGTCATGGTGATTCATATCAAAATATGGTCTCATTAGGTCATAATGGGTCTCCTTTTCCATGTTTTAGCTTCTCTTATCACAGCTGAATGAAAGCTGGAACATCTGGTGCTGTGGAAGTGTAGGATGTCCTTGAGTCCTGAGGTGAAGGACGACACAATGGAGTGCCCTTTGTGTATGGAACCACTGGAGATTGATGACCTCAACTTCTTCCCATGCACCTGTGGCTACCAGATCTGCCGCTTCTGCTGGCATCGCATCCGGACAGACGAGAACGGTCTCTGCCCTGCCTGCAGAAAGGTTACTTGAATGGACTCGTGACTTTAGTAGAAAATTGCATTGTATTTAATCTTTTTTTGCCAGTAGCAGATAACCATCTGTGCTAATAGGGTTTGATTCTGAGTGGACTGGTCAAAACTTGTTCTGGTTGTTTTGATTTGGCATCCCTGTTGTGTTTCAGCCTTACCCAGAAGACCCTGCGGTATACAAACCACTGTCACAGGAGGAGCTGCAGAAGATAAAGAATGAGAAGAAGCAAAAGCAGAATGAAAAGAAGCAAAAGATCACAGAGAACCGCAAACACCTGGCCAGTGTGCGTGTGGTCCAGAGGAACCTGGTGTTTGTGGTGGGGCTGTCTCAGAGACTGGCAGACCTGGAGGTAACTACACACTTCTGTGAATGTGATGACGTATCAAACTCATGTGTGTTTAGTTATGCCCGCTGTCATTTGTGGTTGTTTGTTTTTGTCAGTAGGATTTCCTGCTTATTTTTTTGTTTGGCTAAAAGTTTGGTAAAATGAGATCAATCTAGCTGAGAAACAATGAGATAGTGACAGCAAAAGTAAGGGTGCTCTCATCAGGGATTTTAAGGTCAACCATGATCAGTTGTCTGCGTCTGTTTATGATGAAGTGATATTTATTGTCTATCTATTGAACTGTTATTGAATCTCTAGCTACAACCAGTATAATAACTATAGCCTGGTTATTTTACCCTGGACTGGAGTGATATCTGTTTGTTGTTCTGTAGATCTCTTCAGAAACTGTCTGTGGTACTACTGTGCTAAATGATTCACATGGAATGCTGCAGTATCAGTTCATTGTGCCAATATCACCCACACAGTGCAGTCCAGAAACTGCAGCAACCTGATGGTGTCAGTGGTGACGTTACATGCCATAAATGTCCTGAACATATTAATCATCTCTGCAGTGATAATGGACAGAGTCCTACTGTCAGGTCATAGGAAAAGTCCAGCACAAACACTGGAATCTGTGTGTCAGCTGTTGTTTCAAGTTCTATCACCTATATATGTGATGTCTCCCATATATACCTGTTGAATACCAACAGAGTCAGAAGAGGCTCGATAACAGTACAGCATTCTACGCATAAATGCAGGGGTGATGGTTTGGAACAGTTCTTGTCAAAAAATAGTTTTGTTTAAGCTCCTTCAACAGATGATCATTGGTGAATTTATTATAACATGACTGTGTACAGTCTATGTAGGTCACATGACACCCAGTCTGCCTCTAGCATAATACTTTCTATAGTATTTGAACATCCGGAAATATTCCATTCTAAGTAGGGGATTAATGGTTTTTGGCTGAGGATGATTACTGGATAAATATTTGTGCTTTCATTAACTGTATGTGTATTCTTTTCCAACTAATGTAAAGTCTGCTCGGACATCTGCTCGGCCAACATTCTGTCAAATATTATTCATTAAGTAATCATTAAACATCTATGATAAAGTGGAACAATATTTAAACACATGACTAAACAGCAAACATGCTGAATAGCACAGAGTAGATTTGTTCAGTATTGCAGATTGTTGGTACAAAAAACCCTTTGGGTCATAAATATAACCTGTATTTAAACTGTCCTTGAGACTTATGTAAGCTCATACTATGCTGGGCTGTTTAATATACTTTTAATGAACATAATTGTTCATTCCAATGAACACTTTAGTCACCGATGTTTTCATTTGCTTTAGAAATGCAAATGATTCCAGCTATTGTAAACTATGTTGAAGGGTGAGATCTGAGCACTTTCTCACCCACCCACAGCAATACTGTATCTGAACTGTTGGATCCAACGTTCATATTTTTACAACCACGTTTAGTCATCGATGATACAGAGGATGATACATCATTATGATGTATCATCCTCTGTATCAGTATTCTTTAAAATAGAACAATACCCAGAGTTAATTCATGAGAGCACTATTGCTCCAATTTGAATGTTATTGAATAGTACCGTCTTTATTTATCTTAACTGCAAACATATGTCGGTTCCAAATATTAATTACCAGTCTCCTTCACTACTATTGAGTTGAGCTTTGGCTGTGCTGTCACAGGACTGCACTAACAGTCTAATATGTGAATGTAACCTGTAACTGTTGCAGACATCCTTCTGAACTTGTGTTCTTCCAATGCATCAGGAGAAACTGCTATTCTTAGCTTCACTGTCAGAGCAGACAACATGGCAGCCCAGGGCTTTGTGTCTGTTTTGTTGGTGTCTTTTCTGTGTTGATGTGTGTCCTTCTGTGTTTTTGGAAGGAGAGGGTGGGGGGCTGAGCAAGCAGGACAGCTTCGCTCACACAAAGGCCACCCCCCAACTGCATGCTTACTGCCAACACTGTGCGGCCTGTCAAAAGGCACTTTAGAATACAAGCACTTTGTCCGGGCTCTAAATGGCTGCTTGTCACTCAGTGCATGATGAATGCTTCTAGAGGGACTTATAGGCATTGTCATTGTATGTGCATTTTCTTTAAAAATGATTTAATTTGTGGTATATTAGGTTATAGGTTACACTATGCACAATTCTGATTTTATACCACTAATGTGTCTAGACCCAGCTGAAGTGAACATTTTGATTTCTGTGTTGATCAGGTTCTAAAGAGGCTTGAATATTTTGGGAAGTTTGGGAAGATTCACAAAGTGGCGATCAACAACAGCACATCATATGCTGGTTCACAGGTAAAGTTACTCCATTAATATGGCCTCTCACAGGTGACGTAAAGCCACAGTGTGCATCTCATTTAAATGTGACCCTTATTTATGCAGGGACCCAGTGCCAGCGCATATGTCACGTATATCCGCTCAGAAGATGCCCTCAGAGCAATACAGTGTGTCAACAACGTAGTGGTAGACGGCAGAACACTTAAGGTCTGTACAATGAGTGGAAATGGTCTAGTGTGTAATCTGTATTTATATGGCATCCACAGAGTCTTGCTTCAGTTCACACTACTTAAAGATGAGATTCATATTGAACTTTGGCTGTGTTTTGCAGGCTTCTTTAGGAACAACAAAATACTGCAGTTATTTTTTAAAGAGCATGCAGTGCCCTAAACCAGACTGCATGTATCTACACGAGCTTGGGGATGAAGCTGCTAGTTTTACAAAGGAGGAAATGCAGGTAAGAGGAGATATGTCACAGGGGAGACACTGGGTGGTATCAGTTAACAATTAGTTCTGCTGTAGCCTAGTTTGTGCACCATTTCTGACTCAAGGTATTTACGTCCTACTAATATGTTAAGGGTAAAACCACTTCATATAATTATAAACATAAGTTAAAACTTACCAATATCAGTAGCCCCTATAATAATGCAGTCCTCCAGTGTTTTGTTATCAGAGTCTTTCTTGTTGGTATCTGACCAGAATTTTAATATCAATACATTATTGCATCTCTCACAGTGCACAAAGTAACATATGACTACATTGTTATTGAACCAACGGCTGGTTAGTTTCTAAATCAAGTCCAATTTCCAGTTTCACTTTCTATATTATATTTTACTGCCATAAATTATCTTTGATGGTTTCACAGGTGGATGTTGTCATTATGTTGCAGTAGCTGCATATTTATGTTGTACACTTTTAATTTAATCATAGTGCTTTGTCCTAATTTAGATGCAGTATATATGTTGTTTAGTAACTGACATTGGCTATCGTTAGTCAGTATGCCTCAAAATGTTCAGACATCTGTGCTCAAGAGACAACAGTAAAAATCTTACTCTAAGGAGACTGCCATTCAGATCTTTTGCCCTGGAAGTGAAAAATCATTTGCTACAGCCATATTTGAGTTGATTTGGACTTTATTCCAGAGTAGTTTAGATGAACTTCGCATTTTGGTGCGGCAAGAAAATACTGGTAAAGCTAAAATGGATGATTATGATATGCATGAGTGAGAATGTGAGAGGAAGTAAATAATTGATCAATAATGTAAAGCGGTTTGGGTGCCTTGAAGAGCATTATAGAAATCTAATCTATTATTATTATTATTGTTCGTATTATTATTATTATTATTATCTGGAGTAATGGTCCTTAAAAGACACAAGTAAACCTCACTGGAACTGATGGAGGTTCAGATAAGTAAGTGCTGGAAGAAGAAGTTCTGTGTTTTCTTTGTCCCTCACAGGCTGGAAAGCACCAAGAGTATGAGCAGAAGCTACTACAAGACCTCTACAAAATGAATTCGACCTTCCTGCAGGGCTCAGTTGTAGCAGGAGACAAACCAAAGGTCAAAACTAACTCTTTACAAAGGTATTAAGACCTGGTGTTATTATGACTTTACATCTGAAACAATTTGAATGAGCACTCTTATCATACCTCACTACTTTTAAAATAAAGCTGGATTTTGAAGACACTACATACATGCAGTTCAAAGTCAAAGTAACCTCTGCTTTGATCTCTCTACTTCTGGTTTCTCAGCTCTAACAGCTCCAGTAAAGACAGTTGGTTGCAACTGTCAGGAAAGACAACGAACGGTCTGTCATCAGACCACAGGATGAGTCCACCCTTAGACGGCTCAGACTCTGAACACCTGTCCCGTGAGGAACCTGAACTTGACCTCAGTCTCTGCCCTGTGCCTGCCTTCTCCATCTTCCCTTCAAACTCTGACCTTACTGGGTAACATAAACAACATCTCTACTTACTTACGCAGTAGAATGCATTCAGTTTCACCTGTCCCTTACTTATACTTCCAAAGTTTGGGCTGTGGTTTCCCATGGTTATAGCAGAAATACAAGTGACTCTTAGCATTCGTCATGTATCACATTTAGAAGCATTGTTTCGAGAACAGTAATTAAATATGTAGCAGGAACGACGTTAACACATTCACTGTGCAACATTTGTCTGAAGTTGAGTCAAACTTCTCTTCCTTCTTTGATTTTCACAGCGACCAACTCCCAAATAGCATCAGTATAAACAACTGTGAAACCTCACAACTGGTAAGACACTGACCTGCTTTAACCCAAGTGAATTTTGAAGCACATGAATGAAGTTACTGCTTATAAATATGTTTCTGTTGATGTGTATTCTCATCTGAGGGTAATTTGCCACCCTGCTAAGTTTTTTGTAACTCCTGAAAATGCAAAATCTTCATACTTTCCAAATAAAAATTCATTATAAAAGTACTTTGACATTTAACCCCTATTTTATACTGCATTGACCAACCTTGTATAACTAAAGTGTTGCAGGTTGTTCCTTTGCGAAATGATGAGCCATGTTGATTCCTGTTGTCTTGGTCCTGCAGGTGCTGAGCAGTGACTCTCCATCCCCCCCTCCTGGTCTCACTAAGTCCAGCTTGGTGATACCAGTCAGCGTCACAGGTCCCACTGTCTCCTGCTCCCCATTTGAGGCAGTCACCACAAACTCACAGTCACTCTTCTCAGACAACAGTAACTTTCGACACCCAAACCCACTTCCCAGCGGACGCTTCCCCACTTCCACACAGAGCAACACCGATTGGCCCACACCACCAGAACCACAGAGCCTCTTCACATCAGGTGGGTCTGGGAGTTAAGCAACTTCAAGACTATTAGAAACTATCACTTGGAGTCAAGAATGCATGTGATGACACTTCGCAGTTTTAGTACACATGAGGGAGCCATAGAGGCCTGTCTGTTAGGAACACTTTAACTTCAGGACTGCTCTTGCTGGATTGAAGGTAATGGAGCAGAGGATGCTCTGTAAGATCAAGGCTATCCTGACCAGTCAGCTCCACCCACTGAATCCGACCTTCTGTCAGAGGAGCTCCAGGAGCTCTAGATTGCCCTCTCTGTGCTGCTCCACTGGAACACTGAAGAACTTTTTTCTTCATGCCACCAGGATGTATAAGGCAGTCAGTTCAGGGACAGCAGGAGAAGAGAATCACTAATGTCCTGACCCCTTGCTCTGCGAAGCCTTGGCCCCTCAAATCCCCTGTGTTCAGCACTCTCGTTTTTAGTGTAGTATTTATTTTATCAAGGTGTTTTTTAGCTTGGTGATTTTATTGTTTTTAACTTGGTGACTTTATTTATTCTGTCTTTTTCTCTGTATGAATGTGAGCAAAAGACTGCCACACAATTTCCTTTGGGATAATTAAAGTATCTCTCTATCTGCTCTCATCATCCGGTGTGTTGTTGTCCAGATACCATACCAGTGTCATCGTCCACAGACTGGCAGGCGGCATTCGGCTTTGGTTCATCCACACAGCAGCAACAAGACGACGATCTGGGCTTTGACCCATTCGACATCACACGCAAGGCTCTGGCTGACCTCATAGAGAAGGAGCTAACTGTGCAGGACAGCTTATCCTTGTCCCGTGGGCCCCTCCCTCACAGGGCACACAGACCCCTACTGAACTCCTTGTCTAACAAAGCCCGAGTCATCCCAGGTGGGCTGCCACCCCCAAACCACCACCTCCCTCCAAACACTGGGCTTCCTAACCACTGCTCCCACCACCAGCCCCCTCAGCGGGGAGGGTTTAGCGCTTTCAGCTTTCGCTCTCGAACCTCAACGTCATGTCCATCCTCCTCCTCCTCTTCAGCATCTCATCCATGTTGGATAGGGGTCACCTCACGGAGTAATTTATCACATTTAAACCACGCAGTTACTGCGACGGCAACCAACTCACACAGCGGCTTCTTAGACTTGACAGTGCTGCAGGGACATCCCAGTACAGGGTTGGGCGGTGTCTCCATGACAGGTAAGACTGGATCAGGGGCTCTGGGAGGACTGGTGTAGCTCATTTAGATCATTTGTTAGTTGTCCTTTTTATGGCAAGTTTTATAGGCAGTTCTCAAATTAAGATCAGTTACTTCATCCACTTGAATTTGAAGCATGATTCAAATGTAATGTTTATTAAATCTATTTGCTATTTGTGGACATTTTCAACAACTGCTTGATAGATATAAATTAAAATCAATAATTCAACGTTAATAGGCAATAACTGAATGGATATTCACAGTGGATTTTTAGCCTACATGAAACTTGTGCTGATATTGTAATTGGGCCATTTTTCCCATTTAAAAAAAATTCCAAATTAATGACAAATTGATGAATTGAGAAATTCACATATTTCCCCGTGGTGGGATCAATAAAGTTCTATCTAAAATAGAGACTTGAGTAATAAAGCTTAGTGATTATTTTGACCAGTTTTCTGGGATTCTGTCCGTGATCTATCATGACAATCCTCTTACTTCTGTTGGCCAGAGCTGATAGATTATGTATTTTATTACAGACAGCACTCTCAAGTATATCAATACTAATATCAATTTATCAATAGTTTGTCCTGACTAGAAAAAATGGAGGTGTATGTGTGCATTAGCAGGTTATGTGGAAGACTGTAAAATACATTCATAGGAGGAACTACAATATTTTCCGCACTATAAGGCACATCGGATTAAAAGGCGCACCTTAACTGAACTGCCTATTTTAAAACTGTTTTCATACGTAGGTTGCACTGGTCTGGTCTGCGGTGATCTGGCGCACGCCGGTCTCATTCTTGCGGATCTATTCTGTAGAGGTCTGGTCCGTAGGGGTCTGGTGGATGCCACATAAAAACCTGTGACTGATCATTGTCAGTTCCTTTTGATTCTCTGTTGGTGCTTCCTGGACTATTTTTCCATTGGTGGGAAATGGTCCGACAGTCAATCAAGCGGAGCACTAACTAAAGTCACACAACATTTTTACAGATTTTGGAACTCAGTGCACACATAAGGTGTGCCGGGTTATAAGGCGCAGCATCATTTTTTGAGAAAATTACAATCTTTTAAGTGTTTATTGTGTGGAAAATACGGTATTTTTCTTTACAGTCAGACGCATGATGCACTATGCTGAAGAGAACTGGAGTACAGTGGTGAAGAGTCTTCATGTTTATATGCAAAAGTGTTTCTTTTTAGAACAGTATCAATAATGACAGTTAATATATAATGGCAAATTGCCTGCTCTTTCTTCAAGAAAAAGATTTTCTAGGGAAACTTATTTTGATTATGAGACCCATTTTCCACATTATTGAAGAACATAGGTAAAATTCCTTGATGATTCTTAAAGGAGATGTTTTATCTTAGTTAGAATTGTTGGTCATTTGTAGTCACTTCTAGTCCAAAGATGGATCTGATATTCCAAATGGCCCAAGCAAAGAATTGTATTATTTAGAGAGAGGCATGATGTATACAATTGCTTTAAAATAAATAAAAAGTATTGTAGATTCAAGACTTTAGGTCAGTGAGTTGATAATGACAGTAGTCTCTTAAGACATTTGGCCATAAGCATGTTAAATTTCAGCTCACAGGCTTAGTCTTATGTTGAAGCTTCCTTGAAACTAGGTGTTTCACGTCATCATTCGTGACTGGTACTGATGGAACAAAGAGCCCTGCATCATAAACGAAGCCTGTTTAAAAAGCAGGTTGGAAGCTTTGTTAAATCTGCCCAAGCTTACTTTACATTAGAAGGCCAGGCTTCTGTGTTTTTATCTCTCCATAGTGATTGTTTGTGTTCATCAAACAAATGACAGAGCTTTAAGAAACAAATATAACATGTCATTTTCGTACATTGCATTCTGGGTACTTGCATATTGCCCACCAGGTGGCAGCACACAAGCATTGTGGATACGGTTGTGATGTTTTCCAACAGGGCAGTAGGGCCTGAGTTCTGCTCCACTCACAGCCTGGTTAAACTCAAAGCCAGGATCAGCAGGACCAATTCAGGTGTCGCTGTAGAAGCTTCGACTCTTGACTCTTTCAGAAATGCTATCCGAAGTACTGACTCACATCTTTCTGATAAGACAGGAGATGGAAGGTTTGAAAATGTGGTCGACTTTGGAAGCACCTCAAATGGGTTTTTTAGAGCTGACAAGTTGACAAGTACTTGACAAGTTTTTACCTCTGCCAAGGAAGTTACATATTCACCAGGGTCTGTGTGTGTTAGCAACTAAAATATGGGCAGATTTTGAAAATTGAAATTTGAAGTTTTTAGGAAATGGTACTAGGAAGTGATTACATTTTGGGGGTTTGTTTGATGGCATTTTCAGTTGAAGAACCTCTCAGCTGATATGTCTGTTGTACAACCTGGGTATGAGTTCTGTACAGAAAAGAGAATCAGACATGCAGCAGGTCAAATGTTTCCTTCACTCACCGCACTCTTTTCCGTTACTGTTACACGTGTCATGTAATTTGTCTGTTTCATTTTGAATATTTTTTTCCTATTCATGCCTACATTTCCAATCTTTGATATTCACATCCTTCAGTTTACAACATTTTCCTTACTGTTCAAAATTGTTTACCACGGTCCATGTTTCAATAGCTATGTGAAATAATAAAGGTACAATACCATCTTACAACTGGCTAACTTTGATAAGCTAATATGATCTTATATCATCATACTTATTGTCCAGGTTTGCTGGTTAAATGGCTTTTCCTTGATAGGCACAGAGCATCTATTGAGCAACTATTGATAAATTGATATTAGTATTGATCTCTTATGATGCACAGAGCATCACAAGAGAACATATTGACTGAGGTAGAATGATAACACCACTTATGCGTATGCTGTACTAACAACCGTTTGACCTCATTTGGAGAAGAGCAGAAAAGAGAATTGGACATGCAGCAGGTCAGGAGTTTCCTTTGCTCACTTCTATAGACTGGATCCAGCTGCCATTAATACCTGGCTGACCCACTGTTGCCCACTTGTCAAGTGAAATGACCATTTACAGAACAAAACTAGCCCATATATAATATAAAGGCCGCACATTTTGAGATGTATCAATCCCATTCAACCCAAAATAATTAATGTTCAGAACCATAATTTGATCATATAAAACTAAATAACTGTGGATGAGCTGATGATGTTGCACGCTGCTGTGGAAAGTGAAGTCATGTTTCTGAGCACCATGGATTATAGCGATAGCCATTTCCGAATGAGTCCAATTAGTGATGGGTATTTTCCAATACTGACCTCCAGGCTGGATGGCTCAGTTTGTAAGGCACCGGGCTGGTGCATAGGGGATACTGGGTTCAGTCCCCGGTAAGAGAGTCCAGTGGGTTGTGTCAGGAAGGGCATCTGGCATAAAAACTCTTATCAAATAAGCGACTTTGATTGGCTTTGGCGACCCCGGAAGGGCAAAAGCCAAAAGAAATCATCATTTTCCAATACTGACCTGAATTAAAATATGCAGAAAGGTAATTGTGAGGCATCAGGACAGTGACTCTAGAAAACTATTAACCTTTTCACGAGTGAGTGCACTTATACACTTACAGTCTCAGACAGAATTTAGTCAGTTTAATTCACCAACTGGCTGTTGTCTTTCTGATTGGTTGTAGATACTGTGTCCAAAAGTGGTGACACCCTTTTCCAAAATTAACAGTTGGCTCTAGTGGTCTAGTGCTATGTTATTCGAATCACCTCAAAAGTGAGTTAAAATCTTTCAGGATTCGTCCCTTTTTCTGAATATGCCCAAATAAGTATTCTTCTTTGACTTTTCCCTTCAAGCAAATTCTGCGTATAGTTTCAAAATCCTCCAGACAGGAGAATGAAACTGAATACATCATCTCATGAAAGAGACGGTTTTTCTTGACCAAACCTTAAACACAACTTTCTTTCAAACTAAAGAAATGAATCGGTATTCCAGACGCCGAAGCTGAAATAGCGGTTTTGATGCTATTTTTCTATTTGCCTCAGCAGAGTCAAATGCTAATTTAATTTATCACTGTCCACCAGCTCCATCTTTATTCAACACTACTCTCAAGCTTTGGCTTGTCAACAGGAGAAGGTCAAACAAGCAGCAGTGTCTGACCCCACATATCCTTGATGGTACTGATGGGGAAGACCCCAGGTCCATCCACAACAGAGGAACTCATTCCTTTATGCTAGCAGTATGCCAGCTTTGTTTTTTTATTTTGTTGTGTCATTGGAAAACTCATACAAACTATAGCCAACAAAGCTCACTGAAATTTCTATTTGGCAGGACATCAGGATTACTCTCACAACTCTGCGAAACATCAGTGAACCCTAACAGAAGAAACACTTGTTACATTACAACACCAATATGACCTGTTCCCACTGGTCAAATGTAAATATGACATATTTTCTGCCCAAATTTCACTAAAGATTCTTCTTCTTACCGTACTACAATTATGTGAGAACTTTACTTTCTCTAATATATTCTTAATATACATTAGGAAAGCTCATTAGTGTCTCATTTGTCTATATTGTGTGAACATTTATCTAATAATTATGCCCACTGAGTTTTACAAATGGATAATGGATAAATTCGAACTTCAGAAAGATAAATGTGTTTGTGTCTTCCTTCTGCTTCCTGAAGACGTGTGTTACAATAAGATACTAATCACCTTGGTATTGTAGCTTCGGTGATATCGGCACATATTTCAACACATTACCAGCTAAGTAATCATTCACGGCTGGATTTGTGAAACAGTCCATCACAATAGAGCATCCCTGTGAGTAGTCAATATTAGCAGCAGACTATCGTAATGTCCAGGGTACTGTTATCTAGAAAGCCACTTACCAAGATTGCAAAGAAGAAAAGCCCTGGTGACCACAAGTGCCACATGACATGGGAATGTGTGTCCTATTGTGTAGCTGCACAGATGAGGGCCACTGCAATAAAGCAGTTAATCTGTCTTTGGCATGGAAGGGTCCAGTATTAACTGGTCTCCTCAACAGCTAACACTAACAAACCTCACTGCGTAAAAGCTGAGTTTGTTGGTTAACAAGGGGATTTGGACAACCCTCCTCTGATGGCAGTCATAAAAGGCTCACCTCTAATTCAGCATAAGTGATTCCACCCACTGAAGGAGTGGCTTTCTACAAGTTTGTTAAAGTACATTTTGAAGCTAGCTCTCCGTCTCATGAATTAAACATGGTGGAGTTTGTTTATCCAGTGATGCAAATGGCAACATAGGTGATGATGTTAATGGCAACCATGCTTCCGTGGCTGACAGGCTGATTAAAAGGAAAAAAGGGGCTGGAGAGGGCTAAGCAAGAATCACAGTGGGAATACTGACATAGAATTGTTTCTCCTTAATCAGTCATGTTTGAGGGTCACTGCACACAAGCGTTTAATTTAGAAGCTTAAAAAAATGAACAGAAAATTTTCGGAATTGATGCTTCCTACTCCCCGTACAAGGCATGTTAGAGTATGGATGTGTCCTAGTATTTCCATATTTCTTCCATTTCTGCCATCCTGTAGGGAAAAAGGCTGCAGGGGTTAATGAATAAGTCAACCAACAATCATCCTGACATTGAGTATTTATTATTCATAGAGCCGTGGTTGCAGGAAAGGCTGTCTATCTCAAGAGGCCTGCTGTCTGCAGAGTCTCATTAGACGGAGTCAGTAATGAATCCAGCTCCTAAACATGGTGCTGCTTAGAGGCAACTCCTCAAGGATTAGCCCACTTTTGCTAAATCACCAGATCCTGTTTTTTTATGTGACTGACCACAGCAACAAAACAGTCTTTGGCACAGGACTATTTCAGATGTCATTTGCTGTTCAGTAATGTGAAGGTGGAAATTCATGTTGTAGTTTCCTCCCTGAACAGGTGATGTAACACATATGTATCCCTAAAACTCAGACTTAAGGTGTCTGATTATAGCTCCCTTTTGTTGCCTTTCCAAACTCAGCTGAAGTGTTCTGCACAGGAGATACAGCCTTGCCTTGTATTTTGACTGGTGTTTGTGGTCAGTTCTGTAGTTGGTAAGTAATTAATGGAGGGATGGCAATGCTATATATGACCCAGATCCATGAAAAGCTTCAGATATTTTCATGGCGTTTTGTTCGTATTATTGGTATGAAGTACGATAGGACACTTTCAACATTTGTGCGGACTTCTCAAACTACTGCTTGCTGTAGTTTGAGAACCTCCTGGTTATGTGAGAATATTATCTGCATCCGCACTCATTCTGTTCATTACATCAACACCTGGGACCGCTTTGATAAACTGTTAAATCCACCTAAATCCAGCAACAGATACTATAAGAACCAGAAGGCATACAATTAAGAGTTGCCAGAGATTTGTAGCCAAGATGCAGGTGCTGCTTTTCTCGAAAATTGACAGTAACTTGGTTAGGTAAACAATCTGTTTTGATCACACCTTCCTTTGGAATCGAAATGACACTGCAGAGGATTTGTTGTTGTTCTTTTCCACACACTATTTTTGGCCATGTTGAGCCCAGTGTGCTTTTTTTGTTCTTTTGAATAACTCTCCAACCACTTGTAAAGTGACATCCACAAATCCTTGTAAATCATGTTGCATTATTCATTCCTTCATTTGTATTCAGTACTGTTTTCAGAAATTGTCATCTGAAAGAAAAATGACAACTACAGAAGCAGTACGTTGGTAGGTCAGATGAGTATTGATGGATCTTGATTGGCTGATGTGTTTAACGGGGCGAGTGTGTTCAGAGTGCCTCATGTCTCCCTGTCTTCCCTCTGCAGAAACCTGCACGTCTATAGAGAATATCAATGTGAAGGAGTGGCAGGACGGCCTCCGGGCACTTTTACCCAACATCAACATCAACTTTGGAGGACGGCCCAACTCTTCATCCTCCTCATCCTCCCCCTCTTCATACAGTGTTAACCACACAGGCGTACCTGGTGTGTGTTGGGACGACAAAAGCCCCTGGATGGACCCGGCCATTGTCACAGGTAAGAGAGTTGGCCTCTTGAAGCAGATGAGTAAATGTTTGCATGGGCAGTAAACAGGCATCAGTTCAGACAATCAGAAGCTTCTGTCACATTATCTAAAATGAGGACAAGAGAACTGACCCAAGACTAGCCTGTATTAATAACATTTTCAGTGTTATACTTTAGCAGTGTGATGTGTGAACCTGACTTTCATCTGTAGACAAAGCACTAAACAATGGACAGTTTGACTTGCTTAGGTTTCTAAATAAAAGTCCCAGCAGTGCTCTCTGGGAGGATCACTTCTGCTGAACAGGAGTTCAACTCACTTGTGACCCATTTATCTCAATCTGCTGCTGTCACAGTTTAATCCCATGCCAGCACTGTTCACTGACTCCATCCATTCTGAAATTACATATACAGAAGTGTTTCCACTAAGAGCACGCAGAATAAGAATGAAGATAACATGTTTGTACTATTCAAGTACGTCAGTGGAAATGCTGTGAAAGAAGGACACGTTTGAGATTAATGAAGGCTGACCCCCCACACACACACACACAAACACATTACACATGAATAACTTTTTATGATTAATATAAATAGCATTTGAACAAAAATAAGTCTGTTCCAGAACCAGAACAAAGCAGGTTATTCTTTAACTTTGAAGGGTGAACTGTGGTACTAGGTCTATGGATTATAGACAGAAGAGGGTCAATCTGAGAAACCATGGAGGAAAAAGTCCAATAACTGATGTCAATTTAGTGTCTACTGGCTTTCAGGGAAATCTGTAAAATATAATGTGAAAGGTTTAAGGCAGATTTTAATTAAAAGTCAAAGGTAAACTAAAGAAGTGAACAAGTATGAGGTGAATGCAGTAATGTGTTACCACACTGGTTGATTTTATCAGTGGTTGGAGAAAATGGTCAAAATCCCAAACTGATTTAGTGGGAAAAGGCCTTTATACGATAATAAACAATAATCGGTCGGTTGAATCTACATACATACTCCCAAAGAAACCTGGTATTGGAGTGAAACTTTTTTTTGGATTATTGTATTTTTGAAGTGCACATAAATGCGGCAGATCAGATTATTACAATGATCTGATAGTTCCCAGTTATCAGACTATTATGGTCTGGTAAATGTGCTGAGTGATCCCTTAACAGTGAGGCAAATGTAGACCAACTGAATCGTCCAGAGTTGGATCATGTATAATCCGAGTAGGGCCCTTGTCTTATTAGCTGATTTCCTGTTTCATAGTGATTTCATATGAAGTGTGTGTCCTGTCAGTAACACTGCTCTGTCTGCAGGTATCCCAGCCTCCAACACTCTGGATTCCCTTCAGGACGACAATCCTCCACATTGCCTCAAATCGTTGCAGGCACTTACAGAGATAGAAGCCGTGTCCTCGAGCAGGGTCATGTCACACAGTGGCTCCTTCCCAGGTCAACAGCAGACCCCCTCCCACAGAGCCACGTGGATCCACTACCCCCCTGCTGCCACCACCCACTTCCACTCCCCACCTCCGGGCTTCCAGGTGGCCTTCAGACCATCTTCTCAGACCCAGACGGACCTGCTACAGAGTGCTGCTGTGGACCACTACTAAAGACTGTCCATACAGATACATACACACACACACATTACCAATCTATTAACAATTAACGACTTAATATTCTATTGTGATCTGCTGAACTCTTTGATTTGGTGTCTCATTGGTTGTTGATCCAGGCAGCAACTCCAGCTACACCACCTGCATCCATGGTCCCTCCGTCAAGAGTTGTGTTAATCACGTAGAGACTGGGTATGAGTGCAATGAGGCCGCACGAGGAAATATGCGCCTCGATGGTTTAGACCTGTTGTAAAGGCCTTGGCAATATAATATGGCAACAAATCTGTATTTTGTCCATTTTGATCAATATAAATATTTATCACTATTTAAAAAGACAGAGCCATAGTTTTGTGAAGTCTGTATAAAACTAAAGATGAAGTCAAAGCAGCAGAGTCTGGAGAGGACTGTGGACTTTCCCACATAGAGCTCAGCTTTTAGGGTGTAGTTGGCTGTGGGAAGAGCATCTGGCAGGTCGCCGACGATGAGGGGTCATATTTAAGATAAGATTTGGGAGCTGTGGTAACAGGCTGCCTACCGTGGTGCCATCTTGGATTGTAAAACTATTTGACTTTCAAGCAATTCCTTTTTATCTTATCTTATCTCTTAAGTCTTAACCTCCTGAGACTCAGGGAATTAAAAGTAAACGTAAAAGTTTTGTCTTGATTGGAAATAGCATGATGCAATTTTAACAGACATATTTTACATTTCCTCATGGAGTCTCCTTTACACTAGACGTCTTTTAATTAAAGCTGGGAAACACTTGTTCCAGACAGATTATATAAATGCATTGGGTCTCAGGAGGGTATAACTGCATTCTGTAACCATACAACAATAGTACCTTAATGCTAGCCAGCTTAGTAAGCTAACGCTAGCATCCTTACTTAATGTATGGTGGTTTGTACTGGCTCTTATTAGAACCAACACCAGGTTTGTTACACCTATGAGAATTTTCTGGGGTGTAGTAACTGGCCACACGAGAAAGAAAAGTCCAGTGATATTGATTCTAAGAAAGCTTGTCATGTGATGGCTGCTTCTAAACCATCGACTCAGAAGAGCAGAGGTTCGTGTAGTTGTATCATATCAGTGGGTTTGTTGCATCAAGATTATTGATGTTATACGTGGTTATTGGAGCAGTTCATACTCCACTGGAACCGTTAACTTGATGTGCTGGTGTGGTCCACCCCAGACCCTTACCGTTCTCTCAAAGGTCAGCACAGATGTTTGGCATCAGTGAGCACTGCTCATTTACTCTCCTCCAGATAATTTGAAGAACTACCCACCTAAACTCAGGAGCTGAACTACAAATGAAGTGTTTTTGCACGTTTCTGTTTCTATATTTAGTCAACTCCCTAAGAGTAACGGTGGATATTGGTTCTAATCAGAGGTTGTGCTAAGAAACACTACGTTGTGATTAAAATCCCTGTCAGACAATGTTTTCAGCGATTCCTCTGCTTATAGACATCAGGGACAGACCTCTGTATCAGAGGGCTAAAGGTGCACATATTGTGAAGCGTATGGTGCAAATGACTTTGTAATTCTTGTTATAAGTCTAGTGTTCCACCTAGACCCCATAACCCAAAGATGAAACAAACTATGTCTCTTGGCTGGCTTGGGAACGCCTTGGGGTCCCTCTGGAAGAACTGGAGGAAGTGTCTGGGGAGAGGGAGGTCTGGGCATCCCTGCTTAGACTGCTGCCCCTGTGACCCGGCCCCAGATAAGCGATGGAAGATGGATGGATGGATGAAACAAACTGTATTATGCCTGTCAAACAGAAACAGCAGGGGTCTCCTTTACAGTACCGTGACATTTAGCATTTTATATCACTGAAAAACCAGGAACAACTCGAAGATGGTTTAGTTTTTTTTAAATATATTTTAATGTTTTTCTAGGGCTACAAGTAATGAATTTTACTATTGCTGAATAATCTGTTCATCATTTTTTCAATTAATTGCTCCATTATGAATTGTTTCATCTACACACCTGATCAAAATGTTAACACCAATTTAAAAATTGCATTAATTCACATTTTTCTCTTTTGGATCTTAAAAAGTTTCTAAGTAGAATTTCAAAATGCAAAAAGAAGAAATGGGGAAACGACACTGAATCCACATTTTACAAAGGTTGTCTTTTAAAGGCACTGGTCTTAAGGTTTTGATGGGCTGATAAATTGCTTACTCAAATTTTTTTTTTTTTTTGGCTAAGTCCCATTTCTTCTTTTTGCACTTTGACACTACTTTGAACCTTTTTAAGATCCAACAGTGAATAATACAAATACATGCTATTTTTCATCTTGTCATAAAACTTAAGGAGGGCATAAAATTGAAGTGTAAAAGTTTTCTTAGAACCCAGGGTTTTAAATTAGATTTCAACTTAGCTCACAAAGAAGGAAAGAAACCAGAAAAAAAATCAGATTTAAAAAGAGTTATCTTTTTAAAAGTCCCTCAAACCAGTTATTTATTACTGAAATAGTTGTCAATGAATTTACTGGTTGATAAGTACTTGAGTACTTGTGGCAGCTGTTGCTCTTTCCGATTAAGCTCTAAAATCCATCTGAACGGAATAAAATGGGTACTGAACAGGAGACCAAATTAGACTCCGTGAAACAAACTTTAACCATTTTATATGAAAAACAGCAACAGAATGTCTTTCATCTTTTTATATTACAGGGTTCTGATTTGTATCATACCCAGCTTTGCCACTTTCTGAACACGCACAAAACCCAGTTTGTTCACTCTTGTTGCTTAAAATTTGCTTGACAATTTTATGGAAACACAGCCATTAATTGCTAAACTAGCTCACTAGAGTATTGGTCCCCAACCCCTGGGCCGTGGAACAGTAAAGGTCCGTGGGTCATTTGGTACCGGGCCGCACAGAAAGAACACATAACTTAAATTATTTCTGTTTTATTTATTACTGGATGCTGAACGTTATTTTATTTTGCAAATCTTTCATATTCTCGCTGCAGAATCTGAGAATGACTCGACATTTTTGCATGTCAAGATGCTGCCTCCGTTATATGTTGTTTCCGCTCATTTTTAAAAACAGCTGTTCTAACCGCTAACACGTAATACATTAGCATTAGCTAAATTGAAACCCCCAAGCTGGAAATACGGACGCAAGACAAATGTCTTCGTAAAGGTTCTTTGGTAAAAGAGTTGTGTCATACCCATGCTATGTTTGTACTGCTAATAAAGTTACACACACAGTGGATTCACCCTTATTATTGTTATTATTATTATATTTACTGAATATAAGTTTTTATGTGGGTCCTAACATTTTATTTTGTTGTATTCATCCAACACAACTTAAAGGGTGGTCCGTGAACATATTGACACACATTAAACCAGTCCGTGTAGTAAAGAAGGTTGGGGACCGCTGCACTAGAGTATTTGTGAACATTACTCAAGCGTGCACACTAATCATGGTGACAAAGTTATCTTTCAGTTTTATGCTCTTGATATAAATTCAAGACACTTGAAGCTTTAATGTTAGTAACAGACATTACCTGGTTAATATTAACATGCACTTTGTAACATGTCACTGGTTTACCTGTTAACAAATGGCCATACAGTACATCACCTGGTTGATTTACACTAAATGACTTGCTGTTACTCTCTTAACTCATTTTATTTTCTTTTTTCATATGTCAAAAATTTTTTCCAAATTAATTTGAACATTTTCTGCAAACTAAACTACGTACAGTACTTTAAGTTCTGTAAGTAGCAGACTAGCTAGTTTGCTAAGTTCACATTAGCTGGGCAACAGTTGGCTGGCTAACCAATGATGGGTAATCTCAGGGTAGTTCATTTGATGCGAGCTCTCCTATCAACATCAGACACAGACATGACTGGTGACGCTACCTTAAGGAAAAGGAAACCACTCAACTGAACCTCTACAAGTTGCACCAACTCAATTCGGAAGTTATATGTTGGATATTTCAGAAAAAAACATATATATATATATATTTGTTTTTAATCATCTTGGACATTATATTGAATTTACACGCACTTCAATGATTGATTGTGGAGGCAGTGTGTCCTGGGGTTGCAGAGCTTCAAGGCAATGTAACAATCAATACCGTGTATGGTAAATCATGTATCCACACATGACTCCAAATTTCACATTGTATTGATCTGTAATTCATTTTTCATGTGGTCGTGGTGGCTCTTATCATGCAGCAGGGTTCCTGAGGCATAGGCACTGTTGCGATCTAACCTAATGCTAAGCAGAGTCGAAAAGAAGAGCAAAGGGGTGATGTCTCCCCACAGCTGGGATGGAAAACAGAGTAAATATTCAATAAACTACTAAATTCAATATCTGTTGTGTTTGACTTTTGGCTTCTTTTTATGATGTTTATTTTTTTCAAGGATTGTGCAGAGGAAACATGACCATAAATGTTCTGGGTTTGGCCAAAGGACCATTTGTCCTGGTTATACTGTATATAACTGCACTGAACTGCATAGCAATGATCATTTTGAGGATATGGTGAGATACATTTTTTTTAACAACAACCTGGAAAAAAAATCAGATGCCTGGAACACCTCCCTAGGGAGGCGTCTGGGGTCATCTGAAACAGACGCCTGACCCACATCAGCTGACTCTTCTTGATGCAGAGGAGAAGCAGCTGTACTCCGAACTCCTCCCTGGTGACTGAGTTCCTCACCCAATCTCCAAGGGTGTGTGCCCAGCCACCCTGCGGAGGAAACTCAGCTGCTTGTATCTGGGATCTTGTATTTGGGTCATGACGCAAAGCTCATGACCATAGGTGAGGGTGGGAAAAAAGACCAATTGATAAATTATGAACCTCTCCTCTGGGCTTAGCTCCTTCACAACGAACTGATACAGCAACCTCATCACGGCAGATGCTACACCGATCCACCCGTCGATCTCATGCTCTGTCTCTCCCCCACCCGTGAACAAGACCCTGAGATTCTTGAACTCCACTCCACTTGCAGCAACTACTCCCCACTGACACAGAGAGGGCAAGCCACCTTTTCCCAGTTGAGAACCATGGTCTTGGATTTAGAGGTGCTGATCCTCATCCCGGGTGCTATACACACAATGGACAGCCATGCCAGAGGTTAACACAGACTGGGAACAGGTCCAGCTTACTGCCTGCAATGCGAACCAATTGGACCCAATAGGTTGGAGCTTATCAACCACCTCAGCGACTTCATTTTGGGTAAAGGACGAGTTCACCTACGATAAATCAGCCTCTGCTTCCTCAGTGTAAGACGTGAGCATCCAGCCCCTCTTGAGTAGCTGGGTTCCAGAACCCAAGCTGTGCATAGAAGGTGAGCTTGATTTTATATATAGACTGAATCCCTTGACCAACTGCACTAAGTCAAGTTCCTTCCAATGTGGTAACATTCCATGACTCAAAAACCAGATTCCGGTGATCGGGTGGCTGAGGCTCCCGCCATCAACTTCCACCCAATTCACACCACCCCAATAAGGTAGCAGTTAAAGGGGGGGCAATCAGGAGTGTTTTTCAAATATAGCAACTGCAAACTTCACTGCTGGCCCGTCAACCATCTGAAAGTGACAAAGAAACAAAACAGGAATTCGGTTTTTCTGTGAACAAAATCTAACTTTTCTTAAACTGAGTAACAGCACAGACCACTACTGCTTTATTCCTCTACCAGAGCTGTCTTTTTTTCTATGACAAATCCTATCAACAAACAAACAGAATGTTTCAACCTGCTAAATCTGTCAACTTCATCCATATCGGAGTTGGTTTCATGTTCCCTGCCAGCTCTGCTCTCTGATAGTTTCCATTGAGGCTTTCAACGTTTAGCTCTGATCCCATATCCTGTAAAACAATATGAAAGGACAGACCTCACATGCTTTCAGTGTAAGGCCAATTAGCTTGATCTTTGCGAGGAGGCAGCAGCCTGCAGATAATGTCAAGAGTGAATTAAGTGCTCTTAACTGTTCCTGGCAGAAGCCTGCTTATATTTACCAGTGATGCCGTCACACATTCAACAACAAAATTACTCGTCTTTGCTAATTGGCCAAGTGGGCAGACAATATCATGCTGGGTATGAAGATATTCGAGACCCTGTGTGTTTGACACATTCAGTGGTGGGCACGCTTACCTCTTTTATCATGTCTCCAGGTCATATGACATTGACCTCATCTCTTTGTTTTCACAGACTGTTTCTGCTAAGGATGAAATTACATCTTAAATTTCACCTTTTTATTTTCCTGAACTGCATGACACCCATGGAAGTCAAAGTTTGTTTTTGTTTTTTTTACATTGGATAATTGTCTGGATTAGAAATTAAATAATCCAGCAGTCTTTTGCAGTGGATAGTTTTTTATTAAGCAATGGTGTGAAACTCTTGTCCCATAGAGAGGACACAAATGGATTGTTGGGTCTCAGAAGGTTAAATGAGGTTCTATTTCATCCCTCCTGACCGCCAGAGGAGGTCAGGAGGGAGGTCCCACTTCCATTCAAACAATCGTAGCAATATAATTTGGACAAATGATAAAACTTTTCAAGATTCAATTTGTTTTGGAAGTTGTGTGATTATTTGTCAACAAGGTGAACACAGTAGGTTTGCCACTACCACAAAGAAACACAAGCAGACAGACAGGTGGCGCTCAAAACAGCTCCATCCAGTTAATGATGGAAAATACAGTATTAGACAAAATGTATGACAAACCACTGTTACAGTGGCAACCCCAGGTGTTCTGTCACGTCCTATTTACTCCTACTTAAATGAATAAACCTCACAATAACATCAATATGACACCACAACTTGAGAATTCACACGGAATCACACGTGTACATTACTTTGCTCTTAATACAGTCTAGTCCAGCAACATTTCATTTCTGGAGCATTTAAAATCAATCATTTTTAGCATTATTGCCATTTTACTTTGTTACCCTTGATTTAATACTAAGAAATAAAAATGGCAAAACCATTTAAAACACTCATAAAATACTTGCAGTCACTAACGTAGATCTCCACAGTCCTGCTTACTTGAAAATAAAATCCATCCTTCTTTCTCCAGAAGACTTCAACAGCTCTGTTGTATTTTTTATCTGTGTGTTTCAGTTCCATCCATAAGCAGAAACACCAGCCATGTCAGTTTGCTTGTGTTTCTGCCATAAGTTGCACGAAGCTTAAATGCACCGTAGCATTTAAGTATCCAGTCGTGCTTTAGTATCTCACGTCTGTGTTGGCAAAATAACTTAAGTTATCGAACCCAGTGTAGCTCCCAACACCAAATCCATCACTTGTATTCAACAGACATTCCCAGCAGTAGAATCTGTAGGGCTACATAGAAACTCTTCGCCACAGGTACCGTTCATAGCTGCTTGTTGAAAATGATGGAGAAACTTTTTCACTGCTGGTACAAGTTAGCTAACATAGCCGTTAGCTGACCTTTTCTCACAAAATCCAATTTTTCTTGAAAGTGGTTTGGCACATATATCTGCAACCACATCTATCTCTTCTCCTCTTTCAGTCACTGTGGGTTAAAAAAATACACTAATACCTGTCAGTAGATAACCAATCTCCTAGTTTGGTTTAGATATCTCTTTCCAGCTCTCACAAGTTCATATCCAATCACAGGACACGCACACATTAACTTCACTGTAAGGCATTCTAGTTGGCCTTGGTGTTGCAGACTCCAGAGCTGATTGGCTATTGTAACTGACTGTGTCCATAATCTTGAGAGCTGATTGGCGACAGCACCTATCTGTTCACTTACAGCGGAGCCTGCACTTTTTATTCTGATGTGCTACATGGAATCTGATAAAACAAGCTAGCTGAAATATGATTTGGATACATTTTATACCATAATCTGTATCACTGGAACCAAGTGGCTCTAATATGACATACAGAGAGCAGGCCTGGGACAAGGATTTTATTTAAAAATGTTTGTGAAAAAAAATTTTTTTTGAGTATGTTTAGTCTAGTTGAGAAGGCCTGGCTATGCCTGATGTCTCACCATTGTGAGACACTTTTGAAATATAACAGCTGAACTGGATCCTTGCAGACATCGAGTCTGAAATGGGATAAACTTAACCGACAACTAGATATTTTGTGTGGCAACTTCCAGATCCATTTTCTCAACAATTCACCTTTCCAAAGCAATTTGTCATGGCAAGGGTTTCTTCTGTTGTCATCTGTACTTGTAGAAAAAGGTAGGACGTTTCGCTTCTATCACAAAAGCTTCGTCAGCAGGAGGACACCTCTGAAGTCTTGGTGAAGACTTCTGGATGTGTTTTAAGTTAAGTTGCTGAGAGCACCCTATTTAAGGACTGAGAAGAGGGCCAGGATGGTTGGTCCTGCCCACAAAATAAGCACAAACCCTTACTAAGGTTTTAGAACTGGGAAAAGTATTAATCTTAGTCTTTGATCCTAAGTTTAGTGTCAGGTCTAAGTCGTCTTCATTATGGCCTGTTGTTGTCCTGAGGAAGGGGGTGTCTGTCTGGTATCGGTGTCATTGACCCTAGTCTCTGTCTCATTGTGTCGGTGATTGGCCTAGTTGGCCTGTGTTGATCACTTGGAGACCAGAACACACAGTATTATTCCTAGTCTTTGATCTTAAGTTTAGTGTCAGGTCTAAGTCGTCTTCGTTATGGCCTATTGTTGTCCTGAGGGAGGGGGTGTCTCTCTGGTTTCGGTGTCGTTGACCCTACCTTCTGTCTCATTGTATCTGTGATTGGCCCCATTAGTATTTGTTGATCTCTTGGAGACCAAGAGATTGTTGTAAATAGGAGACAAATTAAATCTTAAACCTCCTTCTTTGTTCAAAGAAGGGGAGAATTTTCTAATAAAAATAGCCTCCTTAACTCCTCTCTCAAACCATCTCTTCTCTGTGCCTAA
>JAPTHA010000005.1:6207048-6218001 GCA_029814585.1 Gymnapogon annona | reverse complement strand
AAGCTGAGCAACCAACTTAGGAAAGCTATGAAATGAAGAATATAGACCATGGGGAATAATTTAATACATATTTGTGGGAAAAATATATATATATATATATTCCTGATTATGTTTAGGGCAGCAGAGAAGGCCTTGTTGGCCTTGAGGGTCCACCACTGACTATATGTTCTGTGATGGTAACAAGTATAAGAAAAGGAATTCTGCCATTTACTGCAGGATGTAAAAATCAGTATCTGTACCAACATAGTTTTAATTTTGAGTTCACACCTATAAATGAAGAGTTTATAACATAAGTAAAGGGAGAATCTTGGATATTTCTGGACTGGCTTCAGTTTTAAGCCACTGTTGTTGTGATTTGATTAAATCGATTTGACTGGTGGGTTTAAGTGCTTAAAGGCTGAACATGAAATCCATATATAATGTATCTTTATTTGATATGAGAGTGAGATATAAATGGGAGTTGGGAATTTAGATCTAGATGTATCTATAAAATTATTGATAATAATTCATAACAAACTCTTTTCTGGCTTTGTGGTACATGCAATTAAAACTGGTGTTTTCAAATTCAGAAAGTTTGGAAGTGTTGTCAAAAATGATAAAAAATGTGAGTTAATGTGAATAAAACATATAAAAAGATTCATCTGCAGGGTGAAAAGAAACTGCAGCATTTTCATCTCATTCAATAGAAAAATGGCACCAAGGCAGCTATTGGTTTATTTCGAGATTTAAAGAATTGATAAAAGAACCATTTAACTAATTGTAATTAATTGAAAAGTCACTATTTTTAATCTAGCTCAATAAATAAGAGTGCCTAGGCTGCACCGGGAGATAAAGAAACACAATTTATAAGATGAAAATAATGTCATTGCAGTGGTGGAAAGTAACCCAGTTTTCATTGCATCTTCTGAAATGAAAATCGGCATTGAGGCTTCCTTTAAACCTTGACCATCACTCTAACCCACACAACTGCATTAGAAAAAGACATAAGAGGAAATTCACATATGCAGTAGTATTCAAGTCACTTAAATAGTTAAAGGGGCCATATATGTGCATTATGAAACCAGGCATGTTGTATTTGTGTTACTTTCTGTGTGCATTAAACTAATGAGTGTTGCCTTCCACAGAAAAGCACAAAACTAAAATTAAATTGATGAAATAATGAACAACCAGTGTCCTAACGGTGAAATAAAAACAAGAATGATTACAGAATGAAAGGCCCAGATGATCAGAAGAACTGTGGTCCTCAACGATTCCCACCAAAGCTCCAACTGAATCCTCCTGATTGCTGATGGTGCGAATACTGTGAATAATGGGGGATAATAACTGTGCTCATCTGTTTACTGTATCAGCAGAAGACAGGCTGCTGTCTGTCTGCTTTTCTCTCTTGGTTAATAGCTTCTATTGTTCAGCTCTGTACTGCAATTCCCTTTTAATTACATTCACTGCTCCAGGACCAATGGGCCAATGAAACATTATTTCATAAAAGGGAAATGGCTTTTGGTGCCTGGGTGGAAACTGTATTTTCTCAGTTAGATAGATGGGGAGGAAAATATGTGTTCCGGCTCAAAGATTGCCTGTTTATCAGCACTTTGCTGCCCGTTATATGCCCCCACACAGTAACAAACAAGTCTCGGGGAACAGCAGAAGCGAACAGGTGATCATTTACCTCCTCTGTTTACCCGTGTGTGCTTTGTTTGCCGCCTTTTAACACGTGCTATATTATCCAAATCTACTGATGCATGGGGACATCTATGCTACCAGGCACCAGGGCGGCTATGCCTTCTTTCTGTTATTGTGTGTTTTTGGTGGATTAAAAGTTGTACAATTTGCCCATGCTTCTGTGTTTGTTTCAGAGTGTGACTGTGTCTTTTTTTTTAGAAGCGAACTCCATTTCCAAAACTAACAAAGCTCTCATTCTCCTTCACAAACAACCTGGTTAGAAATAATCCTTTATTGACTGATCATGCTACGTACCGTTGCTGTTTAGTGAGTCATATTGTCTCCCTTTAACTCTAGTCTCAGCACACACCACCCATTGAAACACTACACCTTGGAACCCTGGTCCGTCTGGTGTGATGGGTGTGATATACCTGCTGCAACACCTTCTGCATTGTAGACCAATACTTCACCCTTTAGACCAGGGATGTCAAACATGCAGCCTGGGGGAAAATGCGGCACGCCAAAGGTTCCAATCCGGCCCGTGGGATGAATTTATGAAATGCAAAAATTACACCTTAGACACTTTTAGAAATTATAGGTCAGGTTTCATGTACAGACTGGGACAAATGTTACCATAATAATCTGGATAGCTCAGTTGGTAAGGCACTGGGCTGGTGTATAGGGGACACGGGTTTGATTCCCGGTATGAGCGTCCAGTGGGTTGTGTCAGGAAGGGCATCCGACGTAAAAACTCCTGCCAAATATGCAAATTGGATTCGCTGTGGCGACCTGGGAAGCCGAAAGTGCAACACTGCTGTGTTTCAGTCATTCTTAAGAGTTAAATATACATTCTTTATAAATCCACCTGGGATCCAGTCGTAGGCCTGGCCAGCTACATAAAGCTAACCACAGTTAAACCCACTGATGTGAACTTACACGTGTGTTGAATCAGAGGATTACTAAGCCAGTGAGCAGAGGTGTGAGAGCTGTCGAGCACTAGCTCTCAGTCAGATTGAAATTTGCTGGGTTTTTGCTGCTGTAAGCATGTGGCCCTGTCACAGAGGCTGCCCGCAGCCACAGCTCATTGGGAGGAGGAATAGAGCATAATTTCATTACCCCATGTCAACCGCCACTGGGGAGAAAACAATGGAGTGGGAAAATCTAATTATGCAAGATAGCAGGGAGGAGGGAGGCGTGGGTGTGATGGGATGAGCTGGCAGCTGAACCAACAGAGTCAGTATCTTTAAACATATGTGCCATGTGCTCCAAAAGGCCTGGGACGGGCCCCATGGCCTTAGTGGCACCATAGCAAAACCTCGTGTTTTTCCTCCAGGGTGGGGGCCATACGGATTTGGTAAAACGTCAGTCAGTGGAAGTGTGAGCCCCCTCCACAGATACTAAAGGGAGTCAGCTGAGCAGACACACTGACAGGCGACTCCTGCAGAATCTCAAACTCATGAGACCCCATGGAGATGCTGGACAGACTTGGTTACCGGACTGCTGGGAGGAGAAATGACACTCGGGTTCTCTATGTCTGACCCGGTGCTCAGCATGGGACCACCAGCTGCCAATCAATCATTTTTTATTTTCTGGGAGGCATGAATGTGACAGTACAGTTGGCATATGGCACTGAGACCACACTGGAATGCTCTCATCAGCTGTCCATCAGGTTCTCCATCGCAAAGAAAGATGGCACTGAAGCTTTGATGTACTGGAAGTGGAACGACCAGGATTACAACAAAAACCTGCTTGGTGGTTTGGAGCAAGTCTCCTTACAGTCCAAGGACCAGTATATTTCTGACCAGGAAGACAAATTACAACACACCTCACACAAACATATACATTGGTCTAATTATGTCAATTTATCACAGAATTGTTAATATTACTATCTCTTTTTTACTAACCTACTAGTGTTTGAAAAATATTATTTTTCTTCTGCTAACAAAAACAAAACAAATATGAATTCTACTTCTTAATAATCTGTTTAATTAAAGATAGTGTGCAGCTGTACACACTTCCATTAAACACAGGGTTTACTGGCATAAGCACAGTTATGTGAACACGGCCTCCAGCTTTCTTTCTGTATGTTACTACATTTTAATAGATAGTACAGTATTTAACCAGTGGCACATGCACAGCCACTTCTAGCAAATTTGGCAGCACTCTGGTGAGTAGTTTTCTAACATCAATCTCTGTGGACATTGGTGGAATAACAGACCCACTCACATCATCAGCCTCGCTGCATGTTAAACATGATGAATTTACTTGGATTGGATCTCTATTACTGTCCAGCACTTCTCAACTTCATTGTGTCACACAACGTGCACAAGTGGGCTAATGATTTCTATTAAAATTAATCAAGGTCAGGGACCAAAATCAAAGGACAGAGCGATGAAAATCAGCAGCATCTGCAAAATGAATTCATATCTCTGAGATATCTAAAGACTACAAAATAGAAAGAGGAACCCACTGGAAAAAGGAAAAAAGAAATTGCCCAATATGGAGCCTCAAGAAGATGTTTTTCTGCCAAGCTGTATGACATATCCTCTGCTGATATACAATATGGTTTTCTCTCTGAAAGGCCAGCTATGACTGCAGATGGAGAAGAAGTGCTGACAGCCAATCATGGTGCAGCATCATAAAAGTGTGGTTTTGCATGGCGCTGTCTAAACGGCTGTCTGGTGGCTCTTTGATGGCCACTCGACTGGCGCTGGTGACAAAACATGACTGGAGTGACTCAGCATTTTCTACCCCTTTTTTTTTTGAGAGAAGATTTTCTTAATCTTTGCTGGACCTCTGCCAAGTTATTCAGTGAGGGGCGCACCAGCGTGGACCTGAAAGCAGCTCAAATGATTCAAAGGCAGAGCAGGGAGATGTGGAGGAAACAGTGAAAGGCAGAGCTGGAAGACAGAGATACTAAAAGCCCTTAGCAATTAATATGTGCAGCTCTGAGAAGGCAAATGAGAGCATTACTCAAAAGGACTTAAAAAGGATGTGCAGAGCTGGAAGCTTAGGCGAGGAGACACAGACGGAGGAGATGACATAGACGTAGGAAATGGCATGATGGTTGTCGTTTACTTATACATTTCATGCAAATTAATGCCCTGTCTCCAGAGGTGGCAGAATTTTCTTGACAAAACTGGCCTTTGCAAATTGTGTGACCTCAGTAAACCCAACAGAATACATAATCAGCCTCTGTTAGAGTATTACATATTACTAGTTGCAAAAACAGTCCTTAAATGGATGTGTATATATATATATATATGGATATATATGTATGAAACAGTCTGCCAGTCCAGAAAAACAATACTGGCCGATTGGAAGTATTAAAATGACCAGACATTAATATTTCTTGCAGCTGTTTGGTGATCATTGGCTTTAGTGGATAAGTACATGGGGGAAAGTTGATAACAGCTCAGTGAGATTGGGACAGAAATTGTAGAACCACAACCAGTGTTTGTGTCCCAAATGTAAAGAAACCAACAACCTTATCAACACTAATGCCACAGATAGAGTACAAGTTATGTAGTATTTCTTATGCTATCAGTGGTATTTTATGTCTACAACTGTCAACGATATATGGAAGTTATTGGTGGTTGATCTACTGTGATAATACTGTGATAATGATTGTGTGCTCCTGCCAACATTTATTATAATGACTCTTGAACTAGACCGTGAGGCTGATGAACTCAGCTGACAGCATGATATTGGAGTGGGATGTTTTATGCATGGGCGTTTTGATAAATTAGGCCCTATATGTTTTGTTTGCTACAAAGAAAAACATATTTTTTGTCTGACGACATAGTACATGATGGAAAGAAAGTGGATGCTGAAAGATAAACTTTTCATGTCATTAGATGTAAGCATTCAGTTGTTCACTGTTTTGTTTCTGTAGTTCATCTCATTAGCTTTAGCACCCTTTGCAGTAATTGTTTTCAAGTATTTTCTCAATCATAGTAGCTTGTTCTTCAGCTTGTTGTAGACGAGAAGAGGAACATTTTAGAGAGGCGTAATTTGGATGTTTATGCAATATTTACTGTTGTTGTTTTTAACCAAATGTAAATATGAAGTATTTTTAGTGCCACACCACTCTCATGATTTTGCAAAAATACATATTCTTTATTCTATTCTATTATTAATTAATTAACCATGACAGCTATGGTTAAGCTGGAGGCAAATTCTTTGTTTGCGTGCATAAACTTGGCCAATAGCTGATTCTGATTCTTTAATAACAGTTGTTCACAATTCAACGATAAACTGGTGTCACTGTCTATGTGCTGAAACAGCAGTTGCCTGTATGAAAATCAGGGTTGATAAAGTTTATATACAGTATATAAAATGATTAATTCAATTTTGTTAAGAAATGTGTAGTGTTTTTATTTCTGTTGACTTGACTGGGCAGTACTGATAAGAGCTGTATGACTAACATGTACCCCAGCAACAACTCATGTGTATAATGCACTGTGTTTTCATCTACTGTATATCTGTTGTGACTTCAGTTACCAATCATAACCGGATGATTTCCATGGCAGAAACAGAAATGGGGTGTGGCCAGCAACTCATTTGCATTGAAAGCAAGGAGCAATGACCTTGACCGCTGATCTTTTTTATAGTTTAGTTTAATACGGGTTGGCTTCATAATCCCCTCTCCGCCATAGACATATGAGGTCTATAAAACAAAGTAAATATAGCTTTTCTTCAGCACTCACTCTAGTCTCATCTGCTCTATTTCAAACCTCAGATGAGTGATCTGATAAGCCATCTTTTAATATCCCCTCCATTAATTACATCTCAGGTCAAACTGGAGAGTTTACGTCTGCTCTGTATTTGACTGACAGTCTGTATGATAACAGTACAATGGCTAATGGGTTCAACTAACAGTACTATCAAATCATTTTCTTTTGCAGTACTTGATGAGGTTTACTAGTTTATTGACTAAATAACCTAGGGTTTACCAATAGCTCACTCATGATACTCATGACACATTCAATGTAAATGTCGGTGACTTTTTACACTCCGACAGCACTGTCCTTTTTGTCTATTTATGGTCAGTGTTGGCTCCCAAATGCAAACATGCCATTGGCCAAATCGCTCAATACTGACTTCAAAATGGCAGGTCTTACAGCGCACCCTCTATGGACATGAGGAACTCACGTTAACTTGAGGTATGTTTCCTTTAAACCTTCCCTAGTCACACTCAGCATTATGCAACTGGGATGAATACTGTTTATTATTAGAAATGCAAACAGACTTTCACCGTAAACAGTGAAATATTTGTTTCGAATTTAATGGATTTAATGAAGCTTCTGTTCTGAATGTTCTATTGTACATTGAAAAGGGGCAGAGACATATAAGAATTTTTATTCTTCATATCTGCTCCCTTCCAATCATGGAAATATTATCATGTACGTAAATGTCTATTAATGAGCATGCGTCTATATTAAAGAAACATTTCATAAACAGAACAAATAAATACATACAAATACAAAGGTCATCCTAGATATGAGGCTACAGTAGACTCAACAATAACTGCTGTGCTATGACCATTTGATTGACATTAAACTCCTCACTTTCTCCTGTGTGTGGTGGAGTAGAGCCTAGATCCTGTGACTTGTAGAGAAGTGCTTAACAATCAAACTAGTCCCCAGAAGTCCACACCAGACCAAATATAGAATGGTGGTGAGAGGATCCTCTTTTGTCATTAATCTTCTCTATACTTCAGTCTCAGAAGTGCCTCCATTTCTCCTGCTCATCTGTTGCTGAAGGACATCTGGAATATTCTGTGATTTTATCTTAATAGGTAGCTGGCTTGATCTAATAGAAGAACAGTAGCAGGATTAGAGTGGCAGTGGAAGACGGTGAAAGTAATTACTTCTTAACTCGTGAGAGCTCAATTTAGGAGACAGAGGGCAAAGAAATACACTTAGACTCTCACCTCCAGAGGAGATGAACAGATGATGTGACCGGTCAGATAACCACATCCTACTGTTTCAAAATCTAGAGTTAAGGTTAAGCTGGTTTTCAGTGAAATTCCAATAGAAATCACAGTTTTAAAAGTAATCTAGAAAATCTATTCGAACACTGAGAAAGTCTACACATTAAACAGCTGCAGATCCAAATTACAGAGGAAGAATGATATTAAATGTGTATATGTTTTGTAAATAGCCCAATTGACTGCTAATCAATTTCAATTTAAAACAAAATATATATTTTTTTTACTTTTTACTGGTTATTTGTCATGCCAGAAGGTCACAAAATCAAAAAATGTCAGTTGCCAAAACTTAGAGGAGTATTAAAAATCCTTTGCAAAACTGTAAATCCTGCACCTCCACACACACTAATATTTTCCACCTTCTTACTTGTGCAGAGGTAGATTAATACTCCTCAGAAACATATGCAGATACCCTGTAAATGCTGAAGTCTTGTGAGTGGTTGGGAATTACTTGCAAAATATGATGTTTGGAAATTTGTACAAAAATATTTGTTTATCTATGCTAGACTAATGGGCATGATGCTAGTTGGTACATCACATGGAAAGTATATAAGGAATGCTGGTGAGAAAAAAACAGGATGCCCAGGGATGACTTTCAGGGCCATTATGGTGCCCAAACAATATCTGTGCATTTGTTTATGTATTAGCGTGATTTCCTATGTCATACATTTTTTTATTGTTGTATATAAATAAGCACATTAGTTTGAATGCATTTTCAGTGCTAGCTTAAAGCCCCGCTAAAGCTAACCACTACTGTTCCATTCTGTTCTGTCTCCACTGAGAATGAAACACATGATTTCTAGTCTTTAATGTCAGTAATGTGAGAATATCATAAATGTGAAAACAATATTAACCAAAAGTATTGAAGGAAAATACATTAAAATCCATGTTTTTGCCAGAAGACCTTGTTTTTGAGATATGAAAGAACCCATTGCTGAATTCCATGCTTCTGGAAAAAAAAAAAAAAATCACCCACATTTTGTGAAACCTGCCACAATGCCGTATGCTAATGTCACTTGGTATTAAATTCAATACGAGGTATAATTGTAAGTATTATATCCAAAGGCATTTATATTTGTTTGTGTAGTGGAGCTGGCACCTGTTTTCATCACTACATCTCAGTCCCATGTGAAGGAGTGGAAATCTGGTGGGTTTCAACATGACGTCTGCTCACAGTGAGTGAGCAAGTCTGCTGGGTTTTTTCCAGGACATATTTATTTAAGCTTTAAGCTCCAGGTCTGGCTGTTAGTGCCGCTTATATCTCCAAAAAAAAAGAGAGGAAGCTATCTGTTCCAAAAGGACGGAGACAGAAGCAGAGAGTGGAGCCAGAGTGAAAGTGTAGGAGGAGAAGGCAGACGGAGGGAGCTGATATGAGTAGGATGGACTTGTGCAAACAGAGGAAAATATTCTGCTTTTGATGGAGAGACTCCCACCCATTCGCCTGTTACCATCTGAAGTCAGTTTAACAGAATTACTGTGATTTTTTTCCTTGCTTCATGGCAGCTCTGCACTGCCGTACAGAAAGTGTTTTGCAGAGCCGGTATAATTGGGAAACTAACTAGTGTTTGTGTGTTCTGAACATGTGCTGCAGCCTTGCTGGTTATGACCACACTGTACAACAAGCTCCTGGAATGATGGAACTGTGGGTTTGCAACAGGATGACACAGAGCTGACATATCATCACTGAAAGGTCAGTCTCTTTTCATCTTCAGCTGCTGCTCTGCCAATAGTAGGTTGTCGGTCACGTGACCCCCCCAGCCCAATCTGACCGGATGGATGGTAACACTATGTCTGACACCTGCTGATCTGAGCTACAGGTCATAAACCAGCTGAAAAACATCACCGCTATTCGTTCATTAAAGCATGGTACTGCTGTGCTTGGTTCAATTCTGTAGACAAACCGTACTCTTGCATATCTTCATATTTCATGTTTATATAGAGGATTGGGTGAAGTCATTATCATTCTGGAACAGGGACAAAAAGCACTCTCACTAATTGAATAAATAACAGTGGATACAAGTATGTAGCAATGGTGTGTTGTGCTTAAAAAAGTGTGTATTTTTGCAAATTCAAATGGTTAAAACCCAACAAAACAAAAACAAAACAACGCTTGCCTCGACTATCAAAAAAAGTTGATGCATCATAATTAGAAAATTGAGGAAAAAACAATTTTTGTTTTGGTAAAACGGTTTTGTTTTGGTTAGATAACACAAGTGGAAATAGAAAAGAAATATGGAAATGAAATGCAAGAAATGATTCTGGACTGGATTCAAACCCAGGCCACTGTGATAAAGCTTCAGCCGACATACTTCAAACTCTTCCAGACAAAGCTATGACAGTTTAGACCTATTCTTATTTTCCACTGCACACTCTTTACTTGATATAACGTGAGAATCTACAACACTTCTCAAGATTTTTCTAACATGTAACGAACGCAGCAGCCAAACACATGGAGGTTGTGTTGGAAGCATTAGTAATATATTTTTAACATGTGGGTCGTAGATGAGATATATTTTTATTCATCACACTCAGGGAAATTTCCTAAAACAATGTCCAATTTACAGATGTACAATAAACCAGTGCTTCTCAGTTGCTCTCACCTCGGTGCCAACATTTTCCAATGGTCATCAAGTTACAACAGGGTCTAAAAGGATTCAAACCAACTTTTTTTTTTTTTGAAATAGCCTTGTTAATGAAACGCTTACAATTTATACTGTATTTTCAACTCTGCAGAGTACAGTTGTCATTTAACACACTTAGTACTGTTCTTTTAATTCTAAATGACATTTAAATTCAAATGTACACTAAGGGTCCTATTTGTGCTACACTTTACATCAGTTAATCACACTATCACTAATCTCTCATTTTAATTGGTATTATCACTTTCAGGGATCATAAGTGACCATATTTGGATAGAAGGGCTGAGCAGCATGATAGCTAATACTGCCAGTAATTTACTGTGGGTCTAAAACAATGATGCAACTTTTGTGTGACGCCTTTTATCTTCTTAACCATATCAATTCAATCTAACAACTACATTACAGACATGCTTCAGCAGTGGCTTCAGTTTCCAGTTATAGCTGTAACTGGATTGTTGACTGGAATATCTGACCAATAGTGGTATCAATAAAATAATCTACATACCAGGAATGGAGAATGTATTTAATTACATTTATGTCAATTATGCTCAACATCACTCATCACTCATTTGTATCATTGTTATTGTAGACTTAGACTTAGACTTCCTTTATTGTCATTACACAGATACACACAATGAATCTGGTAACGAAATGTCATAGAAT
>JAPTHA010000005.1:6163832-6178997 GCA_029814585.1 Gymnapogon annona | reverse complement strand
GCAGAAAACTTAAAAGTAGGAAAAAATAGAAGAGCTGCTGTTCTGGCAACCTACGAGGGCGCCAGGAGCCCCAACGAACCGCAGCCTCACGGCGCAGCCATGTTGGAATTGTACTTGAACTTGTAATGTGTCTGAAATTTGGATGAATACAGTCTTGCTGTTTGATGTAGACTATAATGTCTATGGTAACACTATCTGACTACAGGTACTCCTTCCAGTTTTCCCACCACCACCTTCCTATACACACACACACACGCACACACACACACACACACACACACACACACACACACATGCACCACGTTGGACAACATGAAGGAAGGAGGACACATAAAGTCCATGCCCTCAGGACAAAGCAGGACAAATGTGCAGGGATGATGTTAATTTGTCTGTGCAAATGATACAGAGATCTCACAGAAAATCAATGTATGTTTACATGACCCTGCCTGACCCAGCACAGAAAGGGCGGTTTGTCTCCTTCCAGTATCTGCTGGAGAGACAATATGGCCTGTACATGTGACATCACCCTCCACATGTAACCCTTCAGGTGGAGACACTGCTACTTTACTCAAGAGTAATTTTTTTTTTACACCTGTGACTGTCTGTAAAGAATGACACTGTATCTGCCACAAGTACCGCTGACACTGTGTTTATAATAAGACAAATACTGAAGCGTTAACTGCATGTACCGAAGTTGAGAAGAATGTGTCACACAGTAATAAACATCACATTTATATGGTGCTTTTTCATTTTCAAACAAAGTCAATGTAAACTTGTGATTTAAAATTGATCAGATGAAAAGGAACTTCTCCTGAATTTGACGTTATTTGACACCAAATACTGATTCTATATAAATACTACTTCCTCATACAGGTTAGACACAGTGAATGGCTCTAGATCTTAGTTCACTGTAAGCAAACTCTTCATGTGGTTTATTGGCTCATTAAGAGTTTCAACTTCAACATCTAGGTTCAACTGCAGTAGGAAGTTTCCCCAGATCAAACTTTTTAGTTCATTTATGAGTGGGATCTGTCAGACGTCAGTATGAATGACATAAATCACATGGAATCTGTTCTGTTAAGCTCCAATCCAGGACACGTCCAGATGTGGTCCTGAATCAGATGCAGATGTGATCTTTGTTTTAATGTGACCTCAATCTGAACAGCCACAGCACAATTCATGTGACTTTTCCATCACTCTAGATTGACATGCATTTAGCTCAGGGTTGAAAGAAGTCACTTCAGCGATGTAAAGTAGTTCTAACATAAACCACAGTAAAATGCAGCTCACGCATTTGACTGTAGGTCACAAATTAATTATGCATTTGTTCTTAAAAGTAAGGGTTTGAATTCGCAAACCTTCTTCATAGTGGAGTATTTGCTGCATCTATTAGTAATTCAGTGACCTCTAACTCCTGACTTTATGCTTGTATTTCAGTTTGGGGTTGGAATCATTTCATGCTGGCCACATTTTAAACAATAATGTGAAGAGCCAAACAAAAATATGTGATCTAGTAACTGACAACTGAACACTGAATTTGTTCTGTTTTATTATCGTTTCTCTCTGAAACAACAGTGTGTATATGTAAGATGGTTTAGAGGTAATGTCTGACTGACAGAAGACATCCAGTAAAAACACAACAACCACTTATACCACTTATGTTCTGAACCCACGATAGAAACATAATATTTCTATGACACAGGAAACCTAAGCTGTGATTGGTTTCAGTCTTGGGAATATGTGTTGTATGTAGCACTACATGAATTACACAACGCCATTGGCCTGCTGGGTTGGCGGCATTTTCTTCTCACTGGACTGAAGCGTCATATGGATGAGCAGTGATGAATCACTGGGCCTCCGGACTCCATGGTCACATGAACACAAATGATTTCCTCTAATCTGGGGTGCCTGAAACGCATAAGTGTAATGAGGTGCATCCAAGACTGCCAGCTATGTGTTTTTCCTGCGTCTCTGCCCTGTTAATTATGTTTAATTGGACTTCCCATCAATCATGTACAACAAGATGGACTGAACCCATTGCACCGTATGCCTCTTATGCATGCACACATCTACACAACTAGTGTTTGTGAGTCAAGCTCATCACACCAATCAACAGCACATTCACCATGTTTAAATATGGAGACACACTGATTTTTTCGGTAATTATTATCACTGTAAATTGGCTGTTTAGCATAATTTCTTTAACTCGGCATCAGGCAGCAGGAAACAAGGAACAGACGGGAAACTTTTGGGTGCTTCCATAACACAAGGTGACTAGTAACATGAGTTATGCATGAAGAAAGACACACAAAGAACACAGCACTTTAAAACAGAGTTCAACTGATGAGAACAAGACACGGTGTTTCCTTAGACATATGTGATACAGGATGTTTGCAGCTTGAGCTCTTAGAACTCATAATAATTGTATGTGGTGACCTTTCCTTCTTCACATCTGAATGTACCGTCAACTGTTGGCAAATGTAATTCTTCTGTAAGGACAGTTTTACGCAACACACCTGTCAAGGCTGCCCACAGTGAAGCCTGACGACACAAATGGAGAACATCTGCCATGAAAGTTATGTCTTCACTGTTGTCGGCAGTTTGTCTTGGCAGCAGGATTCCGAAAATACTCCTGTACCAAAGACTAGGCCTATAGTAAAGCACAAAACCATATTAGCCAAGATCTGACAAAATAACATGCATGAGAGGTTCACCCAGAGGGCTCTTTACAACATAGTAGCTCAGATACAGTATCTAGTCCCTGTATCCTGACCACCCCCGCCAATACCCTAGTGCCAACTAGGACAAGGGACTACTCGACTGGGTGGTGTGGTGACAGCTTTTCCAACTCATCCTGAACAGGACAGCAATCATCTCTGACCCTGACAAGTTCCATCGGGAGCATTTTGCCTTGGTAGGTGAGAATCTGCTTTTAGATACTATGGCTATGCATCTGAAAGTCCCAAATTCTTCGGTTTGGGTTTTATTCATCAACTTATCTGGTCATCACAACACTCCTTGTTGATTCCACTGTATGAGAACAGGGACCTTCAGGGGCCACCTAGACTATGGTCTCAAGTGGGCAATGGCAATAACATAATAATTTGTAATCATATAGGTCACAGTCTGCTCAAGTCAGAACCATCTTTGCATTAACAGGTAATAGGTTGTGATGTAGGATACAAAGGCGGGCAGGAAATATCGCTCATAGCTGATAAAAGATTCAGTCTGGTGGTTATTGACGGATACAGTGAGGGACGCTTGTCATGGAGTTGTTGGTCGACTCCATGACAAGCGGAGTCAATCAACTCCGCTTGTTGACTCCGACAAGCATAGTTATATGAGCTTATGAGAATAAGCTCATATGGTTTATTCTCCAAAAACTTCTAGAAAACTGAGTTTTTAGAAGTTTGCAATGAATTCTTGTGGTGAAAATCCTGTTACTGGGTTTTTCAGAATATCTTTTTTTTTGTTTGACACTGATGATGCCATCTTTCCAACATACTTGGTACCCTCAGCATTCTCTGCACTAATGAACTGTCAAAGGTAACCTAAAGAAGGAGCTGATCACTGTTAATGAAACAGTAAGGAAGAGACAGATAGCTCTTTTTCCTGTTTCCTGTACTTTCATCAGCTTCACAGTGACATGCCAAGTGTCAGGGGTCCTCAGTCTCAACCAGCTTTTCAACCTGCTTCGTTGAGGGACCAAGAGTTTTCCGGGTTAGAAAACTTTTTCTTTACAATGATTTTAAATGATCAAATCTACTGTGAAGTATTATCAGGAATTACATCCTAGAGACACATCAGTGAATTTCCTTCTCTGACTGGTCTACAGCACCACATCTCGGTAAAAGAGTGGCTTTAGAAATGAATGAACCGAGGAGTATTATGTTAGCAGCTCAGAGTCCAGTGGTTTTTCAAAGTATTACTCGATAGACCAGAGATACCATGGCAGTTCTCGAAGCTGTCTGGGTGTTAACCAAGCACAACGCACCTTTCACACATGTAGTGGTGCTAAAAGGGCATTTTGGACTCACTGATAGTGTGATTGCTGGGGTGTCCCTGTCTGCAAAGGCAGTGCAGATTACGGTTGTGATGAAGACTGAGTCGGCTCAGTTGTGCACTTTTGTTTGGTGACAAATGGAACAATTCATTTTATCTTCACCATCATCTGTGTCACATACACCCCATCGCTTTTGTTGTTAATTGATATTTAACTGTTAACAACTTTAGATACAGTTAAAGCTGGTAATTCTGCCCCAGTCTGTGACAGTACATTCATGACTCACTGAGTTTACATTAAACCCAGTAATATTATTATTTCACTGAACCAAAACAAACTAAAAGCTTCACATGAGGCACATACTGGATCCACATGGCTTAGGACAATTGATGCTTTGACCTTGTCATAATTACATGAAATTCCAGATAGAGTTAAGAATATTTCTTTATTGTGAGCAGAATAGTTATATGTATGCACATTACTCATATTTGCTTCTAAAATTGAGAATAAGTCCTCTACTATACAGGTCTAACAAGTTGAGAATCCTCGTTAGTCCTCATTACTTCTATGTCATATAGTTAGCAGAAAATATCATTATCAGTTTATGTATTTTTCCTCATTAATATCTGTGATAAATTCACAGGTCTGGGAGGTTTTCAGGTGTTAATCTCGTACACGGCACATGCTCATGGTTTAATAACCCATCCATGGGGGTCCTACACACAATATGTCATCCAAACACCACACCTTGATTGCGGGTGGAGAGGTGTTCCTTTTACACAGCGTTCCAGAATCATGACTCCATCTTTATCAGGGCTCTGTCACTGCCCCCAGAGGAGTTAAAGAGGTGGAACAAAATGACCCAACATTTGATTACACAGACATCCTTCTGGAATAAAGGTGAAATATTCCAGAAGAGAAGTGCTGTAAAAGGTGCTTCTGTTAACAAGTTCCTACCCATACTGTTAGAAATGTTGGCACAAAAACATAAAAAAATAAGTAAATAAAAACACATGTGCTTTATGAAATTTGAAATACTGTAAAGAAGTGATGGTCCGATGTGTCAACACTGTGATGTGAGGATGTGGAGTTGCTCGACATCCATTAACACAGAAGAAGGGGTGGGAATGGGTGAACAGATTGGAGGGCTGCAAGCCTAAAGGGACTGTTATAGAGATGTCAGGGTCTTTAATTATCACTTCAGACAGTGTTAAAAATTCTCAATCATATTGAAGGTGTGACAGAAAACAATCTGTACCTGCAGTTCTGCAGGATAATCATCACCAGAGCATCAACCACATTGTTGGTATTTTCACGTCTTCCATAAACCATGCATTTCGATTTTAGTAGCTAATAACACAAGGACTGGATGATGAACACCTGAAGAAAACAAAAAAAAAATACTACATCTATCTATATAAAGCAGGTTTCACTACAACACATCCATCACTATCAGAACAATTAAAACTTAACAGGCTATTTATTCATGGATATTTTACACACTGAATCTCCTGGGGTTCAACTAGAATGTTAAATATAATGGTGTTAATGAAATGCTCACACAGTAATGCACTAAAGTATTTCATTAAGTTCAGTGAAACCCAGTGGCGGGCTGTGCATTTCAGACCTGCACCTGCAGTGATGTCCTACCCGACTTAATCCACCTATTAAAACCCTAATTCTGATCCATGGCTTTACACATGATGCATTTAGACCAAAACACATACAACTGTATCACCTGAACATCAGGTCAAGTGCAACAGAGTTACATTAGTCTACTGAGCAGACTAATAACAGAGAAACAAAAGGAACTGACATCGATCAAACACAGATTTATAGATGGTATCCACTAGACGTGTGCCGACCAGACCCAGGCACGGTCCCAGGTCTGACCGGCATGGACTAGATACACGTGAACAGAACCAGGTCTGCATGCATCTGGCACCAGACCGATGCATCCGGCACGGAGCACTGCATCCGAATGCACTGGTCCGTGCCGGATGTCGGGTCCATACTGACCGGCGGCGACATTTCAAGTTTTTGGAATTCGTGAGAAAAAAAAAACATATAAACGGAAAAATTACTTCCTGGGCAAGTTTGCTGTGGTGTTAAGCAGTTTTAACAACAGTTAGCAGTGGGGCGATCGAAACACATGTCTATCTCCTGCACATGCCCGTTGTCCTGTCCCCAATAATATATTTTTAACAGTAATATTAATTTTCTTTTCAGAGCCTGCCAGCCAGGTTCGTAGTTACCTGCCAGTACGGTTCGTAGTTATCAACCACGTGGTAGATAAATACTTTTTCCTGCTGAGTCATACTTGCTAACGTCAGGTCGGCCGGCCTCTCGTTACAGTGTCTAGCTTTTCTTGAAAAGTTTTTCTTAAGAATGGCATTATGATATCTTCGCCTCCTTCAGCCATTGTGGGTTGAAAAAACTAAAACAACTTGTCGTGCTACACAAATAATCCATTTCCTTATTTCCTGTTTATCACATTGACTTGGCTGCTCAGGTCTGTTCTGCGCAGGTTTGCATGGCTCCGCCTCTCCCTATTGCGTGTCCAATTAAAAGACGTACACGCGCCGATGCTGTAGGCCTGCTAGCTGGCCCCAGTGAAGCCAAACTTGACACTGATTAGTTAACGCCACAGGTCCGTTCTCATTCACTTTAAGCTACCATGCACCAGCACTGTCACTTCTGAAGGCCTAGAGGCAGATTTTGGTCCCTGGTAAGAAATGATAATGAATAATGATTGGATAAAAACTCTAACATAAACCCCAACCTCCAAATCTCCACCTGGATCTGGAAGCTGAGCAACCAATTTAGGAAATCTATGAAATGAAGAGTATAGACCATGGGGAATAATTTAATACATATTTGTGGAAAAAATATATTTACAAAATATATTCCTGATTATGTTTAGGCCAGCAGAGAAGGCCTTACTGTCCTAGAGGGTCCACCACTGGTGGAACCCAAGCTACACATACCGTACACTATATGACGCCAGTGTATATTCTATCCCTCAGGGGAAAAAAACATTCAGCCTTATGACAGTGACATTTCATATTATATTTTTGACAGATTTATTTGTATGCGTTAACAAGACAGTATAATTTGGTTTCTTCAAGTGACCAACAAGTTAGACTATGATTATAACATAATAATATTAAATCAAACTTGACAATATAATTTTTATGTCTTTTTAATTACTGTCACAGTAAGCTAGGGCCATATTATGTTTTGCATCTCATCCATTCAAAGTCCTATCAGACACTGTGATGTGTTTGTATATGAGCAAAAAACCATGCAAAAAGACCAAAGAAATTTTTTTCCATAAAGCTCGCTCCCAGTCATATGCACACAAATAGACTGGAGCATACTGTAACAGGATTACCAGTTACAGTACCTTATACACAATGTATTTGGAACAGCAATTACCTGCTGTAACCACGTGACTCAGACATGCCGTTGCATTCGAGTGGCTGTACTCACTGAACCACACCGCCAGTGTTGACAGAACCATTTAAAACAATGGTTGTTTTACCCGCTCACATCACTCTACTCTTTGCTTGCTTGACCTCCCTGTTGTGCTATTTACCGTGCTGCTGCTGCAGCTGCAGAGTCAAACTGCTGAGGGAGGCTCTCTTTAATATGACCAAACCCCCTGACAGTTTGACACAGACAGGTCGACCAACAACGCACAACCTGTTTGTTTTGTTCACATAGGAGAACGTGAAAGCAATGGTGAAAGGACAAGGGGAAGAAAAGGTGGAGGTTCCACCACTCAGCTTAACAACCACCTTACAAAGCTCTCCAATAGCACTAAATCTATGCTCTTCAGTTAGTTAAATCCCTGTCATCTTCACGTACACTCACGGCATAATCTACTGACTTCAGGAGCCACACAAGTATGATGATTCCGAGTGGGAGTGGCTGCCTGGTGAACAATAAGCCTCAGCCACAACCTTTAGCTCGTACCTTGGATTATATGCTGTCACTCATTGACAGCTTTTCCCAGCTCACAATTTATGCTTCCTTTTGAAGTAACAAAATCCCTAAGCTGCAGAATGAGAAAACCTCCTTCCAGCCTGTCCTCTCTAAAAGTCAACATCAGAAATGTACGCACCCGCACTACTGTCTGCATCTGTGACAGACAATGGGGGTGGGAGAACGGATATTGTGTACTGGCTGCTGTTGCTTTGATGTTCAGCAGTAATAGAAAAGGGGGTTTTCGTCTCCGGCTGTGCGGGTGCCACTGCCAGTCGCTGCGCCTTTTTTGACTGACAGAAACAAATGAGTATCATGTTCATCTTAGAGTCTTTGAAGCAGTGTCAATGTCACCCCACTGTTTCCTCAAATCTGTGTAATGGGAGTCGGAGAAATTGTCAGGCCTGCTCGAGCTCAATTTCACACACTTCATGAAAGTCAAGACTAGGTTGTCATTCTCACTTAATCCGTACAAGGCCCAAGACAGCGTGGGTGGATTTAGTTTCAGGACATCTCTGAAGTTGAACAGCAAACTATTAAACTCTGCCCGCTGACCAAACAACCTGCAAAGGGCTGAGCTGTAGTGGGGTTACTCATCCGTTAAACTGCACTTACACTTCAAGGTGCTGGTTGCACTCAGACGAATTACACAGGCCAAGAGAGTTGGGCCAGCCTGTCTTTTTACACTCTAATTTTGACCATTTCCTCTCAGAATCTGATTTTGTGTTGTCTTGTTTCCACTCAAAGTTCCCAAAACTCTTATTCGGCAGTTCAAGTTGTTTTTTCAAACAGCCTTGTTTATATAACTTATACGGCCGTTTGGCCTTCGATACTGGTTGTATGAGTGTATGTAAAAGAAAAAAAGTTTTGTTATAGAAGGATAATCTGTGAAAGAAGGTGGATATCACATTAACATAAACTCAGGAAACCTATGCATATGTCCTGTCCTTTAATGGTCCTTAGGTAAGCTTGTCAATTGAGTCGTGTTTTCAATCTCTCCCCAACCCTTGTTACCTTGTTTATAGTCAAAAATGGTCTTGGTCTGTATAGCTAATTTCCCCATGGAGGGCCTATGACCTATATATGACACCCATTTAAATCATGCCGAGTATAAATCTATGCATCATGAAGCATGTGGCTGCTGAAGTCAGCCATTCAGAGCTTATGTTTATTGAATAAAACATTATTTTCTTCTTGAAAGACAGTTCTGCCACAGTCCTGGTAGAAAAGTGTTGTTATCTGGACCATTAGATGATGACTGCATTAGCTGCTTGTTGTTTTAGTCCATCCACACTGAATGATGCGTTTATTCATTACTTGAAGTTGATATTACTGTTCCAAACACAGCTGTATGTGTTAATACTTATCCCATGGTTAATATGACATTACTTGGTGATGTTCATCGTGGCAACGTTACCGTTAGTGGTGTTTTCACACAGCAGTACTCTGAGTGTCATCTTTCACTATTCCCCAACTCCACTCACTTATTCAACTGTGAATGGTTATGTTTACCAAAAATCAAGATGATGAACATCAAATGTGATTGCCGAGGTTTATGAACGTGAGCCCTCAAACCCTAATAGGTGACAACATGACAACTTTGTTCAGACTTCCTTTGCAGATTATTTTTTTGTGTTTTCTCTGTGTTATTACTTACATGTTTTAGGTATACTGTGTCAAGATCCATGACATTTTTTTCCGTGATTTTTTAACAAGATTAATTGAATTTTATGTTATGTTACTTTCTCTTATTGATTTTGCCCAGATGCTCAGTCAGTGAAAGGTACTTGGTTTATTCACTCTTTCTGCTGTTTTTTTTTTGGTTTGGTTTTATATACCCACATCGAACTGACAGGCCATCGCTTAGACCAGTGCAGTTATCTCCCACAGAGATGGTGTGTGGATAGGCCAGTAATAAGGACATTAAACATCAGTGCCTGCACAGGGGTGACCTTCCTGCCATAAATATGAGCAATGTGTTTTCCTTACATCACAGAGATAGTGAGATGAAATGCACTCTTCCCATTCTTATGTATATGAGCTGAATCCAGCAGTAACTGAGCTCCACTGTTTTATAGCACTTATGTACAAACCGCAGCAGCTCAACTCTTCAGCTCAATGAATGTGATGTCTTTTGTCCTTGGCTGGCACTAAAAAGCTTATCCGCAGGGGATCATTCCAGGTCAATGATCTCATGGTGGGGCTGCACATTTATAGAGCTGAGTATGCGCAATGTAATGCCACCAAAACGACTGATTCAACTTGCTGATTTAGCCGACATGCTTAAAGAATCTGTTAGCTATCTGTCTGCTTTGACACCATACAGTGGTGAGTTCTGGTCAGGCTGCGGTCTGCTTCATTACAATCTAAACTAAATATGTACAGAGGGAAAAAGAATAAATTAAATTGTATCAAATGTATTTATGTCACACCAACTCACAACAATAGTCATCTCACATCACTTGACATATAGAGTTGGTCTCCATTCTGGTAGTAAGATCTGAATTGAGTGAGTCATGTAAGGTAATAACATCTAAAGTTTAACATTATACAGTGTATGCGTCTCATCTGTACTGAGTGACACTTCCACTCTGTTGTAGAAGTATGTATACATATAAATCATTTTATTGTTTTGACATTGTTTGTCATGTTTTTTTTTCTATCTATGCAGTTTTTGGATGAGTGTTGTATTGTTTTCTATGGCCCCTTTACATTATGGGTCCTCGGAATCAACATCACTTTTCTCTCTTTTGTGGCAAACCATATCTGCAGAAGTAGTCAATTATACAATGAACCTGTTTTCATTGCACTAATTCACATCTGGTGTAAAAATGTGTTCACTGAATTATAACAATGGGTGTCACATGTCTACTCACCAGCTCCCAAGTGGAAGCGATCAAACTAAATGAAAGCAGGGCAACGGTGTGACATCCAACCTGGTTTGACAACCACCAACAAACAGCAAATAATGTGAAGAAGTGAACAACTGTCATAGCTGTAGCAAGTCTGAAGGCAGGCCTGGCTCTGTCAGGCTAAAATCATCTTATGATCATTTTTATTAATTTATTTTTTCATGTTTCCATTTCCCCTCGGTAGTGTTTAGATGTTTCCCCATACAGATTTTCCACCCTTTTATCTCTATTGGCTTTCTTTGAGCTTCAACTCACCATGTCTCCTTCCCTTACACATATACACAAATACACATGAACATTCAACTGTATCCATCCTCCCCCTCCCTCCACTTTCCATCATGTGACTTGTCTCATTTAGCAGTGTTCTACACATGACTCATCCATCATTAGGCACAATTAGTCTGGTATCACAAACAAATATATTCATCACATTTACAAATGTAAAACAAGATGTATTTAGCAGCAGTGGTGCAGGCTAACAATGAACACTCCAACTCTCGACCAGAATACCACATGACCAATTCAAATTTCTTACTTTTTATCAGTACAAAGATTTGTAAGTATTATTAATAATAATAATTTTCCTGTTTGAAGATACAGCTAATACAACACATGTCACTACTACTTCATTCTGCCATGTTCGGGCGAAGAAAGAGGACCCAACTGCAGACTGAGTATGGTGGAAATAGTCCGGTTTATTATATAAATCCAATACAGATAAAAAATTATGAACTAGTTGTCCTTAGTATTAAACCACAGAAGGAAAGAGTCGTGCCGTGATGGGGAGGTGATCAGAGTACCAGAATATCAGAATAGGCGGAGGCGGAGATCCAGGTTTCCAGGCAGAATCGGTCCGAGTCCAGAGTCAGTCCAATCTTAAAGGCACAGGAGGGCGAGAGAAGATAACTGAGTCCAAAAAGAGAGGCGAGGTTTGGGTATCCAAGAGTCAAACAAGAAGAACGCGGGTAAGTATATCGAACAGGCGAAAATACGAACTGACGACAAACAGGGGTTTAAATACACCACGGGAGGAGAGACAATGAGACGCAGGTGAAACACATCAGGGAGGAGAGGGACAATTATACAGGCGGGAAAGCAGGAGGCAGAGATACCAGACCAGATACAAAAGGGAACTTATCAAAATAAAACAGGAAAAGACATGAGAAAAACACCCGGGAGCAGACGTGACACATTCATGTCAAATGTCATGGTCAAAAGCATCCTTCTGTCCCACAAGATACCTGTAGTCCGTGTGTATAATTATTAATCTCAGCTAATCAGTACTTTTATGTTAAGTTAACGTTATTTTAATGATAGTTTCATTTGGATATAATAAGTGTCGCCAGCCTGTTTTCTTAATACCTGTGAGAGCCTAAATTGTAGTGATATATCTTATAAACTGTGCACCACCAGCTAATTTCAGACTCATCTGTCAGGGGACTGGATGATACAAATATATCTGCAGAATAAATTGCACAACAGCACATGCCACTGTTGTATATTATATATACTAATAAAATATATTAAAATAAAAAACAAGGACAGAGCATTTATCCATCTCCTGCCCTGGATATGCACCAGAATAGCCTCTAAATGAAATGTGTTCTTCTTTTCCTTTGTAGGACAGAGCCGCACGGTGGGAGGAAAGACCGAAGCAAACAGACAGCAGAGCAGTCCTCTGCGGTTTGCAGTAGAGTGGAGCTTTTCCCAAGCCTGTCACCTGACAGCGAAGGAGTAGTCAGACTGAGACTGTGACAGTTTGAGGTCAGAGCGTGTTTCCACTTGGCTTAGTAGCCAGGCGACTGGAGAGCTACCACATGTCCAAAGGAGCGCCTTGTGAATGGCAGGTATCCTAAAAGTAGACAGACTCCCTCCTGATTCCTCTGCCGGCGCTCATACTCACACTGATATCATGGAGCATGAAAACCCTGCTGTGGACATGTCCCCAAATGGAACTCAGGGTGTCTTCCCAACAAACAGAACAAACCGGATATGCCATGTATGCTGTCCACATATAGCGTACAAGTGTGGCTTGAATCCAGTCGCTAACCAGTTCCTAATAGCCATCAGACAACACTTGACCAGAGATGCAGTGGCAGGGCGTGCAAAATCACTAGAATAATTTATCGCCTCAACTTATGATATTTCTAGCGCCCTTTCACTTGTCAATGCAAAAAAAAATTACATAGTTAAATACAATATTAGACTGGGCCACAGATCCTAAATTAAGTGGAGAATGTTGTGAATATGGCACAAACAATGACTATGATGTAAATTAGTTTCATTAGGTGTAATTGAAAAGTTTGAATCTCAGGAATGTAGAATATTTTATTTATGCTGCTATTGCTCATTTCCTCCCATCAACACTCCAAACAAAACTTGGAGTAAATTATCCAATAATCAATAGCGTTGTGAAATTACCCCATAAAGATCCAAACCTCCAATCTAAACCATCCACTGATCGAAACTGTTAAACACCTGTTGATCCATTAGTCCCATATCAATAATTGGTGTAAAATACATTTATTTATCTTTCCAAGGTCATCTGATATAACCCGTTTGAACATTCAGAGACATGCAGTTGGATTAATGACAGAGGATGGACACACTGGGTTTATATTCAGTTGATCAGAGATTTTTGAACTTTTATCTCTGTTCTCTGTTTTGTTTAAAGAGCTTTAAAGAAATTTGCTCTGAAATGGAATGAATATCAAGATGATCAGTGAATCACAGGAAAATACTTTGAGAAAAAAAAAACTCAATAGAAAGAGGATATTATTATAATAACTGCTAAAGAATCACTTAAGAAAGGTTAAAGAGAGAAAAATTCAGTTGAAATGATCACTAAAGTAGTTGTGCAGCTTAATAACAGGTCACAGAAACAACACGTACATGAATGTCAGTGATCATCAATAACAAGGTAACATATGTACAGAGTGTTGAGCAGCATCTTATTACAAAAGCAAAGGACAGTTGAAGCAAATTTGCGACAATAGTCTACAAGGGGTTCATTTACAGCTTCCTGCACCCCAAGTCAAACACTCCATCTGAAAATTTGAAAAACGACACCTTCTATCTACTTTTCCTCATCACTTTTCTTTGGTTGAGAGAATCCAACTGCAGTGGTCGTAGATGGATGTTAATGCGAGTTGACAGTGGTGAAAGCACAATTTTAAGAAGATGGACGATTAAAAGAAACACAACTTGGGTAGTTTCCCATGGTGCATTCCTATCGCGTTCGTCACTGCAGGATGTAAACATGGACAATGTGAGCTCATTACTGAGGTTGGAACAGAAACAAGTTGAGATCAAGCTGTGCTCTACCAGTCAGCCATGCTCCTGTCACTTGAATTCATCAGCGCAACCCTGGTTCAGTGTGGAAGCATATACTGTAGTAGGATCACGTCAACAACATGTGATCATTCTTTACTTGTAGAATTAAACTCCATGTACCTACACTTATAATCTATGACCAATACACTTCCTCCGGGCTCCTTGCACTGCATTTCTCTTATTCATCTGTGACTGAACTTAATCAAAGACATCCCCACAGGCTCTCATATCACCTTCAAACTTATTATACAATTCGTGAAAACTCAGAAAAGGATCTGCAGCATTAAGTTCACCCTTTCAGATTCTCTGGAGTCTGAAATATATCACCGTGTTAGACAGTGGGCGTGGATGGAAGATCTGCATCCTGTCTGTCCCATCCATCATGTGTTTCTGTGAACTGTCATGTCTGCTGGTGTCACTGCAGTGGATTGTAAGACCGTGTTCTTTGTCCAATAGATGCTAAAGGATAGGCGATAACATGGGCCAAAATCAATCTGCCTGAAGGGTCCAATCCAGCCCATAGGATGAATATCTGAAGTGCAAAATTACACAGAAAATACTATTGAGGTTGTCACATCATTTTCATGAAACTAAAACTAAAGAACAAATGAATTGCATTTAAATTCATTCAGACACTCCGATGCCTCCAGGTAATTTCACTCAGTTCAGACTCTTCCTCAGCAAAAACAAGACAGCACCATAACTTCTGTGTGGTCCTGTCCTGGACCAACTATTTGTGAAACTGACCGGGCTTTACAATCAGCTACAGCCCAATTTATGTTCTGAATAATAATCATCCTTAAAATTATTACATTTCCATGGCAAATCAATCAATCAATCAAACTTCATTTACAGAGCACTTTTCATGCAGGCAAGTGCATCACAGAGTGCTTTACATAATAAAAACATTCCCACCCAAACCACCCCCCT
>JAPTHA010000005.1:6137603-6161801 GCA_029814585.1 Gymnapogon annona | reverse complement strand
CACACACACACACACACACACACACACACACACACACACACACCCACACACACACACACACACACACACACACACACCTTTTTGTGATATGGACTCCAGCTTCATTTTATGTTGAGGTTTTAGTTGCTTCACTCAAGGTCGTGTTGTTTGTTTCGAGGTTTAAGTCGTCTTTCTCTCTGTGTTCAGTAGTGTGTTTATTTTTGATGTTCTGTGATTCTGTGTGGTTTAGATGTTGTGTGTGCGTTATAGTTCATAAATGCTCTATGTTCCCCTTCAGTCCCCTGCATTGGAGTTTCCTTTATTTCTACACATGACAAGTCCAATGTCATGTTTATATCTGAGATGACATTAGCTGATGTATGATAACTGCCGCATTGTCATGGTTTATCATGATCAAATATTTACCTTCAGCACAAACATAACACTGCATTAGTTACATCAATCCATTGGCGTGGGTATTGTAGCTTCTACATTTTTATGTCAAATACATGTTGCTGTGTCTCAGAAATACAAAGAAATACAAAAAATGTAGAACGCCGTTAGTGCTATTTTAAGCTACTGAAAATACCAACATTTAACCCTGGGTTTATATTATGAAATATAGACTTGACATTTTATGAAGGCCGTTAATTTAATCTCCATTTAACTGACTGTTTTGCGCTTCATTTTTCTCAAAAATATAAGTGCCGCCTTCAGTTAAGAGCAGTACAATAGTGGAAATTAAACAGCATACCAGTGAAAAATGCCAGATTATGATGTAATCAAGTGTGCTGCAGCTGTAATCACAATTAAATGGTCCTGCCCGACCACCGCCCACCCCATCCATGTTATTGACTATTGCTACATTAATAGGAGCACTGCGAGCTCAAGGGAGAAAAGTCAACTAAATATAAAGAAGAGCAGAACATTGAATAGCTCTGCAACTAATGTTCATATTTCTACTTATCTTCCTCTGATCTTTAATATGTCTATTACAGTATGAGCACTTCTCAGGCATTGGAATGGAATTGGCTGCCACTTCTTAAAATGACATGGTATAACACAGAGCAGAATAAAGGGAGTAAAGCAGACTTACGGAGGGAGTGCCACTCATCCTGCCTTATTGTCTTGGTGATGTTGTTGGACAGGGTTTTGGGTATCATCGCTGAGGAGTAGTGATATTTGATATAGGAGCACCTTGCAATGGAACCTGAGGACAAAAGAGAGAGAGAGAGACATTTTTTCTTTTAGAGAAACAAATGTGACTCACAGGTCTTTACATAAGATCCACATGGATGACACACAAAGTGAGGATGAATGGACTGTTAAGAAAACAGTGTTCCACAAAGGAGTCATTCATCTGAAGAAGCCAAGCCTACAGCTATTAATTAAATACCCAGACACCGGCAAATCACTCTTCTTCCATAAAACAAAAGCAAACGACAGCTGTATGAGCCCCTATTGTGTCAAAGCCAGAGGAACATTTTCAACATACATTTCTATTACCTACAACTGTGACACAAAAGCTGTCAGAAAAAATGATGTGTTCCTCAAAAGCTATTAACTAATCAGTCACTGGGGCCATTCAGCGTATTATTATAAATGTCTCACAGAGTCCCCTGGCCTTGTGATGTGTGTGGGATTTGTAGATTAAATGTTTCTCAGTAGATGGTGTAGACTTGAGTCAACCTGACAGTCAGAAATATATATCTTTTTGAAAATGTCAATGCATTCTTCAACAGTCCAAATAATTGTCCACAATATTCAAGGTATACAGTCGTCCCATATCAATAAAACTGTCTGACTTCCACACGGGTATTTGTTACAGTGTATAATTGGAGCCTTTAGGGAGAATACCTTCATAATGTCAAACAAGTTTATAAGGATAATTTTTTTTGTAGAATCTCTATTGACTGAGGCCCATGTCCAAACAAAGGACAATGCTCTTTCTTTTCCTGTTTGTAGACAACTGAAAATGGATATTTGAATTTACAAGGTCAACTTGAATGTACCGTCATCTGTCAGTGCCCTTGTGTTTTGTCATTCAAAATGATAGATGAGTTAGACTTCAGGAGGTGCAGTGAACAAATCCCCTCATCTGTCTATCAAAGTCCAATAAGACCAAAATGCAATACATGTTCTTTTTTGAAATGTTTCTTTTTTTGGAGGTACACGGTTACATTTACTTGCCATATACCTTTCTGAGATTTAGTCTGCAAACAGAAAATCTTTTATTCTTGTGTGTGACAGGCTGTTGGATTCATCTCTGGAAACTAAAGATGCCCAAAAGAAGTTTATCAACGTTATTGATTAAACTGCACTGTGACCCACTTTGGAGATAATTTTATGTTCTCCCCTGAAGTCAGAGGAATTGTTCATTTATGGTGTATGGTTATTTTAATAATAATACAATGAAAATACAATGGCAATTTTGATTAGTATCATGATTAGTGAAGTATCATATTTGTGTCACATCAGTGTCAAAGCAGTACTACTACACAGGAATACATGTGTATGTGTGGAAACAATTATCTCATCTATGAAATCATCAAAGGCAAAGGACGTTTTCAATATTGATATCCATGTTTTTTAATATCTAATGATCATGATGATGATTTCTTTTGGCTTCTTCCCTTCCGGGGTCGCCACAGCAAATCCAATTCGCATATTTGATTTGGCAGGAGTTTTTACGTCAGATGCCCTTCCTGATACAACCCACTGGACCCTCACCCTGGGAATCGAACCCAGGGTTAATGACAGCTAATAAGGTGTCATTAATTCCATCCATATATAAACTTGTTAACTGGTCGATGAGTGAAAGAGTTTTTCCCACTGCCTGGAAAACAGCTGTAATCACACCCATCTTCAAATCAGGTGAACAAATGGACATGAGAAATTACAGACCTATAAATATTTTACCAGGAATTTCAAAAGTATTAGAAAAATATATATCTGAACAAATCATATCACATTTGAACTCTTCACCATTCACACTGCACCCAATGCAATTTGGTTTTCAAAAACTCAGATACAGCGAACATCTACCTTAAAGAAAACATCAAGGCAAAATTAGACAATGAGGGTGTAGTTGAGGTCATGTGCATTGATCTGAGAAAATCCTTTGATACTATTGATATACACATTTAATTGTGAAATGATCAAAATTTAACTTCTCACCCAAAGTATTACAGTGGATAGAATCATATCTAAAAAACAGAAAATGTGTTCAAGTCAATAACAAAATATCTGATGTACTTTCTAACTCTGTAGGTGTGCACCAGGGCACCAACCTTGGTCCTCTATTGTTTAGTCTATCAATGATCTGCCTGACGCGTGCTATACAGCATCATGTGTATCCAAATATTGCGTCTGTAGTGCTCTTTCTTGGCATGAAACAGTGCTGCTGTTCACAAATGCTAACAACTGTCCTAAGTGTAGCTTCGACTACTCTTTTCCATAACTTCATTGTATGTCGCATCAGCTATATTCCTCTGTAGTTACCACAACTCTGCACATCCCCCTTGTTCTTAAAAATGGGTACTAACACACTTTTCCTCCATTTCTCAGGCATCTTCCCACCATCTAAGATCCTGTTGAACAACCCAGTCAAAAACTCTATTGCTATCTTGTATAAATCTTTCTCTCCCACCTTACTGTCCAACCTAGCATTCAAGTCATCGTAAGCCACTTGTTTGGTCTTTGCCACTTCTACTTTGACCTTACGCTGCATCTCCCTGTACTCCTGTCTACTCTCTGCAGTCCTCTCAGTATCCCACTTCTTCTTACCTAACCTCTTTCTCTGTATATACTCTCTGTATATAACCCTAACCATGCACCTCCTCATTCCACCACCAAGTCTCCTTATCGACTTTCCTTCCAGATGACACCCTGAGTACTCTCCTGTCTCCCTTATCACATTAGCTGTAGTTGTCCAGTCATCTGGAAGCAGCTCCTGACCACCCAGTGCCTGTCTCAACTCCTTCCTAAAAGTCTTACAACACTCTTCCTTTTTTAGCTTCCACCATTTTGTCCTCTGTTCTGCCTTTGCCCTCTTCAACTTCCTCACCATCATAGTCATCTTACACACCACCCTCCTATGCTGTCTGGCTACACTCTCACCTACCACGACTTTGCAGTCACTGACATGCTTCAGATTACACTGTCTACACATGATGTAGTCTACCTCTGTGCTCCTACCTCCACTCTTATAGGTCACCCTATGTTCCTGCCTCTTCTGGAAAAAAGTATGCACTACAGCCATTTCCATCCTTTTTGCAAAGTCAACCACCATCTGTCCTTCTCCATTCTTCTCCTGGATACCAAACCTGCCCATTACCTCCTCATCAGCTCTGTTCCCTGCACCAACATGTCCATTCAAGTTTGCACCAATCACAACTCTCTCACTTCTAGAGACATTCTTTATCACTTCATCGAGGTCCAACCAGAATTTCTCCTTCTCCTCTAGCTCATATCCTACCTGTGGAGAATACCTACTAACCACATTGAACATCACCCCTTCAATTTCAAGCTTCAGACTCATCACTCTATCTGATACTCTTTTAGCCTCCAGGACATTCCTAACAAGCTCCTCCTTTAAGATAACTCCAAATCCATTTCTCTTCGTACCTACCCTTGAAAGAACAGCTTGAACCCTGCTCCTAAACGTAAGTAGCCTTGCTACCTTTCCACCTGGTCTCCTGGACACAAGAAGACACTGGCCTGTGCCCCCTTGCAGCTACATACTCGTAGTGATAGTAGTAGTGATAATAGTAATATTATTATTATTATTATTATTATTATTATTATTATGAATAGTAGTAGTTATAGTAGTAGTAGTGGTAGTAGTTGTAGTAGAGTAATAACAACTGAAATAGCAATAGCAGTTGTGCCAGTATTAGTAGTAGTTCAAGTAGTGGTAGTGGAAGTAGTAGTAGTGGTAATGGTAATAGTAGTAGTAGTACTAGTTGTAGAAATAGTGACAATCATTTTATTAGTAGTAGCGGTAATAGCAATAGTAGTGGTAAGACTCATAAAAATGGGGATATTTTTGAAACTGTTCTTTTTGCCCTTAGTTTTTTCATAATCTTTAACCATCTATTGTCATAACATGCTGTTTATCAACACAGTACTTCAATATTCTTAATGCACAATAGCAACTAAACCAGACTGAGCAGGTTTTACAACACACTAGAATGCATGGCAAAATGAAAACATTCCACTACACAAGTAAAGCTCTACTGTAAAAACTGACCATAACAGCCTCTAAGGCGCAGTGGAGATGAATTGAACAGTAGATCATCCTCATATATGTACACAGATCCTAAATGCATACTGAAGAGCAGATAAAGTACTCTCTGATTGTTGCTCATCATTTATCGTCATTGTTGCTCATGTCTACGTTGGTTGTGCTGCAAGGGAGGGCACAGGCTTTCCAGTACCCCCTGTAGATCCACCCCGATATCACATGCGTTTCTCTTAGCAGAACTCTTCATATAGCCAGTAATTGTCTGTCCGCTGTCCTCTCTAGTTTAGCCTTTTCTTTTAATTTTGCTCTCTCCACAGGACAGAGTGCCACTTTGAATTCAGTGTGAAAATGGTGGCTCTAATACTGTATGTTCATACCAGGAGTGTGATTTTCTGTGCTAGTGGAGAAGGGGCCGCTTCCTTCTGACACCATTACAGCATGTCTGCTCTAATTATCTGTGGCAAGGCTGCATGTCTTACTGAAAACTGCATTATTGGAGTCCTGGGAGATTTGAAGCACACAAACACGGCCAACCAGGACTACACCCCCCGCCTCTCCCCTGTCCTGCAGCCATAAGCACACCAACATACACACACACTGGCATAAACAAGCAAACCCAGGGGACCACGACTGCTGACAATAGTAATTACACATTCATGACCATCTCTGTGTCTGTGGTGGAGTCGGCACCCCATCGTTCAGAAAATGATTGGACCCACTGGATGAACATGTGGTGCAAACACGGCAGCACTATGCCTCCTTTAACATCACAGCCTGTCTATAAATACAGCAGGACTCCAGTCTGGGTTATTAGAGATGAGTCTAGGAGACAAGTGATTGTACAGATCCATGTCCTTAGTGAATCATGATCCAAATGAAAGCTGTGGACTAATGCATCCGGTCTCTTATCTGCCATGATTACATACACAACTCATGTAGTTGAGTTACTGTTCATCAAGAGGCAACATCCAGGGATGAAAAGTGAAACTTATATGTAATAAGTAGAGGCTGCAGGTCTGGAAATAAGTCTCCTGTTCAAATAACCAATGTCAGAGCAGAAATTAACATATTTACAGCTCAGTACCAACAACAGGCCTTCATACACAGCCTTCATACACCGACTTTTATGGAGATAAAGGTTCTTTAGACTTCAGTGATATTCTAAGTGTTTTTACTGTGGCAAATCTTTAAACAAAAAAATAGCTGAATGTCAATATTCCTTGTGATCTCCACATTCTGCAGGCAGAAATGCTCCTCGTTCATGATACTTTAAACATTTCCTTGTATTTTGTAGTTGAATATCAGTATTTCTAACCATTCTTGATTGTCATTCTCTGTTAGCTAACTGCTGGTTATTTAAGGAATCACATCTTGATGTTAAGATGATTCATTTTCTTGGGCTGAATTTTGCTCAAATGACACCAAACCACTGATGTCAATAACTGAGACATCCCCACACCTGTGACGGTTTTCCTGTAAGAGTCTACAACTAGAAGAACTTTTTGTAATTTATAAAAGTTTCCTAATGTTTTCTAGTATGAGGAAGTATAAGTGTTTTCTTTTATTTTTCACTGTTGGCCAACTACAGGACATTTTTTTAAAATCAATAAAATACATATTTATTACAGCAATTTCAGTTCACAAAGTATGCTTTATACATTTTTACCTTTAATATTCAACAGAAATGATTACCCAATTGCTTCATATTGAAATCAGACAGGAAACCTTTCTCTCTGTGTATGCTAGGATTGCATAAAATTGCATAAAACAACCTAAAACTACTATGAGACACTATTGTGTAAAATAATGATAAGACCACACATGTTCCTTAAGCAATATTCCCACTGTGAGACCCTGAAGCCGTCTACAGTGGAACAAAACACATTCACATGTTTTCTTCTGGTACTTTCCCATAATTCACTGCTCTCAGTATGTGGTGCTGCGCAACAGTAAACATATGTCATCTATTGACCAAAGTTGGAATTGCAGTTACATCACAAATGAATGAAAATATAAACCATATGGCTCTGGTATCCTGAAGATAGTCTTGTTTTCCCAAATCTTAACATCTTAAACATAAGCATAAAAAGGTTTACAGGTCAAATTATGTTTTCAGGAATGACTGGATGTTGTTTTGGTATTTAGTTCTAATCATTTCCATGTAATGGACGATGAAAACATGACATGAACCTGAAAGCTTTTAGTTACATACAGGAGGTTCTGGTCTTTGACGTCCAACTATACCCACTATCCCCGATCGGTTGCATCATAATGGAATATTGATAAAACAATGGCGCTCACATGTAATCCATGTGCTGAGTGAAAGCTCGCCTTTAGGCATGTACACACATCTCCTGTTACTTCCAAGTTGCCTCTCCCGTGTAGTGTTTGAAGTAGATCTTAACGCTAACTCCGGCCAATCCCAGTGGCTTTACGGAACAGGCTGGTGCTTCTGTACCGGTGTGAACAGAACAGAGGTGACCGCCACTAAAGAGTTTTTTTTGCACTCGAGGTGTGGATCTCACATAGATTTTCCCGCTGCTGGAGGAAGACTGCGAGGCCTGGAGGGATTTGAAATAGGCCAATAAAACTGATGACCCCGACAAAAGGCTCATCAGAACAGCGTGTCAATGGGCTCCCATTAGTCCAACAGTTCTCATTTAGACGCAGATCACTACTATCCCATAAGCCCCCACTCAGAACGACTCACACACGTACCGCAATAAGAGACCATCGCTGCTATGATTTATGAACGCTGATGTCAGATTTAAAACTCTGTTCAAGGATGCGCTGTGTGTAATCTGAGCTCATTCAATAAACATTGGCTGTAGTAATCAATGTTTCTCCGCTGTCCGTTACACTGCGACATTTCCCTGAACTTGATATAAAAGCTGCAAGAGTCGAGACTGTAGTATGGAATGATCAATGATGTTCAGGGCAGACAGTAGCAGTGAACGGCCATTCCCTTCTGTCGATAGCACCAGAAGCTCTGGAGCAAAAAAGAAAAGCAGTGTGTGTTCTCATGCTGCAGCGCAAAAAAGAACTGTGGCAGGACTGTTCAATCAGCTGCTCCTACTATCAAAGGTTTAAGAACACCCTTGGAATTCTGAATAATTTTTTGAGAATCCTTCTTAGGGTCAGTAAAGATGAAACTTATTCACAGCATATCCTCAGCGATGGCAGAGTTGAAAGCATTAACACAGAGATTTTTGCGACTTGAGCAGAAACTTAAAATAAACACATGGAGATGGACATGGGAGATTTGCATTAAACTGGGAAAAAAAAATGAATAAAATACATGTATGGATCTTGAAAAACCTAAAAAATATATTATTTTGTTGACAACTAAAATTATTTTTTCTTCACATTTAACTGTTATTAAGTATTTTTCTTTTGTTTCCTTTATGTTCATAGCTGAAGGTTATTATATAATATATGGACCGTAAAAACAAGTGTCTATAACCACTGAAATGAATCAAACTACATTTGTTTTTCGGGTGAATCGATGGCGTAGAAGATGACAGTGTTTCCATGGTAACTACAGAACCTCTGAACATCCAAATGGAACAAATCTGTTGCCGTTGAAAACCCGAGAAACTGCATTTCAATCTGCATGACAGAGATGTATTGATAGGACAAATCAAAAGATATTAAAGTTGAATGGATGGCGTTTGGGTCTCTGAGGGTTAGCTGCATGCATCCACACATATACTGTGTAGTGTTCCCAGGTTTGTCCATTCACGGGTTGTGGTATGCATAAATTGAAAACATTAATAAACTCTCAGTGGAAAAGCACCAACCGACACTTGTTTTTCTTATTTCGGTAACATCCACCCAATCACCAGCTCGAACTCTTGAACAAACACTTACATTTTTACAGAGAGCGGATGTGTCACGTATCCATAAGAGGGAGCCTCTCAAGAAAACCTTGGCTTCTGAACATAAACAGCTCATGCTCTCATCTTTCTTGCGAAGACATTCCTAGATGTAGTCACTCTGTCAACAAGACAGAACATCTATAGCTCCACCTAATGAGCCCTGAACGCTGGACTATTCATCACACACCCAGATACTATCGCTAACATGGATGCTATTCAGTTTAATTAGTGGGAGAGCCATTTTTTTTAACTGCAGGGAGCTTGAAGTGCATTTTGGTAAAGGTCGCAGTGACGCAAAACTAAAGAAAATCAACAAACAGCAGCAGCAGTGCCGACTATGCTGCCTGTTTAACCAAAATGGAGGCATAATTCACACTCAGTCATTGTCAGAAGTTTTAATCGGAAAAAGAAGGGTTTTTCCACCAAATTTGCTTTTCCGGTTGCTTGGTGACCAACTATTTTAGTGGTAAATTTGTGCAAAATTCTAGTATGTTGTTGTGTAATGTAATTTGTTCATTTGTTAAAAGATTACAGTCCTCATTATTACCACGGTCACCTGAAGTACATCGTACCAGATTGGGTACTTTTGAGGAGTAACAGGTGACAGAATAAAAGAGTGATAAATGATATGTGTTTTAACCCACAGAAACCCCAACAACTCCCAGTGACACAAACCATCAATAGATATAGATTGTCTAATACCAGTTGATCCATTCATCCTATCATTACGTCAATAAATGGTGTAAATGCAGTTATTGATCTTTTAATGGTCATCAGATCTGACCCATTTGGATGTTCAGAGCTTCCATAGTTACCGTGGAGACACATATTCTATAACATTGATTCTCCAGTAAAACCCATGGAGTTGAATCAATGACTCACTGGTTGAGAGTTGTCCATTATGTGATTAGACCCAATGACAAATCATCCTCTTGAATTCACTGGTAATCTTAGCAATAGATAGACCAAATTTCTTTAAAATAATGTTTTGCAATGTGTAATGATACCATTCATTGAAATGTATGGGAGTAGGTGTCATAGTTCTTCCCTGCAGTGGCTTGGGCCTCTCCCTCTCCCTCAAGGGACGGCCCAATGAATGTATCATCTCCACCTGCTCCACGCTGCTTGACATCAGCTATCAGTAGAGGATAAAGGGGCTGGTGCAGGCGCCGCGCAGCGTGGACTCCTCTGCTCTGGTTCTGTTCATGTCATGCTCCTGTTGTTTTCTTGGTTGCCGTTTTGAAATAACCCAGACATAATCTGCACCGAACTGACTTTGATTTGGACTCTGGTGACCACGTATGAGGGTTTGTCTTTGTTCTGTTTCATGTTTGTGTTGATTTTGTTGTTTCATGTTGCATGTGGTTTTTTTTGTTAATAAATGTTCTATGTTCCCTTTCAACTCTGTTCATTGGAGCTCATTTATCTACCACATTACAGTAGGAGTATGTAACTGTCAGGAAATGCAGTGAAGTGAAAGCAATCAATTAAAATTATTCCAAGTACAAATTCTCCCAAAACATACTTCAATGCAGTAGTGAAGTATTAGTTCTTGGTTAATGTATGACACTATGATGATAACCCATTTAACTCCCACCTAGTTGTATCATGTTGTAACTACCTGGTAACTGAGCTAACTGGTAAAAGAGTTTTTCTTCAGTATTTCTGTAAAGGTTGTCATTTACCAGTCAACAATAAACATTCAAGTAAACTTAAGGTGATTAAATGAAAGTAAAGATTACCCTGCACAATATATGCTACACATATATTTGATATTAACAGTTTTGTCTTTGGAAACAAAATGATGCAACAGTTTCTTTCAGATACTTTTTTTGAATGGAATGGCTTTTTGCAGTGGACAACTTTATACATGTTTTTAAAGTAAAGCGGTGAAATTATTATTCATTATGGAGGACAAAAATGCATCCTTGGGTCTTAGGGGGATATTATTTAACTTAAAAAAACTGCAGTGTGACATTTTTATGTGCACTCCTGATGAAAACACCTTATATGAAAATGCTCCTGTGAAATTCTAAATGATGCAGTCTACAGTATTGTATAGTCCACTAGTAGCATTAACAATCCCTGTTAGTCACCAAAATAGACTAAAACAATACAATAACTACTAAAACACTGCATTTACTTCTAAGTGTATAATACCAGAGGATAAAACCCAATAAACACAAGGCCAGTTAGGGTTAAACTCATGTTACCCAGAGTTAGAAACATGGCTGAGCTGTGATGTGAAGTCACCTTCACACATTTCACTCTGTTATACTGAAGCATTAGATCAGTAAGAATAAAGCTGGTGGCCTACAGCCCACAAGGACATCCTCTCTGTCTCTGGGTCCAGAAATTTATATCACCTTCTGCAGCGTGGCTCAGACCATCCACCGGACACGCATTTGTAAATGCACTCATGGAACAATGGCACCTTGGAAAAAACAACAGCGCTATAGTGCACCTTTGCAGAACTAATTAGCCAAGTGTCTCTTTATTTCCACCACAGAGACACTGACGATGAGCCTAAAGTGAGTTGTTTCCCCCGTGACAGTTTTTTTTTTTTCTAGAACAGAGGCGGACGTCACCAAACCAGCAGTCAAGGGGAAGTCACTGCTGCTTCTCAGTGTAGTGTGTGTCTTAGAGGACAAAACTGAACTCTCCTGGAACTCTGCGCGTCAAATAGTGGGATACATGCCAATGCCAGTAGTCATCTGAGAACAGATCCCTGTATTGATATGGTCAGTGTTGTCAAATGGGGGGGCAAAGGCACCCCAATGCATGGAATTGAAGGGGAACATAGAACATTTATTGACAGAACATACAACATGAGAAGACCAAAACTAAGCACACTGAAGACAGAACCAGATATGTGAAAACCAGAGTAATAAACCAGAGACGAAAACACATATGCAAAACTGAGTGCAGCAGTGAAACCAAAAACCAGAAAACACTGTAGGGAACATGGTAGAGTGTCCATAAAAAAAAAAAATCCAATCAAACTCATCAAAATAAAAAAAACATCACAGGAACAGAAATATAGCAGAGGAGTCCACGCTGCACAGTGTCTACATTGGCCTCTTTAGCCTTCTCTGATTGCTGATGCAGCGTAGCCATGCAGCATGGAACAAGTGGAAGTGATCAACCACGTGGGTTGTCCCTTGAGGGGGAGGGAGTACCCCAAGCTACTGCATGGGAGAACTATGATCAATGTGTGGATCAATTATCTGTACAACAACTGCTCCAGTAGAGAGGTCTGACCAACATGCTGCTCTATGCACCTGCATAGACTTAGAACGTCAGGCCCTGTTTAAAGCTTTTATTTATTACAGAATTGGACTAGATTTATTATTGACATGCATCGACAGGTATTAAACATTTTACATTAGTAGATGTTTTCCGTCAGTTGTCAGAGCAGATGTTTGAGCCTTTATGGATTAAGTGTAATGACACTGATGGACATAGATGCCTGTTGACATAATAATAAACTGAATTACTTAGACTTGGTTTAAAAAATTTTTACCACTTTTGTTTGAAACTTTGAACCTCCATAAGTTATATGTAATGCCAAAACCACCTTAAATGCAGTGAAATTGGGTTGATTTCACAGCTTCTTAAAAGGCAGTGGTTGGGACTTGGAGGAACACCAGCAGAACACAAAGGAAACAAGCTGGAGGTAGAACTACTGTTTACTTTGACTCTCAGTCCTAACACATAACAAAATTGTTATTGTGGCTAAACTCGCCCAAATGTCACTCTCAGTGAACTGGAACAGTTATTCTTTCTCACAAAAATGTTTAAATGCCTCCGTCTGTGATTCATCTATGACTCTTTCCCATCACTTCCACCCAGTAACAATAAACATATTATTATGCTTTACAATAATATCGGGAGTAAAATAACCAAAAAAAACTAAAACCATGGAAACATAAAATAGCTACAAAACCCACCCTTATCTAAAAGGATGTCTAAATGAGAGGGTCTTGGGTTTTTAAAATACCGAAGCCAGTTTAAGGAGTACAGTTGTTCCAAAAAAGTAGTGCATGCTCATGTGTGTTAACGTTAAATCAATTAAATCTGAGAAATGATGCTTTTATTGACTTGGTACACTTATCAATGCACATTAGAAATACCCTCTGAGGTGGAGAATTTTCATTCAGGAGTTTCTCTTTCTTTAAAAAACACACAAAACAAGCGAGAAGAATCAAACCAAACCAGGATACAGACAGTGAAAATGAGCAGTAAAGCGAGCCCAGGCTTCTGCATAAATCACTATGTTCTTGTTCATCCTGAAGCTGAGCTGCACTTTCACCGTCTGATTTCCTGACAAGCAAGTGCTACATTAACCTCTCTGCTGCTCGTCTCTGCTGACAAACACACCTGAGGAAGCCTAATCCTCACCCTATGGGCTTTTTGTTTTGCACTGAGACACACATTGCATTACACAACATCACACTCTTCACACAGAAGCACTCCTTCCAGCTTTGTGATGGGAGAATATTGCTCCTGCTCTCACAAATGGATTTCTAACTCGCTCATTTTAGCCAAATTGCCCTTCAGCCTTCCACAAACATCTCGGAGCCAGACACCATTTCCTCTCCGTTACTGATTGTGACGGGAAGTGATTTGAGTACAGGGAAGACGATGTGTGCACCTGCCCATGGGAGCCTGTTCCCTTCTGTCTGCATCTTTGAATGATGGGCACAGGTGTGTATTTTTAGAAGCATCAGAGTCTGAACATTTCACACACACCGGGTAGAATCACATCCTTCAGAACCAATGTTTGACCTTTTGTTCAAAACTTCATTATATGCTTGTTGTGGGTGGCGTAGGTACAAAAATCATATTCAACATATTTATATATTAATCACCCTGTTTCAGAAGAATTGTGTATATATAATACATCTAAACAATATGGAAACAAAGTGAAATGGGTCCAAAGTACACACTGACTCCCATCTCTGCTTGGGGCCACATTACTTCATCATACATAGGAACAAAGTTGAAGCTCTAAACCAGAGGTGGGCAAACTACGGCCCACAGGCCACATTCAGGCCGCTGGTCTTTTTAATCTGGCTCGCCGAAAGAACAGAATTGTTCAAATCATATGATAATTCTGACACCATTCATTTGAACTTGTCCTGTAATGACTTGTGCTGCCAGTAGGTGCTGCATTCGCCTTATTACCGCATCTGATCACTGCCGCTATGAGTTTTGTTTTTGATGCAGCTGTTGCTAAATGGCTACAAGCTAATCAGAGTAAATAACACCATTGGCAAAATCTGACACAGAATCAATGTAATATACAGTCAGACCTATGAAGGACACTATGGTTTCCATGAAAGAGCATGGGGATCAGTGAGTACGGTTAAGTTTAGCTCAAGTATTTCAATGAGTGTGGGAGCTCAAAGCTCCCAGACCAGCGTGGTCTAGTTCACGTGACTCCGCGGGGATCTGGTCCACGCCGGTTTGTTCTGTGGACTCGTGCAAAAGAGACCAGCACAGAACAGACCCTCACGGACCAGATCCGCGGACCACACATCCACGGACCACACTCACGTGGGGATGTGGTCCGCGTGGGTCTCCTCCATGGATGTGTGGTTGGCGGGAGTCTGTTCCACGGGTCTGGTGGATGCCATGTAAAAACCTGTGTTTTGTTTCTCTGTTGGCGCTTCCTGGACCATTTTCCCATTGGTGGGAAATGGTCTGACAGTCAATCAAGCGGAGCACAGACTAAAATCACACAACATTTTTTTTACATATTTTGGAACTCAGTACACTCATAAGACGCACCAGGTTAAAAGGTGCAGTGTCATTTTTTGAGAAAATTACAAGACTTTACGTGCACATTATAAAATACGGTAACACCAGATTTTCATGCACTGGCTAAAAAAGGTGATCAACAACACTGTTCCCACTGAAAGCCAATGGAAGAATTAACTCTGGCTTCTTCACTGAGAGTCAATGGAAGTGTCAACACTGTCTTCTTGGGTGGATTCACTTTAAAAATGAAGGATATTATTAGTCATGATGAGGTTTATTTTTTCGTTCATGTTTAATTTTTAATATCTGAAAAATAAACGTTGCCAAACAACCTTAGAATTTTTTTGTTTTTTTCTTTTCAAATGTGTTTTTTTAATATGTTGGAAATTTTTGATAAAATACATTTTGGAGAGAAGCAATCCTGGAGCTGTAATAAGACGGGAGACACTTGTTTGCAGAAATAAAAAAAAGAGCTAAGTCTAATGCTTTTTTTTGGTTGATATTTGATATGTATGCATTGGGTGCTGGACCGGCCCATGTGTCAATTTTTTAAAGTCAGTGTGGCCCCTGAACCAAAAAGTTTGCCCACCCCTGCTCTAAACCAACCACAAGACTCCCACCTTTCATAGGGTTGGTCATAATGTTGGTATCTAGAAAAGTATTTGAGATTACTGTACTTCATAAAAGATTCTTCTGCTCTTATCTGATGATAAGTCTTATACATAATGTTTCCGTCCAAGTGAAGGGATGCGCTTAGAAATACTTCAAATGTTTCCTTTAAAAGGATTCTTTCTCTGAGTTTCTTCCTAACCAGTGCACCATACTTACCGCAAATGGAGGAGCACTTGTACTTTTTCTGACTATGGAAAAACCAACGGCCAGCTTTTAATAGACTAAAGCTGTCCGCCTCAAACTGACAACATCCTCATCCATCTCCCACATTAACCCTCAATGACCCAAACAGCTGACGCGGACCAAAATCCATCTATTGATCTAAACTGTTTAATCCTGTTCAATACATGTTAATAATTGGTGTAAAATAGTTATTCATCTTTTCAGGGTCATCGGATACGACTTGTGATTTAACTTATATCACCCTGGTCTACTTCTGCCTTGACAGTTGTTTTACTGTCTGTTGTTATATTACTGTCCTTTGTTAACAGAGTGACACAGGTCACTAAAGTCATTTTTAAGTATGTTTTCAGTCAGAATGAACCAGCTCAATATTATGGTCATGACCATCAGCAGTTTACAAACTCTGAAGTATTGAATTTAGTCTGAAGCTTCCTCAAGGTTGTCTGCTACATTTCTTTTCATTCCGAGTTCATCCATTTTGCCTGAGTGTATCTGACGCAACAATAGCACAGCCAGATGGTCGTGGTGGAAGTAGAAATATCACTAATTATACATTTTAGGCGAGACTGAACATCAGAATTCATCCTAATGTCTGTCTTCTGTGTGTAATTTCTCCACAAAGTAGTTCATAAGCCTCAGCCGCTGCCTTTACCCACATCTGAAGCTTCCAATCTCAGCATATGAACACACTGCACAGAAGCAGCAAGTAAATCACTGGAAGAGGTTACCCCCAGAAAGTCCCAATTCTCCTATTTAATTATGGATTTGTTTGTTGTTTGTTGATTTGTTGAAACAAATTCCTAAGTAAATCACCTTTGCATACAGAACATCTTTTCTGAGTGCCGTGTTCACAGTAGGGAGCATCCCCGGTGGAAGCCTACACCAGCTGTCTAGTCCTGTTTCATTTGTGCCTGTGGCGGGTAGGTTGGGCAGTTCTGTGCCAGATGGGAGGTCCTGCTACAGTTCAAGCCCTGCATGGCCTCATTTTTGCGTGACCCACTTCATGTTTCCCTCCATCCCTCCTCCTTCCTCCACACCCATAGGATTAGAATAGAAAGCATGCAGGGAAGCAGCTTTAGCATCCTGCTGCTGTGGGCATCCAGCAGAGAGGATGCATGGGCTGACAGGGGCTGGAGGTGGGGGGTTTACAGACTGGAGGATAGGATGGGGTAGTACTGCAGAACCACAGTGACTCCACACTATTTACATTAGCTGTCAATTATTTTACTCCTGTGAACAGCTTAGTAAAATGAAGCTCGTGGATCACAGTAGCCTTGTGCAGGTTAGTTAACTGTGAACATGAAAGATCAGAACATTTGGAAGATGTCATAGTCATCTAGGCCACAACAGTGAGCAGTGTAATGCCAATGTCAGAAGAACATACACATACCAGAATGCACGCGCACGCACACACACACACACACACACACACACACACACACACACACACAAATAAACAAATCAAAGATTAGCTTCAATTCAATCACAAATATCAATATTAATCCTCAATCCCCCAGTTCATCTAAATTTATTTGTTTATTCTGTCCCAAATACAATCCAAAAATAGGACAGAAGTGCATCTTTTCAAGCAAAATAATTTACAGTGAACCATATCATTCTTTTGCAGAATGAAAATTAGACAATATATGAACTGATCTTATGTAGTGACCACCACTGGTAAATTATATGAATACTACCGTTTATATCCAATATATTCATAGAAGAATTTTCCACTGGTTTCAATGTAAAAATGAAAAGTAAACCTCAGTTACCATCGGCCAACAACTTAAGGCAATGATTATTTTGTAGATTTTAGTCTGGCGGTCACATGACTATATACTAGACCATGATCAAGTACAGATATCAGCAGTTATCCTCAGCCCCCTTTGGTTTATCTGGATGTATTTGTACAGGTTGTGATTAATTTTTTTCACCACAAGAGGAGTCAGTACAACACTACCATCTTTTAAAACATACTCCACCTATGATGACATCACTTATTGGTTCATGGACTTCCGTTTTGTAGGATTGAGTTTTACACTTTCCCTGTCACCACCTTGTTTTTCTGGAGCCTTGGGTGGCTATATTTGGAAAAATAATTTCACATATTGATCCAGTAAAGATTTCGGAAGAAATACGTCTTAAAAATGGTTTAATATAATCTACACTCACTCCACTGATGGATCTAAAGCAGGATCCCAATTAATCTGAATATATAGCATAGTATATGGTATAGCATCTTTCTTACAAGATGGCGTCAGAGCAGGCTACCCCTTACAGCAGCTCCTAACTTTTTTCCTACTTTAAGTTTTTCTACCTTGACTCTTGTAGTCATGTTAATTGGACTCTTATACAACATGGACATGCATAATTTCTGAAGTTTTTTGTGAGGGTAGTAGCCTGGTTGTTACTCTCATGGACCTTTTCAACACCAACGGGTGATCTTGTGAGCCAGTCCGTTGTTGACAGTTGGGATGAGCAACAGCAGGTACTCCTGGAGAGCAACCGGTGTTTCTCAGGGAATTATGCCATCGGTGCAGCGGTTGCGGAGCTGGTGACGCGTACCGGATGAGGGGGGAATGGTACAACCAAGCTTTCCATCGGTTCTGGTAGGTAACGGTTGATCTACCAACGTGATGGAGACCCAACGGCTACTACTGTCCAGATTGTGGCAGGTGTACAAGCAGAGCAGCCCTGGCTGTGAAGGATTCCTGGTTCACGGACACCACTGGACTTTTTGGTTGTTTTTTCTACTGGTGAGAGTGGACCGAAGATTGAGGGGGAGTGGTGAATGAGAGGGAGGGGACTGGCGATGCATGTGAATGAGATGGTGTTACCGTTTGTGATCTGTTTGTTGCGGTTATGAACGTTGTACGTTTGAACTGTTAGCGGTTAGCTGTTAGTGGCTGATGATACGCTACGCTACGGTGGCCTGCAAAGACAGTCACACTACCGTCCCTCAGCTCCAGACAACGCATCACAGCCTGTTATCATCTCTGGGACTTCAATCATGTATACTGTCTATGTTGTACAAGAATTCAGTTGTTGAATATCTGTCTACTCTATTTTTCTACTCTTTGTATTCTGCTGCTGTATCTGAAATTTCCCTGAGTTAAAGGTATATCTTATCTAATCTAGTCACAAAGCTGTATATTTGCATTACTATCGCTCTCCAGATTTCATTCAATCATACCAAGGCCATTTGACTTTGTAAAATGTCCAAAAAGGCCATCATTTAGGTCTGTGATGGGGGTTCTTGTGCTTTCATCGGTTTTATAAACTTGACAGGAAGTGAGAGTAGCCGAGACCATCACTGCATGGTCCCATCAGCGTTTAACGGGCCTCATCCTGTCTCACAAGGATTGTCAGATCTACTTCTTCAGTAATAACCAATTAAAGCGAAGAAAACCTGGTGGTCTCTCTCATGCTATTCAGTGGGATCTCATCTGGGCCAGTCTGTCCCAGTATGTACTCATCCAGCACCAAGTGAAAACTTCCAAACATCTCAACCACTATACACATAAGAACCACGTTAATAGAGGGACGGGAGGGAAAGTGAACGCAGACAGGAGTAACATTACCTGATGGATTAGAACCCTCTGCTTCTGATACCTTTCTCATTTTACTCCTAGACCTGTCATTTCTCCCTATATTTTCTATAACTGAGGCTTGTTCCTTCAGTTTCAGTTCGTTCGAGGAGAATTATCAGTTACGTTTACGCCATATCATTGTTTGCCCCACAGACGGATTTTCCAGGTCCTGAGCATATTCATTATCATTGTAATGTAGATCTTTATTATTTATAGAAGAAGGTTAATTCATCAAATATGTGCAGCCAGATCAATAAAACAGTTTTCACTGCCTGTAAACTCCATTTCTGAGAAGTATGAACCTCACAGAAAAAAATGCTCCTATTTTACAAAAGGGATTAGAATGTAGTAGCCTTGCTTTTTAAGTATTGTTCCCAAGTCACATAATGTAATAGTAGATGATTAGGCAACTCATAATTACTGTTGGTAATGATCAGCCCTAAGTTCCATGCTAATCAGGAAATGGATGATATACAAAGTGCTGTTAAGAGCAGCACATACTGAAAGAACTGATTATTTAACACGCTGAATAAACAAGATGTGGAACTGTGTTTGTCATTCCAGTATTAGGGAGTGTAATTTTCACTCCGTGTAGGCTAATGCTGCTACTTTACTGTGCACGTTAGCTGTGATTTGTTGTTCTACAGTAAAGTTTCTCGATATTAGTATGGGAATGGACAAGACTTGAAATGAAAAGACACCTTCAAATGTGTGTTCAAATAGTTTAGAAGGATATACATTATGTTACTGTTCAACTAAAAAGAATGATGACCCAAATGTTATATTAAATTGCATCTCTGCAGACTTTAGATGAAGGTTAAGTATCAAATCCAAAACTGGAGGACCCACTGAAATGTATTTATATTTAATCCTTAGAGGATTAAACACTGAAAATCTTAAAGTGTCTGTCAATGTAATGATTGTATCATAGACTGCTGGATGGATGGATGATGGATGTATGGGTGGGTGGATGGAGGGTAAATGGATGGATGGATGACTGGGTGGATGAGTGAATGGATAAATGGATGGATGAATGGGTGGATGCTTGTGGTAAAAAAAAAAAGAGTGAAATGTGACAAATATGGATTGTAATTTTGAAGTCTGTCCTGTCACACTGGAAACCAGAAAGAAGAATAAGGAAATATTTTTGTTAACCGTCTCATCTGATTGCATAGAGTGGTAGCAGATCAAAGACTATCAGTACATTTGTGGAGGTAACATGTCCGCTCTTCGTTTCCAAAGTGCCGAGTGTAAAATGAACCCTAGGCAGTGTGCATGTGGGTCAGCAGTGGTGATGTAGTGCAGGTTAGCACACTGCTCACAGCCCTGTTCACTCCACTTCAGCTGCCTCACGCTGCGTGCAGACGTGGCATGACACACATTCACAAGGAATCTGTGGAAATAAGCCACACTTCTACATGTTTGATTTCTGCACTGGTAAGTATGACTTTCAGGGTTTATAATTTCCTGTATTCTCACCAGTAAAAAACAAACCACCATGATATGAAACATAAGTCATAAGGTGACATTTTCTTTACATAGACGTGTGTTAAAAGCCAAAGTCACCACCTAAGACTGACCTAAAGGTACACTGTAATGCTTATTAGTGCATAGTATGATTTTGTATGTAACAGGAATAACATACATACTGTATAAGATTCAAGTTTTATGTAACAGGAATGACATGAGGTTAAGTCAAAACAGGAACTGTACACTGGAATTCATCAGCGACTGTTAAAGCGCATGGCCTTTCCTCATCAGAATGTTCTACTTCTCTAACCCGCTCTGTCAACAGTAATTCATTGAAGGTGACATTTTCATTTGATTTATAGACTGTAATTCATCCTATAATTTGATAGATTGACTCATAAACATTTACTCCTGCTGCCAGTGTGACTGCTGGCCCACAGGTGACACATGCCACAGTGTTAATAGTCACTAATGTCAGTTGACATCACTGTCAACAGTGGTCATATTAATAGGGGTTCAAATGTTTCCAAATGAACAGGGGTTCATTTGGAAACATTGGGGCTCCTGGGTTATTATCTTATGTATTCCAATTACTTACTCTGATGCAGGTGAAAAAGCTACAGGACATATGTATGTGAGGTTAGGGTTGATACTTAAAGTAATTATTGCTAATATGTTAACTGCTATTGACAACTAGTTCCTCAGATCTGCAGGATTACCCAGATACTTCATGCGAAATAAAATGGGTGACTGACATCAGTTGACAGAAGGTTAATAGATTCCTGGGACATGAACCTAACATCAATATAAACAGCCTAAAGACAAAACACACACACAAAAGTACACTTGCTGTTTTGCAGGTATACAATGAACGATATACTGTTTTTTTTTTTTACAAAAGAAAGTACAAGATATTTGAAATTTTCTTAAAAACATCGATCTGCAAATCTATAGTATACTACATGTACGATATGTATGATAAGTATATTCAGTGCAATTTTCATATGAGTATAATTTTCTTCTGTGTTTGTCTAGTCACACCTACATATTAAACATACGTATCCTCAACTGCGGAGCTCTGTCACAATAGTGTTATAACTTCTACTACTACTGCTACAAAAAAAAAGGTTATGAAGACCTAGTACAGTTGAGATGCATTTCTAATATTCTTTCTACACGAATGGACCAGATCTGGAATCTCGTAAGCAGCCAAGAATTACCAATATCACAGAATGTTATGATGAGAAACTCAAACAGACGGTCCGAACAATTGTACGTGCCAGAGAGAATCATTCTTCCACGAGTCTGACACGAGAGTGTGTGATAACAGATGATGCATTAGCACAGACTCCAAGTATATAGGAGTCACATACAGTTATATTATTCATTAAGTTTTCTCATTCAAGTCTAAATAAAGCATGCACTGTTTTTTTTTTGTACAAGTAAGGCTTCAGGCTGATCTGTGGGATAGTACCTCTGGGAAACCTTGCTGCCTATAGTCTATATAACTGCAATCTGATGAGTGTTTTCAGTCACATTGTTTGGATAAACTAGTTTTTACTATTTGAGTCTGAGGGCAGCGTATGTGACAACAAATGATGAATTGGTCTAAATTTTAGCTAAAGATTGGATGCAGTTGTTATTAAGTTTTCTATATCAAGTTTAATTAAAGCATGGAATGATTGTTTTCTCCAGGTAAAGCTTCAGGGACTAATCTTGGGACTAATAGTACCCCTGGGACAGTTTGTTGGCAACAGTCTGAAGGATAATAATTCCAATCTTGAGGATGTTTTAAGCCATGCTGTCTGGTTAAACTAGTTCTTAACCACTGTATTGATTGTTTTGGTTAGTTGTGATCACAACAGTTACGCTTGAGTTCAGACCCAAATGCCAACACCATTTTGGGAACCTTGGTTTTTGCTATGAGATGTGTTGTGATTCTGTCGAGAGGATGGAGCACTAATGAAGCTTTGAGTGAAAGCATTTTCTATCACTTGTATTTTCTTGTGCGTGCATACATCCATCCATCCATCCATCCATCCTCAACCGCCTATCTGGGGCTGGGTTGCGGGGACAGCAGTCTAAGCAAGGAGGCCCAGACCTCCCTGTCCCCAGACACTTCCTCCAGTTCTTCCGGAGGGACCCCAAGGCTTTCCCAAGCCAGCTGAGAGACAAAGTCTCTCCAGCGTGTCCTGGGTCTGGGCCTCCTCCCGGAGGGACATGCCCAGAACACCTCCCTAAGGAGATGTCCGGGGGACATCCAAAACAGATGCCCGAGCCACCTCAGCTGACTCCTTTCGATGTGGAGGAGTAGCAGCTCTACTCCGAGCTCCTCCCTGGTGACCGAGCTCCTCACCCTATCTTTTAGGGTGCACCCGGCCACCCTGTGGAGGAAATTAATTTCGGCCACTTGTATCCAGGATCTAGTCCTTTCGGTCATGACCCAAAGTTCATGATCATAGGTGAGGGGAGGAACGTAGATCGACCGGTAAATTGAAAGCGTCACCTTTCAGCTCAGCTCCCTCTTCACCACGACGGACCAATATAGTGACCGCATCACTGCACCGATCCGCCTGTCAATCTCACACTCATGAACACCCCCACTTGTGAACACGACCCCGAGATACTTAACTCTTCCACTTGAGGCAAGGACTCCCCACCAACCCGGAGAGGGCACACCACCTTTCTCCGGTTGAGGACCATGTCCTTGGATTTGGAGGTGCTGATCTTCATCCCAGCAGCATCACACTGAGCTGCGAACTGCCCCAGTGCATGCTGAAGGTCCAGGTCTGACGGAGCCAACAGGACCACATCATCTCCAAAAAGCAGAGACATTCTTGAGGTCCCCAAACCGGAGGCCCTCCAGCACCTGACTGCGCCGAGAAATTCTGTCCATGTGAGTAATGAACAGCACCGGTGACAAAGGACAGCCCTGCCGGAGTCCAACACGTACTGGGAACGAGTCTGACTTACTGCCGGCAATGCAAACCAAGTTCCTGCTCCGAGAGTACAGGGACTAGACAGCCCTTGGCAAAGGGCCCCGGACCCCATACTCCTGGAGCACTTCCCACAGGATGCGCCGGGGGACACGGTCGAATGACTTCTCCAGATCCACAAAGCACATGTGGATTGGTTGGGAAAACTCTCATGAACCCTCGAGCACCCTGTGGAGAGTATAGAGCTGGTCCAGTGTTCCGCGTCCAGGACAAAAACAGCATTGTTCCTCCTGTATCCAAGGTTCGACTAATGGCCGGATCCTCCTCTCCAGTACCCTGGACTAGACTTTCACGGGGAGGCTGAGGAGTGTGATCCCCCTATAGTTGGAGCACACCCACCTCCCTGGTCTGCCAGTCCAGAGGCACTGTCCCCGACCGCCACGCGATGTTACAGAGACGTGTCAGCCACGACAGTCCCTGCA
>JAPTHA010000005.1:6080230-6090530 GCA_029814585.1 Gymnapogon annona | reverse complement strand
TGTGTGTGTGTGTGTGTGTGTGTGTGTGTGTGTGTGTGTGTGTGTGTGTGTGTGTGTGTGTGTGTGTGCGTGCGGTGATGGGAGCAGCAGATTTCAGAACTACTTCAGCAAAGGACTAAAATGCTCAGCAAGTACTTTTACAAATACACAGCCAAATATTCCCAAACACAAGAAAATGCTCAATGTCATGTCAAAAGGACTAGATGTTCAATCACCATGTGTCCACTGTCCTTATGCCACAATGTGTCCATGGACGTCACTCATTTACTAACAACCTTCCACTGGATATGTCCGTGTAAGGTACCATGCAAGGTACCAGACACATACCACAATTAGCAGACGTTTACTGTACAGGTACCAAACAAGTACTTGGAATATGCTTTCTCATAGAATGTTCACAATATAAAGTGAAGCACAGCAACCTTGGCTTCTGACCTTTGGTCATTCGACAGCTTCACTCCAGGAAAACATCTACATAGTATTTGAAGACATTCTATACATCAGATATTTAATTTACAAAAGACGAGTCATCTTATAGAAATCTGTTAAAATAATCTGTAAATGGGGTGAGAAAACATGGCTTGTCTGTTGCTTAGCAGTAGAAAAAGTCTAGATAGCAAGGGATCAGGAAAGGCCTTCAAAATAAAAAACAAGAATTAAGCAAGTTGTGCTTAAAGTTGTACTTTTAATATCTGTCAGATGAGAATCAGTGGGATATTGAAAGGTACTGGTTAAATCCATGTTGGGTGCTGGAATGGATGAGTCGGGATCTCAACCCTCTGCTATTTTTAGATGTTTCCCGACATGGCTGTGATTGATTCATGCCACTACATTAAAATATGTGCTAATACTGCCACAATATACAATTAGCATGTTAATTTAGTAACTGTTGGAGTTCATTTACTGCTAAAAATAAGTGCACCCAAGTCATATCACTCTCTCCAACACTTATGTCAGAAAGACTGTCAAACACATGCTGACACATATTGGTTTTCAGCAGCAGTTTGATGGTGGAGAAGAACATGGGTAAAAAGCTCAAAGGTTGTCTTCTCTGTAGGCAGAGTCTGCTGAATCTCAGCATAATGTCGTCCAGTGTGCTCAGCTTTATTCTAACTTTTTATTAATATAATGTTTTATAGCAGACAACATGATGTGATAAACCGTTTTTAATGTTTTATACCAATTATTTGCATGTATAGATTGGATTAATGGATCAACAGGAATTAGACGGTTTAGATTGGTAGAAGGTTTTGGTTAGAGGTCTCTGTTTGAAACATCTGCATAAATGTACTTCAATCGTGTAGAATACCTCCAAATCCTCAGTGAGGGGGTCCATGCCTCCTCAGTGTTAGTCACACATGTTCCTTCTGTACAAGCCCACTCATCCATGATGCCATTCACCGCCAATCATAAGTCCATGACAACTTTGTCTCCATGGAGATGTCACGTAACCACAATATCACCAAGATGTGTGGGTAAGACCTACTGAACAAAGTCACTCTACTTAAAGGAGCTAAAGAGGAGAGTGTTTGTCACGACCCATGGCTTACATGGCATTACTGAGGATCACCACCGACGCCACACAACATTTGAATCAAATCAAATCAAAGTTTATTTATATAGCACCAATTCCCAACAACAGTTATCTCACAGTGCTTTACATATAGAGTTGGTATAACCAGACTCTGGGATTAGTTTTGTTGTAGAAACCCAACAGAATCCTCCAGGAGCAAACACATGGGTGACAGTGGCGGGGAAAACCCTCCTTTCAACAGACAGAAACCTGGAGCAGACCCCAACTCTGTGAGGATGGTCATCTGCCTAGACCAGTTGTGATTAAATCTGTCCTTTTTATTTTGTTCTTATTGCAGTTAACCCCCTGATTATTCTAAAAATGTTTTAATGTATGTAATGTTCGTATAGTGAAGATTTAATTAAGGCGCAACAGGAGGTGCCCACTCATATAGACATTAAACACATATCATTTAAAAAATAATAACAGCAACAACAAATGGTAAATGGATAGCACTTATGTACACATCTATGGTGGCCAAAGTGCTTTACACTGGCCCATTCATACAGCAGTGGGCGGCTGCTGCCATACAAGGTGCTGCCAAGCCCCACGGGGAGCAATTTATGGTTCAGTGTCTTGCTCAAGGACACTTCGACACACGGACAGTCGGAGCCAGGATTCAAACTGCCGACCCTTCAGCCATTGGAAGACCTGCTCTACCAAGTGATTCACAGCTGCCCACGCAAAGTGTGAAACTTCCTCACCATCCACAACTCCATCTCTTACCTTTTTAGCCTTAGTTTAACATAAACAAACATAAAAATTCACCCCAAACAATGATCACAGTTGACAAAATGATCTATTATTAGACCCAAAACAGTTTTCTACTTTAGTTCTGCTGTAAGTGTGAGCATCATCATTTCAACCTCTGTGTGTTGGCTTCATTTTTTCAGATGCAGAACCTGCAGTAGAACATGTACTAGTTGACTTAGTATTTTTAAGTAATTCTACAGCATCAGTCAGAATCAGGCATCAAACACGATCTGATTCAGGACCCAATTTCTTCTGGTTCATTTAAAATCACGTTTTACTCCACTTCACTGTTTTGTTTTATTTTGACTTTTTAATCGGTCAAAAATACATTACTTTTTTGTTTTTACATTTGTTTTAGACTTTCAAATAAATGTCTATCTCCTCTAATTTGCTACTTTTACCAAACAATTCAAGTCATGCGTTGGTTCAAAATAGGAAATGATGATGAATCAGTGGTGCATAATGTTTGGATACGCTCTATGTGGCCAAATAACACCTGCATAATCTAGGTCACATCTGACAGTATTTACAGTTTCAATCATGCACTGAACTGCCCTACTCATCTGAAAACATGCACAATTAGCCAAAGTCTGCATCATGGGCTTAATGTCTGACAGTCTCGAAACAGTCGCAGAAGTCAGCTGCCCTCTCATAGACAATCAAGATAGGATGAAGGCTAATTATGGAATTTGGAATTAGAGCTGCTAAAAACTATCAATCTCTGTAGTTTAACGCCTTAATGATTGAATTGAAAAGTTTCTTTTAGAAATACATTCTATGTGTTTTTGCTTTCAAGCATATGCCAAATTTAGTGGAGGCTGTTAATTTGACTAGAGCACAAAAAACAGATATTTCAACTAGTGACAACAGGCATAAAGGTCAATAATAATGAAAAGTAATAAAACAGATATCCCTGTCTCAGCAGATGGAATTGGTTATATTGATGCCTCATAATTACTTTCACAGTCCTGACTAAGGCCCAATTTACATGACAATGCTCTCACGGAAAAAGGATAAAATATTTAGTCAAATGTGCCTTTCATTTAAATGGCAACTGCATTACTGGGGGGGTTGAAGATGTACAACAAAAGTCAAATCACTTTCCATAGTGGAAACCTGAACAACACTCCATTGTGGTGTCACTGTCTAAAGGGCTGTGGGATCATTTCCCTGTGACAGATCTTAAAATCCCCCTATCTGCTCTAATTTACATCCAAGACTCATGTAATAAAATAGAACAGAGAATAGGAAGACCAGTAGAGGGGTTATAGCGTATGTCGTGTCTTGGTGTGAGTGGTGGTGGCACCTGAGGTGTATACTACATCAGTGCCAGTCTGTCCTGGTACCGTCCTCTCCTCACATTGACACACTTATCAGAGACACGAGGTTCACCTGTTGTTGACAGGTGTGTTTAATCAGTGGACCAGCATATAAGCATCTCCAGCTCATCTAGTGACTGACAGTGGACTTGACTCCACTCTCCGGAGTTGTATCTTATTCTGAATTCCTGTTGCCAACCTGCCTGTTTTCCCATCAACCTCTCTGTCTCAGCCCTGGTCACCAGACCCGCTTTATGTCTTGACCCTGAGCCTCATTTTGTAGGATCCTTCTGGTTCTTCAATTCTTTGGTTTAACCACACCCCGCCTCTCCTGCCCTGGTAACCGACCCGCCCACTGTTCCTGTACCTTATGTTGTTAGACTCGTACTACATTTTGGTCCTCCATTCCTTAATCCTTTGAAGCAAATCTACGAAAGTCGTGACAGTTGGCATTATGGGGCTAAAAATCTACAGCGGGGCCTTGAGCTCCATATCATATTTCAAGCCAAACTGAGGAAAACATAACCAACATCTACATATAACATATCCTTATAATGGCTGTGATCATTGACTTTAGGCACTGTTTGTTGTATTGTCTCAGAAAATGAGTGCACTGAGGGCATCATTTATTATTCATGTCAGATAAATGCTGTTTGTTCTCTGTGTACATGTATGAGCTCCGTGGGTTTTGCATGTTCAGTGTGTGTGTTAGCGCCCATCCTGTGGTTGCACATGTGCTCGGCGGCGGCCTGTCTGTGGGAGAGCCAGCTCATCAAACATTGATGTCGGCCATGGTGCTGTGGGGAAACAAACCACACTGTGCCTCCTCCCCCTCTTCTCCCTCTTCCTCTTTCTCTCTGACTCTGTCCATCTCCTTTGCCTGTGGTGATGGTAAGACTGACATGATGAGTAAGTCTGCCAAACGCTCTTCTTTGACTCACTCTGGCCTTTTACATCGGGTGCACAAGAAAACACAAACATGAATCAAATTTGCCCAGTGCTTGTCAAGCTTCTGTCATCGTATGCATGTTTGTTTATTTTTGTTGGAACGGCACGAGAATCATCACTCAAATGAAAAGGAAACAAAATACTGAAGGAAAATCATATAGACGATTAAGCTCTAATTCAGATTTAATCACAGAATAATATCAATATTGTGTCAATGAGGTCTATTATAAACCTTAGCAAAACATTATTATGGGATAAACAGTGATTAACCAGAACACTATGATACTTACAATTTTAATGCAACACCAACATATATAGTATATATAGTGTCCTTTCATAGCTCGGCAACATTGGCAAAAATGAGTCCCGTTTGCGGGGGGTTCTGCCATATCCTTGCATTTATCGTCTAAGCAAACATTCTGAATTTTCTGTCACTAGATTATGTCGGCTGAAACGACTGCACTTACTACTCATTAAACCCCCCGAACATGTACACTCACAGAGTAAACACTTTAAGATGGTTGCGCTCTCGTCAAATGGTACCATCTATTTACCTTACATTTAAATGTTGTGAAAAAAAAACCCAAAACAGGATTTTAATTTAAACGTCAAGCTAACATTAAGGTTACTCATATAAAGGTAGCATTAATATTAATGTTCAGTATATACCCAACCTTCACTGGATCCATGTTGAATGAATGAATGAAATAATGTCACGTAGTTTAATATGGAACGGAAGCCAAATGAAACTAACATTAACACTGAATGAATTACAGATTCCTCTGAATTTGAGCATTGCTGTAAAATTATTATTAGAAGTATAGACTATAGATTGTGACATTTTTCAATATTTTGATGTAGAAATACTATATATGTGTGTGCATATTAATGGAGAAATCGGTTCAAGTCACAGCAGGTGTCACACTATGAGAGATGATAAAGTTTGTCTCTTTGGGACCTCAGGAAGTTGCCTGCGTCACCTGTTAATAAGACGCATATTTGCATTTTGTAGTTTAAGTTACAGAAGTTGCAGTTAAGCTAATGTTCGTTTAACATTAGTATTGGGGTTTAGTTGGTATGGTTCATGGACAATAGCTTTTAAATATCATCATTTCTATCTTTTTATCCCTCAGAACATCAAACAATCACCACAAAGGCAAATGGGTGATCACTTTTATTTAAAAAAAAACAGTAAAATACAACTTAGCATGATTATTTCCTTCTACCTATTTTCATTGTTAACCACAGCTGCTCTCTGTGACACAAAAGAAATATTTAGAATAAATAAAAATAAAAAATAGCTTGCAACAATTATCTGATTATGTTTCACACATCATATATTTTATAAATGGTGTGTTTTTATTGAACTGCTTTTGGATGCCCTAGGATGAACAGTACTTTTGAGTTGTTTCTCAATCATGCCTTTCACATCATGCCGTGGTAAATAGTCTTAATAATATGAAGCCATTCCTAATACGTTCTGTACATAACGCATTTCCATTTAATAATGCATTGTTATCTGTTTCATTGTTGCTGTTCCATGTGTGGACAACTAGGATATTATCCTCTCATATAAGTAGGAGTTAATCATTTGAGACGTGGTAATGTCTGAGCTGCCAATACTGCAGCGTCTATTTGTTCACCAGGTTGGACTGCATTCACTTATAACACATTCAATCTTGATTTGATAACTCCAATTCCACAGGGAACACATGAACAAAAAAAATATAAAACCAAGGGCAGACAACACACCCAAAGCATATGAGGAGTTTTACCATTCATATTCTAAAACCACTGCATAGTCAAAATATATTATTTTGGCTTTTTGGAGCCACAGGTGACCATATTTGGAAAAGAGGGTGAGGCAAAGGAAAGAATGGAAAGAAAAAGAAAGATGGAAATGAAAAAAATGGAAAAAAAAAATGGAAAGAAAAATGAAATGAAAAAAATGGGAAAAAAAATGGAAAGAAAGGAAAGAGTGTGTGCCTTGTTAGTGCGTAACAGAACTGTCCGTCATGGAAATCACATTACATTCAATATACAGAAGCATATCACAACATGAACAAAATGGAAGAGGAAACTTATTAAAAGATAAATGTAAGTTAACATTTATGTGTGTGTTATACATGTATATTTTCTCATCATTCGTTGACATTAAATCGATGGTAATGAACACAGTATACAAAGTGGCCTAAGCCCAGAATGAAATACAAACCGCGATACACCTTTAACATTTAATAAGTGAAATAAACCTACAGAGGGCACGTACAGCAGGATTAGTATGTGTTTGGTAAACATCAGTCACTCAGTCAACAGAACACAGCGTCATCAGCGGCTGGAAAACACAGCGACTCCATCTGCGTGTCCCACTGAGCCCTGTGTGTGCGTGTGTGTGTGTGTGTGTGTGTGTGTTAGTGTGAGGAAAGGCCATTATCTCCTTAGAATAAAAGGGAAACTGCCTCTGATGCTGGAGATGTTTCATGAATAGTTAAAATTTTCATTCAGTAGGCAGAAGAGGAGAGAGGTGTTTTATCAGACTGTTTTTGGACATGGTTGTTGTTAGTGTGTCATGTATGAACGGCCGCTGGGAAGTGAACGACTGCAGGAACAGCAGTCTGTAGTGGCACAGAGGAGCAAGGAGGGCTGCCGTGGCACCTTAATAATTTAAGTGTTTCCAGAAAGACGAGAGAACACCTGTGTGTATCCATCTCCTAAGTAAGTAACTGCTCATTAATACCTCTCCTTACAACTGCACTTTTGGATGCACATTGAAATGACTTTGAATAACTTACGTTTTAGTGAGTGTTCCTGAATATCTGAGGAGTTCTTGAAATATCTGCACCTCATTCGCTACTATTAACTATAATTTACTTTGGTGTTGATAGTAGCAGGTAAGTGAATTTGCAGATTTATTTCCTTTTATTCATTTATTTTCTTTATTGTAAACATAAAACTGAGGTGTCTATGTCAGATATGTGTGATGTGTGACTGTTTTGTGTGGTTCAACAATTGTACAAAGGAAGACTAAAGTCATGCGGGATATGAAAATTCAACATATTCAAGAATAAAGTCGTAATATTTTGCAACAAAAGTACATTTTCCAGGAAAAAAGTATTAATTTTATCAGAATAAATTCATAAAGCAGGGAGAAGTATCAGAGGAACAATCTGTCACTTGCATCTGAGTTATGTAGAACACCTGCTCCAATGGTAGTTTCACTGATAATGAAATATTTAGTTGCAGCCTCTGTAGTGCAGTCAATAAGTTAGTCTGTTATTATTTTTTTATAACTAACATTACAAATCAATTCTTGAAACATTCTAACTTTAGTCTCATGTTATATACATAATTAACTTCATTACAGAGATTACAAAATAAAATCATAGTAGTAGTAATAATGGACATAAGTACACAGAACTTCTTCAGCTCTCTCCTCTATGTCCAAAACAAAAGACTATATATAAATACAGAGGACGCTGACACTTTTCACAGATTATGTGTCAAAGGGTTAAACCTGATCTGTAGTCAGTTACTGGTCATACATTTACCCTCCCGTCTGGAAAAAAAGCCTCTCGTTAGTAAAATTCTGAATTACAATGTACATTTTCTACAGACTAAATACAAGATATCATTGTTTCCACTCATGACATTTTTGACAGAATTATTCCCAAATAAAATACAAAAGTAAAAAAAAAATTAAAAAATACTAAGTTCTTATTTGATGCATATTCTGTTCCTCTCTGCTGACTTCTCCCTAATTAATGTACTGTCACAAAACAAAGGAAAAGCCATTATTTTATGAGTAACATTGATTAAGTCAGTTGTGTGAATGTCTGGCGTCTCTCCTGTTATGTTTTTGGGCCACAGAAAAGCTCCAACACACCATCCAATAAACTTTGACAGTGTCTTGTTAGACTTTCAAGATCCATAACTATTCAGTTTCTAGATTTGTGTCTCCTCCTCATGTTATTGGTTAAGAAGATACAATATGTTCCTTGGATACCCTGGCTCCGTTTGGGTCTCCACCTTCCAGTGTATAAATCTACTTGTGTAGCTGCTAAACGCTCCCCCATGTTCAGCAGCTCCTCTGTGACAGTATCAGTGCACTGTGCAGATAAGGTACAGCTGAAAACAGATGCTTGCTTCAGCAGAAACGGGGAGTGGTGAGAGACGTTTATATGTCTATGGTGAGAGACACTAAATGCTGAGGGAAACAGTGGGGATGGCAATAATTCTCTGACGTCAAGTCTTTGATGTCTCCATTTGGTGCATTGCTGATATAAAAATATTGATTGGAGCCATCTTAAAGAAAAATAATTGCCAAATTCAAATCGCAAGCATTGAACCGGCTGGATGATTCATATTCAAACCATAAGGGCCAACTCTCTGTTAGGTATAGGTATGAATTAATGTTTCTTTGCATGAAGATATCTTGAAAATGTAGTCTAAATTGACTAGTAATTGACTAAATATAGTTTATGTGGGTGAAAATGTACAAGGTATTTACTGTGGGAAATTTAGGAAGCATTTTTGAGGAATTGTCCACACCTCGTCAGTCTTTTTCACCTTTTAGTTTGTTGTTGTTGTTTTTTATTTTAAATGTTAATTTGTTTTAGTATCACCCGTAAGGATATTCTGTCTACATTTTATGTATCCTCATAGATAAAGTACTTAGCATTGGCTTTAGCATTAGCACTGACACATGCACATTAGCAGCAATAAGCTGCATTGAAGGCACCCACAGACCAACTCCAGATGTTCATTAGTGCTGTGGTCAGGGACACTGAGAGGCCACTTAACTTATATGGACCTGTTTTTAATGGTCTATACTGTCTCAGACTAAATCCAAGCTTAATATATAAAGATAGATAAGCTTATGCTATTTCATAGTGGGATGAAAAAGTGAAGCCAAAATGATTCAGTATGATTTTGGGCTTATTGTGCTGTCTTTTATGTGATTCATTATTATCTACTTTGAACACTTGGTCTGGATGCAGTTCTAATTCACTCTCTATGTTTCAAACGCATTGAATAACATGTAGAAGTAGAGCAGGAGACTTTATTTGACAGATGTTAACCCCCCTTCTGGTAATCTTGTGTCATATGTCAAATTATCTATCGTCTGTAAAAAGAGTCAGGAAGAAGTGCAGAAGTCTCGTTTCCCGTCAGATCACTCAAACACACGATTTATTTTTTTATCATGTGACAACAGTAATCTTAATTTGTTTCTAAACTGCAAAAAGTACTTTTCATTTCATCTTCATGATTTCTTTTGGCTTTTTCCCTTCCGGGGTCACCACAGGGAATCCAATTTGCATATTTGATCTGGCAGGAGTTTTTATGTCGGATGCCCTTCCTGACACAACCCACTCGATGCTTTATCCAGCCGGGACTCACCTTCACCTTCATCAAACCTGTTTTTATCCTTTTGACCGAGCTCTCCTTGTAATCATAAGCACCAGAGGGAAAGCAGCGTGCTCCACCCATCCCATCCTCCACCGCTTCCACATGTCTATGGAAATCTATGAGGCACCTTTAGCCTCCCGTAGTGTCTAATTTAGCCCTCCCCGAGATACAGGGCCCCCAGGGAGTGAGGTAATCCAATCTGGGGTCTCGCCCTGCTCTTGGTGCTTGGACAGGACTGTAAATGTCTTGATCAGGACCTGAGAGGCCTTCTCCCTCACAGAGAGACAACAGATGGTACAGG
>JAPTHA010000005.1:6031548-6046845 GCA_029814585.1 Gymnapogon annona | reverse complement strand
GGCTAAAAGGCGCACCATCAATTTTTGAGAAAATTCTAGACTTTTAGGTGCGCCTTATGGTCGTGAAAATACGGTAATTGAACGCAGTCTTTGTACTTTGCAGATTGTCCTCGTATTTTGGAGGACTTTGATAAATCTGTGTCTTAAAGAGTTTTGAACCAGTCGGTGTCAACATGTAGTTTCACTGATTCGATGCTGACTTTTCATATAACTGTTGTCTGTTTAACAGTTAACAACACCAAAGGTTTCTCAAGTAGCACACGGTGTCGACCCACTAGAAGTAACATGAGTGTCAGCGTTCTTGTCGAACCAGTTATCAGCAGACTATCAGCAGCATTGTGCAGTTGTGCATGGTTGTGCTAGTGAAGATAAAACAACTGGTACTTAGACTTGCCTTTTCAGTCGGGTTTCCTTTGTTCACTTTCTCCTCAGTAATGTTTGGCTTGGAAACACAAAGTCCCTGTCATTTATTATTACTACAACACTATTTTTTACACTACAACATTTTTTTTTTCTCACCATTAAGGTTTAACGCTCAGTGAATATATTCAGAACTGGTCTGTAATAATACAATGTCATATGGAGATTACCAGCCTCTGCACATGTTCCCCACCCAGAACCATGGGATGTTGGCTATTAGCAGGTTACTAACATGTCAAACCAAATGTCATCGAAACAGGCGTTCCATCTTATATAATGGAAATTTTAACCTTTTTTTTTTTTTTTTTATAATTTCCAACATGTGTTGTATATGTGTGCCTCCATAAGCTACTATTATGGAAATAACAGAAATATACAGATTACTATCACTGTCAATACCATCATCATAGTGACACCTGATGTTTTGTCCCAAAACTGAACCACTGGATGCGATATGTCCTATTGCTCTTCATACATGGTTGCATTACATTGTGTCTCTATCTATACTTTTTATTGAATTCTTCTATTAAAGGTTCAAGTGACGTGATTTGGAGAAATAAGGTATTATTTGCTATAGTCTGATTGGTGAGTTCACTTGAAAATGAGAATTTCTGTGTCTGCCTTAGCTTAGAATAAACCAACCATGTTGCACCAATGTAATTCAAAGGAATTAAATGGACTTTAGTCTGCAAACTAGAGAAGAAAAAATTATCTCAAACAGTGGACTTGAATATTTTGAGTTGCTGCCTTGGAAGTTGTGTTTAGGGCAACTGAATTAATATGGGGGGAGGATTATACACCAGAGATCATCACAAAAGACAACATGTGCGGTGTCAGAAAGGCTTCTGGAGATTGTTTTTTTTTTTTTTAAACTATACGCACTGACTACATCCATTTCCATTCCCACAGATTTGGAATATCAAACAGATGATCAAGCTGACGCAAGAACACTTAGAGGCTCTTCTGGACAAGTTTGGAGGAGAACACAATCCGCCTTCCATATATCTAGAGGTAAGAATGGTTGGGCTTTTTACTTAAACACCCAGTACCTACAGTTTCATCTGTGTTACCATGGCAATGCTATGCGATGCTTTTAGTGATGTACACAATCTATATGTCCACGTAAACAAAAGCTAAATACTTGACAAAGCTAACCATTGGAAACCAGAACACAAGTAAACAATAATGGGCACATATCTAAACTAGGCTAACAGTCTAAGCTAACACAAACCACATCCAACAGGAATAGTTTAATTTCTCTGCTGCTGTAACTCATTGAAAGAGTTAAAGTCGAGACAAAATACATGGTTTCATTCAAAAGTGATGATGAATTTTGATTTTGCTTTGTTGTTTCATGGATCAGAAGTTAGTTTAATTTGAATGAAACTTCTGCTATTGGTTAATCCATTGTTTTGTGTTACATAGAAATGATTCCCACTGGCAACTAATGGCCCAGGGTTTAGCAGGTTAATAAACGCGGTTGTTTGAATGTGATCGTTGAGAGTGTGCGGCAGTGGCGTCAGTGCTGTGTGTGTCGTCTCTGTCTAGGCCTATGAAGAGTACACCAGTAAACTGGACGCTCTGCAGCAGCGGGAGCAGCAGCTCCTGGAGGCCATGGGTAACGGGACAGACTTCTCCTGCTCTCCTTCGCCTGTGCCAGAGCTGCTTGACGTCAAGATGGGAGGTTGTGGGGTTGGAGGTGGGGCTCAGTCTTTCCCCTCAGCCCCAAACACCTTGGCAGTCCTGCAGACCCCCATTGATGCCGGCCGAGTCAATCCTCGCTCCCCCCAGAAACCCATTGTCAGGGTCTTCCTGCCCAACAAACAGAGGACAGTGGTAAGACACACTGACAACATATTAACACACTTAATCCCACTCATTTATATTAACGCCAACATCCATGACATAAGGGTTAGGGCTACATTTCAGCTCTAAATAAACTACAGTTAAAATGAACTCTACATTTTTAAGTGTTCTTAACCATTTGCAATTTTAATTGGTTAATTTTTGGCTACAGGAACTGAAGACAAATCATAACTACAAACTACTTAAAGATTTTTTTCACAAAAGCTACATACCATATGTGATGAGAAACACTCAAAATTAGTATTTTACAAGAAACTGACAAGGTGTATTTATCATTGTTGTTGAACAAGATGAATCCAGATGAATAACCTTTGATTTGCGATTTATGCCAATGTCATGATTTCCAGCAAGTAAAATCTCAGTTAATCAAATTATTAAGATATATTGCCCAGCCCTAAGGTCAACTGATATCGTTAGCATTGTTTCTTGTCACAAGCTGAATACTGAGACCATACCATGTTCCCCTTGTAATGAATGTATTATGTTTCCTCTATTACAGCTATTAATTGTAACTGAATTATGTTAATTACATTCATGTCCAAGTTTAAAAATGTCAAGTAGGAACATAAATAATCCACTAAGATGTAATGACATTTAAGATTTTTAGTAGTTATTAGGTGTGCAACGGTACATACCGTTTTACTATTGGGTACACTACTCACAGTTCGGTATGAACACGTACTGGGTTCATTGGTCATTCAGTTAATATCATGACGCTCCGCTTCTGCATTTTTCTCTGCAGGGGCATGTTTGCCAAGCACTCCTCTCCGTTGATAATGTACGATTGGTTAGTTGGAGTTGTAGGGCAGGACTTAGCGAAGGTTCAATTCTACTGCCAGTGGTTGGAGCCAGATACAGATCCCTACTCATTTCTGAGTTGTTGATGGACACACGGCGAGTTGTGATCGTCCAGTGGAATAAGAAAATGTGGGTGTGGAAACACTTTGGATTTGTAGTAACATATACCCACAGTGGAAAAACAACAGAGAAACATACTGTGGTGTGTAAGCATTGTTGGGTAAAGATAAAGATAAACCACTCATAGTTTCCACGTTTGGCAAAACGGGCAGAAAGGTGCCTTGTGTACAGCCAACATCTGTTGCAAGGCAAATGGTTTTCTCCACTGCAGGACATATTGTCATTGCAAGCCCTTCTCGTCTTGTTCAGAAAATGTTCATATATCCACCTTTCTTCAGAAAAATCTTGGAATAAATTATTAGATTACTGTACTGTACTGTACCGTGAACTGTGACTCATGTACCGCACTACGTAACAAACCGTGGATAATCTAACCGTTGTGTCCCCTGGGGTTGTATTACATTATTCTTTCCCCATTTTTTTGTTGTAGCTCAAAATTGGAAATTGAGAAATGTGCCATTTCTGTGTCACCAGTCTGCACCAGGACATTATATGAGAAAATCAACTGCACTGTGACATCAAGACACTTATGTCCATTGCTCAACTCCAGACTCTTCTGTAAAACTTCTCCGCGAATGAAGGCAGCATACTTCCTCACTGAAAATCTGAATAATACAAAGGGATCTACTGAGAAAAATACACCTGGCTCTTAACTGATGATTGACTAATTCATATAAGGACACCGACCTGCGCCTGTGAGAGGATGACAGTAAAAGCTCATCAGTCAGTGATAACGAGATGGAGATGACAGACTAAAAAACCCATAAAATACTATTAATATTTTCTTCTTCCACCGTCAAATTAAGTAACATTTCCCATTTGGCTCAATTTGCTTATAAAACAAATACTCTGTGACATGACAGATGACCACAGACAGCTGACTAGTCAGCAGATTGCATCATCTGTAAGTGATTATTCTGGTTTGTAGTTAAAACGGGGCCTGTTGTGGTGGGTGGAGTGTGTTCTAGACTTTATTATGACATCCCATGATGGATGAGAGAGGCTGTGACTCACAACAAAGGCTCAATAGGGAGAGTATAGTTCATGTTTGACTTTTTGACATGTTATGGCGTGATATTGGCGCCGATGCAGGAATTGAGAGCACAAACCCTAAGACACGAGTGCCCAAAACTATAATGAAGAACAAACTGCATAGTTTGGTTGTGAATCCACCCCCCACAGTTAAATGCAGGCCATCCACAGCTAATGTTTGTATTTAATGATCTGCTCTTGTGTTTCTCTGATATGAAAACTGTTTATAGGATTTGATGTGGGCCTGGAAAGTGAAAGCAATAATCTGTTTGATGAAACTGTTGGTTGGTAAATAAACTGGGGTCTGTGGGGTGTTTTTTTTTTTTTTTTATCCAACTGGTGCCAGAAGTTCTTCAGAAGTGTTTATATGTGTCATAAGTGACTAATTACATCACCAGCAGTAGAATTGGTCTTTTCTATTATTGTCTCCTCAGTGTTTGTAGTGCATGTTAACAGTGTAAGCTGCTAGTTGGATCTTTTGGACCGTAATTTCTGGACTATAATACACACCTGAATAAAAGCCGCACCAGCTAAAATTGGGGAAAATCCAGATTTGTACATGTACAAGCCGCACTGGACTAAAAGCCGCAGGTGTTTTAATGTTTAATTCCCATATGTAAGTGTTCATGCATGAAGGGGATTGTCGGCAATGTTCCCTCTAAGCTGTGCACGTAAACCGGCCGTGATTCTCCTCTGCCCCTTCAAACCAGCAGCTAATGAACTACATGGAACAGTACAGCTAGCATAAACACAATATAAAGATACTTCCTGTTTTGACTTCAAAATAAAAGCACTTCCAATAAAACGAGATGGCTCTTAGGGGGAGCTTCCATTTCATTAAAATTTCAACATACAGGTTACATATTTACATACCTTATTCAAGTGTTACCATTTAGTGCAATGGTACGAAACATGTACCGTGTTGTGTAAACTCTACTGTATCACATAGCGTTTCAGATGCACAAACGTTCACATGTTTACCAGCATTCAAACGTGTACAATGCAGAAATAATTAACGGTGCCCTCCCACCGCAGGTCCCAACTCCGACAATTAGACTTTAACTTAAAAGCTGCATCATATGCATTTCTTTGTTTGTCTCCCACAATGAAGGTTTGTGCATGAAAGCTTCCTTTGCACAAACTGTCTGGCTCCTGTAATGTCTGTTGTTCACGCTAATTCCCTGTCTTTTCGCGCCTCCCGCATTTCCTGCCACCTCTTGAAAGGAGAAGAAAAATCATATTCATATAATGAAAATCATGAAAAATCCATAGATTAGCCAACCCACCGTATAGGCCGCAGGGTTCAAAGCATGTGAAAAAAGTAGCGGCTTGTAGTCTGGAAATTACTGTATATGAATTTTTTGAGAGCCAGTATCTGGTATGATGTGTGTGATGTCATCAACTACTTACAGAAGAGCTCCTAGCAGTACATCCACTTTAGATTTGTTTTATGAGTTTAATTTAAATTTTTATTCCCCATTCTTTGTTCTCAAACTGTAAAACTAAAACCACTACATTTTTTCGACCCCCTCAGACATGTTTGTGAGTGAGAGGGTGTCTCCATGTTGTAGTGCAGTGAAGTGTTGTGAGTGTCTGCAGGTTGATGACGACTGAAACATGGTGAGTGAATGTAGGTGACCCCCTTTCACTTTGATGAGCTCCTCAGTGGGATCTGTAGCCCCACATATTATGCTCTGCTACCGGCCAACTTGTCATGGCGGTCACCATAATATTGTAGCTTCAAAGGACCGTTGGATTGTCCACTTGAAACATGTTAATGTGGTGTGTGTCCCTGTGTAATGCAGCTCTTGACCTGTGCTTTGTGCTGCGTTCAGGTCCCAGCCCGCTGTGGGATGACTGTCAGAGACTCGCTGAAGAAGGCTCTGATGATGCGAGGACTCATTCCTGAGTGCTGCGCGGTCTATAGGATACAGGACGGGTAGGTCTGACGCTGCACAAGCTGATACCTCTGCAGGAAAATGAAAAGACGTTGGAACACTTTTGAGTGGGAATGACCTTAGACCGTAAGGGTTAAACATGAGGCCCATGGGCCAAAACCAGCTTGCCAGAGGGTCTAATCCACCTATGAAATGTAAACAATTAGACTTGAAGAGCTTATCAATCAGTGATTTTAAAATAATTTCAGTTCAGGTTCTGCATACAAGAATGATTCAGCTTATAAATACTACAAAATACTATCAAAATGTGTGAGTATTGACAGCTGTTATTATTATTACAATAAAGCAACATGTAAAAAAATTCCAAGTGATCCATTTATGTTAAAACAGTGGATAACTCAAACAACCTGGAATTGTACAACTGTACAAAAATAAGTACAGTTTTAGAACTAATCAGTCTGTTACTAAATTGGTGTATTTGTACAGAAAATTAAGTGTTCCTATCTTTTTTCTTAAGACATTTCAGATTTTTCAGATTATCCACATGTTTATAATGTCATTTCTCTTTTTTTACACCAAAACAAATTTAAAACCTGTATAAAAGAATTATTTATAGTAGGGGTCCCCAACCTTTTTGGAACTGGGGGCTACTTCAGGGTCTCTGAGTAATACGAAGGGCTACCGGTTTCATACGCACTGATGAAACAACAAAGTATGGACAATTTATAGATTATTACTAATTAATGACATTCATCTATAATAGGGGTCATATGCACATTTTGTATCATGTTTGTAGCATTGTATTCCCTTCCTATAATTTTATTTATCTATGGTTGTTTGTTTTAACATTTATAATGATGATTTCTTTCGGCTTTTTCCCTTCCGGGGTCGCCACAGTGCATGCAATTTGCATATTTGATTTGGCAGGACTTCTTACGTTGGATGCCCTTCCTTATACATCCCAGTGGACGCTTTCATGACAGGAATTGAACCCGGAACCCCTAGGGACCATCCCTGACCAATTTCACCTTTTCTAAATTCTCATATGTGTCAAAACATGTTAATTATAAACAGATCAACGTTGTAAACATGAATCCAGCATCACCTCTACAGTCATCGCATCAGTGAAACCCACATGAACAGGTCCGACTCAGCTGTCTGAGCGCATGCGCAGACATCACACACCGAGCTGGACATTAGCATTAGCTGTTAATAGCCTCTTTAGCTCCGCCTTCATCAGTGCAGGGCTATTGGTCCTGAATGTGAACCACGAATTAATGATACCTCCGTTGAAGCGCTGCTTCATGGTGGATGTAGTGAATATGGACCGGTGTTTTCAGAGGGTGTATTCAGCTCTTTTACCTTTTCTATTCGGAGGTTGATTCCTGCCAGAGAATCACCGGAATAGTTGCTGCGGAACTTCGTTGAAATTCCGCACCGCGTTCAAATCTTTTCCGGTCCCAGGCTCGCCTCACAGTTCACACACACACTTGTCTTTCACGTTTATCAAACAGACGTCCGTGTGTCACTGTTTGTGAAAATGATACATTTTTTGCCTCCTAATACCACGACTAAACTCCATTACCATAGTGGGACTGATGCCCCTCCAGCAATGACAGACAGCGAACCAGCGCAAAAGTTTGATTGACAGTTATTTAATTATGGTGGAGGGCGGGCGGGGGCAGGATACTTTTGATTGGTTGAAAATTAAACCTGATTTACCAAGTGACCAATCAACTTTGTTATTACATTATTGACTCGTGATGAGAGTTCCTGGATCAGACCTCTGAACCACCGGTTTGTAACGAGCAACGCTTTGGAGACCCCTGAACTAGTCCTATTTTTAGAACACCCTGCGGGCGACTCACACCGTCCCTGTGGGCGACCTGTTGGTGACCCCTGATTTATAGCATATCATATTGGGCAGAATATGGCCCCTGAACCCTCCTGCCTTAGACGCTGAAGACCGTCATCAGCAACCGCCATGTGTTTTTTTTCATCATGTTCATTTATTCGCAAAGGGACAATGCACATTAGTTAACATTATACAATGTGAATGTGCCCGAATTACCTAAATTGAGATAGTTTTCATCTGCAGGCAGATAGATGTTAAAGCCGACCTAAAAAGGCACAAAATTAAAATTACTCATCAAATTCCAAATACTAAAAAATAGCACAATTTAAAAAAAAAAAACTCCAGCCCAAAAAAATCATATGTACTGTACACTTGGTGGTCATAGGTCTGTGTCTCCAGAAGCCACTTTTTGGCATTCCTTTTAAAAGAGTGGAACGAGGGAGACTCTTTGATTGATTCAGGAACTGTGTCTTTTTGTTGGGATGCTCACAAAAGCAGCTTTTCTCCGGGGAGGATGCCGTCTCCCCTCACTGCTCCTCGAGTTACTCTGCCTGTGCTCCCTCTGAAGTTTACAAACTTTCTCAGTGAAGAGGGAGCAGAGCCATTTTTATTTGTGTCTAGATGAAACAGATATTTAGAGAAATACCAATACCAAGGGAATATGTAATAATGATGAAAAATTTACTAAAATTATTATTGGAGTGTTTAGAATACAGAGCTCTGAAACTGTACAAAGGCTAGAGATGTGATGGTGATTTCTTATACTCAGGTGAGTTTGATTATCAGGCTTATGAAGGTACCAGTTTATTATGGGATGCTATCTTTGCCAAGTTCACCATTGTTTCGTTGTCATTCACATTTCATTCATTTGATTGGTTGAGTCATTAAGCAAGAAATATGTTTATTTTCTTGAAGGTAGTTGAAATTCATGTGTTCCTAGTTTGTTTGAAATATGAAACACCTAGGAACATCAACAGCTGAAGTAGTCATGGAAAATATTTAGATGGCCTCTTATGCCCATATATGTTGCCAGTGCCAACAGTTCAGTGTGTCTTGCCATAGCAATGGTACGTGATTCTTGTAGCAATGTACACATTATGTACATATATGTAACCAGAAAAACATCAGCTAAATGAAATGAATGAATAATGAAATTATGCGATAAATGAATAATTCACCTAAATAAACAAAGCCAGTTGTCAGACAACAGCACATAAGCTCTTAAATGAGCACATTTTTGAACCAAACTAACAATCCAGCACCAGCATATGTCATGAATAATTTAATAAAACAAGCTAATGAGACAAACTCTGCAGCAGCTAAGCTAATACGAAGCAAGTCCAACAAGACTATTTTTTTTAATGTATTATTTAAACTCGCAGAATGAGATCAAGAAGAGCAAAAATAAACTGTAACATTATGAGGTGGTGATGATGAATTTGGTCTTATCTTTTCTGTTTTTTGGCCATAAATTGGTTTTTGTACGAATAAAGTCCCTGCTATTGGCCAATTCATTGTGTTAAATTAAAAGGATTCCCAATGGAAACACGTGGCCCTGGCTTTAACAGGTTCTGAAATCAGATGGACATGCTGCCAGCAGCTGTACCTGGTTGGGCTGTGTAGTTACTCAGGCTGCTCTGATACATCTGCTGTTACTGAAAGCTGGTCACAGTGTGTCCCTGATGACGCTGTATTTGTGTGTATTGATGACACAGCTCTGGGTTAGAACTGTGTCATTTGGCACTGGCTTTCTGCTCTAAACCGTTGTGGTTATGCTTTGCACAACTTTCCACCCAGTGGTTTAATCAACACCAGCGTGAGGTGGAGACACTTCCCCCCTAACTCTCCACTTCCTGTTTCAGAGAGAAGAAGCCCATTGGCTGGGACACGGATATCTCATGGCTGACAGGAGAGGAGTTACATGTCGAAGTGTTGGAGAATGTGCCCCTGACCACACACAACTTTGTAAGCACCAAGAGGAACATGACTCTCCCCTGTGACTGAACTGTGAGGTGAACTATGCATATTGGGCCTGCTTGGCCCTGATTGGCTGTGTGCTTCTCTTTGACAGGTGAGGAAGACCTTCTTCACTCTGGCCTTCTGTGACTTCTGCAGAAAGCTGCTATTCCAGGGTTTTCGCTGTCAGACATGTGGTTATAAATTCCATCAGCGCTGCAGCACTGAGGTTCCACTCATGTGTGTCAACTATGACCAACTAGAGTAAGTCCCACTGAAGCATCATGAGGGGAAACTCTGGATTTTTGACTCCAAGAAACATAGAGCTTTAACATCAAGGCGTTTTTTGGTGTATTTAGTAGTAGTCTACGGCAGGGGTGGGCAACCCAAAATGTTCAAAGAGCCATATTGGACCAAAAAGTCAAAAAACAAAATCTCTCTGGAGCCGAAAAAAATTAAAGTCCTTATATAAGCCTTATGTGAAGGGAACAGAGGCTATAAGTGTAAATGAACTATATTAGCATACTATCAAAATGACTAAGTGTGCTACAAATACATAATAAGCATTCATGATTGAATGTTTATTTTCCCTGCAGCGGGAAATTCCAAAATTTTTGACTCCATGTCGGGGAACCGAACTCAAACCTACCATATGACAGGCGGGGATACTGACCACTATACTAATGAAGAGAATGTTACTATTACTGTGCTATTCGATGTTTGGTGCTTTAAGTTAACTTTCATTACAATTTTAATATATTTTGTTGGTGAAATTATAGAAATAAGAAATCAGATTTTTTGTATCATTTTCGAGGGAAAAAACGCAGTCCTTGAACCTCAATAACAATACATTGAGAGTTCCATACCTGCATAACAGTGCTGTCTATCCCATATCGATAATATCACAGACTCATCATCACTGGCAGTTGATTTACTGGAGCTGAATTAATGTCCGTGATTTGCTGATTGGTTCCATTTGCGGAGAGACGCATGTCATCATTTTCTGTATTTCCTGGGTTTTGTTTTTGAAGTCTGAAAATAGCTGCTCTGATATTTTCGTGAAACAGTCTTGTTACTGTTGGCATATTTGAGTTTATCATTTTTGCTCATTTTGACTTTATTTCTGCATCGGGCTGCAACAAAACTAACAGCAGTAGTGGAGTGTGGTGTTGCACTCCACTTCTTAAATCTCCTGTAATCTCTCCAGAAGTCCTGTAATCGCACTTCTTCTGTCCCTCAACTGGGTGAGGCCTTATGTGAAGGGAACAGAGGCTCTCCTGCAAATGTAGGATGCCTTCTCTGGAAATGTCTTTATAAATTACTCTTTTTGTTATATGACAACTTCTTCCTTAAACCCTCTGTCCTCATCAGCTATCTTTGACTCTCTCCCTTTGGGATCTATGGTCCGTGACACACCGTCCAGTTTGTTTACAATAGGTACACAGATAATGACGCAACTCTTCATTGACGGAAATGTTGAAATTTTATATTTATTCTAAACATTTTCACAGCATTGGAAAATGTTAAGAATGTTTACGTCATCTTTGTCCTCCTACAGAAACCATATTAAAACAAAATTATATCCCCCCACCATCGTTTTCCATTTTCACATATTTTTGAAAACACTCCAGGGAGTCGCAAGGAGGGGGCGAAAGAGCCGCATGAGGCTCCAGAGCCGCAGGTTGCCGACCCCTGGTCTACAGTATACACGTGATTTAATAATTTAATATAGGACCACCATCAGTACCCCACATCTTCACTCATATGTATGTGTGTGTGTGTGTTGTGGATTTTTTTTTTTAGAAAACCACAGTATGCATTTTTTCTACAAGTTAACACTGATATTTTGATAATTTATTTGGCATTAAAACTGATGTCTCGATAACTAACTTCTACTTATGTTGAGTTGAAGCTGCACAGTTTTGCCAGTCTTTAATTGAATCTTAATGTTCCAAAATTGCCAAAAACTTCCCAAACACCCCCTTTTTCTCAAATATGGAGACATTCGAACAAATGATAACGTTAATATTTATTAAACATTGAAGCATGACTGAAAGTCAATAAAATGAAATGATGGCCGAAGTGTTCTGTAGGGATTTTTACTGATAATGGAAACAAAATAAATTGAAAAGATAAGAGGACAACTTGTATGTATAATATGTTGTATGTGAACTGTGCACAGAATTATTAATGAATGAATCATGTAACGTTGACGTGTACTCTGCAGCTTATTGCTAGTGTCAAAGTTCTTCGAGCATCATCCGTTCACTCAGGATGAAGTATCCTCAGAGGGAACCACCCCCGTGTCTGAGGTCTGTCCATCACTTCCCCCATCCGACTCCACCGGGTGAGTCCTGCACCACCACAGTCCCTCCTAGACCCTGATAGATCCTCATACACATATAGTTTGTTTCACGTAGGGGGGACAAGGCCTCACACTAGATACACTGTTTCTCTCCACTGTGGGACTAATTTTGAATGTCTAGTGATATGAACTTCCTATTCAATATTCTATGTATCTCAGTCTGATTGGCTGGTTAATTGTCAGGACTCAAGACGCACAAGTTTAAGGTTTCAGCTTTCATCTTTTTTCCTTGTCTTTCAGTGCAAAGGTAAATCTAATGTTTAAGTAGCTAATTATTTTTAACTAAATGTAATGTTTTCAGGTCTCTTTGCCACACCACTGTGTCCCCGTCCAAGTCCATACCCATCCCACCCAGTTTCCGGCCCAGCGAGGAGGACCACCGCAACCAGTTTGGCCAGCGGGACCGCTCATCCTCCGCCCCCAATGTTCATATCAACACCATCGAGCCTGTCAATATCGACGTAAGCCCTGATTCCTAACAACAAACGCTGTGATTTACTTAAGGGACACCCGCAACAGAAAGAAAATGTCTCTTTTCTTAATTTCAGGACCTGATCCGAGATCAGGGTTTACAGAGGTTAGATGGAGGTAAGGATGGCAGCTTTACAATAACATTTCATTCTGTTGCTTTTTCCCACCATCCTGCGTCTGCGTGCTTTTGGTCTTTCTTGTGTGTGAGCATGTGGGTGTGTGTGTGTGGGTGGGTGTGTGTGTGTGTGCGCGTGTGTGCGCGCGTGTGTGCGTGGGTGTGTGTGTGTCTGTGTATGTGTATGTGTATGTGTGTGTGGAGTCTAGACCCCAGAAGTTGAGTCAGTTCTGTGAAGTCCTGCTCCCTCCAGTTAGACCACTAGGTTATTTACACTGTAACAGACCAGTTTCTGCTCATGCTTTTCAACTTGCCGTGCCTTATCCTGTAGGAGAGCTAGGACACACACACTGCGGACAGTTTCTCAGTAGGAGGTAGGAGGCGTCACTTCATTTAGGCTTCTCGGTACAGACATTAGAATGAGTTGTAGTTTACACATATTGCATTTGTGTATTATTTAAAATATGGAACATTTTGTAGACTAGACTATAAAATCTCCGAAATCATTTACTCACAGCATTGTATTTGTATGTGGACGTGCATCAATCCAAGCAGAACTTCAGACAACATTTGACACATAAAGGTACAAGCATTTTTTAAAATCCAACATTGATACAATTGTGTGTTGAGGCTGAACAGCAGGGTAAGGTTTATTTAACATGCAATAAATCCTCAATTACTTGCGGGCTCCAACTGTTGAATTTCAAGTAACTAGTGATTGGCAACATCACAGAGAAACATTTGTTGACAGATTTTCCCAAGATTTTAGTGTTTTAAATACTTGGCACCAGCTTTGTTTGAACTCTACTCTGGATTCCAGTAAATGGCTTTTCTTCTTTAGACGAAGAAAAGAAGATTAATATTAATATGATGCACAAAAATACTTGGCGATAGCACCTAATCCATGCTCTGCTCTACCCATGTGCCAATATGTGGCTCCTTCCAGTCATTTCTTATCAAACGCACGTGGTTCTATGTTCTGTCTAATATATTGTTTACTTCATTATATAATTACCCAAGTTGTGTTTTTGGACACATTGTGATATCTGCGTAACTTCACTCTCCTAACACTGCTGATTAATTTGGCTATAATCTGAAGAAAAATATGACTCAGACAATAGTGCTATGAGGCTAACTGTACTAATGCAATAGAAGATTAGCTTCATTTTCTAAATAAACTGTGAATTCCTGGTTGGTAGTGGTGGATGTTTTTTTCAAGAGCTTTGAACCTTTTAAAGCAAATTAGTTATTTTGGTTGTAATCCGATTTATTTAACTTAATTACGATGGAATACATGGATGTCTGTGATAATTCACATTAACTTGGACAGGTAAACAGGCCATCTCCCTAATACTGTTTTAAAATCATCCTGGCTTTACCCCCCGTGTTGATGCAGGCCACCATTGACTCTCAGCCGTGATTATTGGCTGTAGTCCAGCCATTCTCAGTTCCCTCCTGCCTAGTGTTGCTCAATTTATTTAGCGGTTTGAATGCGAAATAATGTATTAAAACAGCCCAGTGACACACCAATGGCAGAGTTACATTTTTTGCCCGTGAATTCTGGTTGGTTTCAGAGAACTTCATAGCTCACATAGGAAGTCAGGTGCTTTTCAACATCCTTAAATTTTCCAGCAACTTGTAGAATCATGTCATAGGTTAGAACATGGGTAAAGTTAGACCTGAAATTAGCTTTCTCTGTTTTTCTCAGTGTTTGAGTATAAATTATATAAATTAAATGTGATTTAAATCAAACGTACAAATATTGAATCTTGTGCTTCATAAATAGGAAAACTAAAGATTTTTATATAAATCTCTCAAACCATTCTAAATTGCTTTTAAATAGTTGCAATAGAAAGTAGCCACATTCCGTAGAATAAATTGGGATTCTGCTCTGGATCAGAGAGTGACAGCTGGTTTTTGGTGGGTGTTTTCGCATCAAGTGGACTAGTTGTCTTAACAGTTTACCTTCTGTAACTATTACACAGTGACATGCTCGATAACATTCTGAAACGCTGCAGCACCTAACACTTTGCCATGTTGAACAATAGACTTGACCACCAATACTTGATCAATGTCTGGGATTGGCTGATACAGAGCTGAACAGAAGTGATGTCAGTGCCATAGGAGACAGGTAGCTGGTTAGTTAGTGAGTGGTGAGAGGGGCAGGGTGAGTAGCAGTGATGGTCTGTCTGTCTCTCTTTGCCCTGCAGCCCCCTCGACCCACCCTGCCCGCTGCTTGAGGAAGCACCGAACACGGACCTCAAGCCCCCTCCTATACTCCTACCCCAATGACATAGTGTTTGATTTTGAGCCCGAGCCTGTTTTCCGAGGTAGTTAGGCCTCTGTGTGTTCCTGTGTCTTTCACCCCCACCCCCCACCCCATCCATACTGACCCCCGCCG
>JAPTHA010000005.1:6007736-6031012 GCA_029814585.1 Gymnapogon annona | reverse complement strand
CCTGTGTCACATCCACTGTGTGTCCCCTCCCCTTTCCATTTTTCCTTTTATGTCCACATGTTTCTCTCTCTGACACACACCTGACAGTTGCAGTGTCACACGGAGACCACACCCCTTCTGTCAGACGCTGGTCCACAGATGGGGGTTTGGTCACTTTAAGGCTCTAGCACAGACTACTATCATGACCATACTATCGTGGTCTTTTTAATGCTATGAAAGAAATGCAAAAGGCAGCACCTAAAATGACTCCAAGTTCTACTCTTATTCAAGACAAATCTACACTGTGTTTTTTACCATTTAATTAATGACATTTGACAGCAACAAGAGCGGAGATCAGTATCAGGCATAGCCAAGCTAGCTGGTATTGTAACATTTCTTTTTAATAGTGATATAATTGTTTTAATTACATTTGAAATCCTTCAATTAGGTTTTTTTAATGTATGTTTATGTTAAAAAGAAATTATCCCTGTTGTTTGTAAGGCTTTAGCCACCAGAGGTCAAACTTCTTTTCAAGCTTTGAAATGTGGAAAACTCAGTATTTCTATTTAACAAGACATTTTTAAGTGATTATTATTAAGTGAGGTATTATGTTGGTGTTCTCTAGCACCTTTAATACAGATTTTATATACATCCTTTATATACAGATGAAATTACTTCTCTTTGCAATTTCCTTTTCTCTTTGCAATTCTTGAAGTTACACAGTTTTACTACCAAACCAGGTTACTATTTGCCATTTTAACACATCCATTAACTACTTGTTAATACAGTCAAACCTCGGTTCTCGACCATAATTTGTTCCAGAAGCTTGGTCGAACACCGAATTGGTCGAGTACCGTATTAATTTTCCCCGTTTGAAATAATAGAAATAGAATTTAATTGGTTCTTGAGTGTGAAATTGCTTCCCATTTTATAATTGTAACGTTATTTAAATATTCACATTATACAGAAATAAAGTAAGAATAGAAAATTGTATGTAAATAACAGTAACATTTAATAAAATATAACCAATGTATTTTTTTAATTACCTTTCGGTGAACAGCTGATGGCATAGAGGGAGGAGGGGGAAGGGGGAGTCATTGCTTCGAAGACGACTCTCCCTCCAGCACTACGGGGATAAATTCCTCTTATGGGGTACTTTCCTGAGGTTTCTTTGATATCCAGACTTCTTCAACAGGATTAGCTTTACGTTTAAATATCTATCTAGAGACACGTCGTTTGCTAATCACTTTCACTCGTACCGCCACATCACTCGCTTTTGCAACATCCTTCTGCTTCAGAATGGTGCTCATTGTGGACTTTGCCATGTTGTACTCCTTGGCGAGGTCGGAGACACGCTCACCACCGTCACACTTTTGGATGAGTTCCTTTTTGAATTCGATAGTTGTACGCACACTTGTACGTTTCACACCACTACTTCTGTTGGACATTTTTCCAGGCAAAATATAAATCAAACAACGTGCACACAAAAAAAACCAAAAAAAGTCAGATCCATCCAGATTGTACGCAGATCACGTGACGGATCACTTATGTCGCTCGGGTATCACTTGGCTGTACTCGGCCAAACAAAACCTGGAAGTGGAACTTGGCCGAGGACAGCCAAGTTCCACTTCCAGGTTTTTGTTCGCTCGGGTATCATCGGGCATCACTCGGCTGTACTCGGCCGAACAAAAACCCAGAAGTTGAAGTCGGCCGAGTTCAACTTCCGGTTTTTTGTTCGACTACAGAGTCGGGAAAATTTAGAAATTTTTGTTCAAGTATCGAATTGTTTGACTTGTGAAACGTTCGAGTACCGAGGTTTGACTGTAGTTAAGATGTTGAGATGGAGTCTCTACAGTAGATTGGACCATTAACTACCATCCACTCCTCACCCCTCACTGCATGTGACTGAAGACACAAACCCAACAGGCACACACACCCCTCAGTTGCTGTTCTCTTCCTGTCCTCCTTTACTCTCTCTCACCTCTGTTTTACTGTGTTTCCTGTCCACCTCACCTCTCTTCTTTTATTGTTTCCCTTCCTTTGTGGCCTTCCCATCCATGATTCCACTCCAGGGTCCACTACAGGGCTGTCAGCCACGCCTCCTGCATCTTTACCGGGGTCTTTGACCAATGTCAAAGTTCCGCAGAAGTCACCATGCCAACAGAGAGAGCGCAAGTCGTCGTCTTCATCCGAGGACCGCAATAAGATGGTGAGAGTATGACACAGATGCATTGATACTCGCATTTTGCATGTCTGCGGTGGCTGACAGAGTGTCTTGCGAAACAGAAAACCCTGGGGAGAAGGGATTCCAGCGATGACTGGGAAATTCCCGAGGGCCAGATCACCCTGGGTCAGAGGATAGGCTCTGGCTCCTTTGGAACAGTCTTCAAAGGGAAGTGGCATGGTAAGATCAACAGTACTGTGGTTGGATATATGTGGAGTCTATAAAGACTGTTTACAATTTCCATTTATTACAAAGCAAAAGAATTGACAAACCTGTGGAAATAATCAGAAATTGAAAAGTAGATATTGCAGTTTTTTGCCTCATTTATCCACCTCATTGGTTACATGAAGCATATCAATATGCTCTTGGTTGTCTGCTCCTTCCTTGATCCAACACTGTCCCCGTCTCTTAATTTCTTGTGAAATGCACGAATTGACGGATGTGATGGTGGATGTCTTCCATATTTAGTCCTATATTTTTCACTGAGACTGCGTATCAATAAACCATGATGCACACTGTGCTTTTTCCTGAGGAATATACTTTTTTTTTTTTTTGCTTGTTTAACAGAAACTAATTCATCAGCAAGGTAGTTGAAATATACAAATGCATGGTGATTAAAAACTTTGATGACCACTGGAGTACTTTGAATAAATGATATAGCATCTTTAAATTTAATATCCCCTCTATGTCTACCAGTTACTGTACATGTTCTATACACACATGTATCAGTACAGAGGGATTATCTGACACAAGCCTGAAGGTGGATGAAGTAGGAGCTGTGATACATCCTCTATCTGTTCTCAGGTGATGTGGCAGTGAAGATGTTGAACGTCACTGCTCCCACACCACAGCAGCTTCAGGCCTTCAAGAATGAAGTGGGAGTTCTCAGGTATCTTTGCTTTTTTACTCTTCCAAGGCCAGATCGGAGTTGGAGCCTAATCTTGAAGTTCACTAATGCTTCGCTGCCTAGAACCAACCAGGACTGATGTCAGTGGCTGTGAATGGCATTATCATGACCCAGCTGCTGCTCAGTACTAGCCTGTTGGCAAAAGAAAAAGGGATTTTTTTTTTACCCAGAAACTCAAGTGTAGTAATGGTCAAGACAATATATAATTGCAATTAATTATATGTTATGAATTGTAAAAACAAAACCATTAATACAATATGTTAAATATATTTAAATATTGTTCCCAAGGTTTAAAATGACTTTTTAATTACTAAAGATTTAAGTTGAAGGCAGCATTGCTCATGAATAATGTTCATCATCCCAATAGGGAGGACTGACTGGAAAGACATGGTGTTAGAATACATGCATAACTGTTATTATGCCTCCAGTAAAACAGCATGCGTTACAAAAACGTTTCATCATATTTCACTGTGTCCATTTGTTGCTCGTGGGCCCTCGCTCCATACCGGCCAGATATGGTCTCGTTTGGCAATAAAATGCAAGGATGATGAGAGCCATCCTGAACATTTCAAGTTTGACATAGCAGTCCGAAAAACCAATAGATGATTTGACAGTAACCACGTCATTACCAATGAACCTTAGTCTGACTTACGTGAAGACCACGGGGAGTCAAAGATGCAGCGATCTCTGTTGTGTACTCTATGGAACACTGGTATTTTAATAAAATGCGACAAAGGACACTCTATGGATGAATTAAAAAATGAATAAAATATATGGAAATAACTTTTCCATCTTATTTAAGGTAGAAATCCCAACACATTTACTTCCACATACTACCTCCTGGTTCAGGAGGACATAATGGTGAGGCTTCAAGCACCTGAAATCCCTGACTAACACCCACACAGAACTGGGAACAGGAGTACATTTGCAGCCTTTAACTGTAAATATACTGATGCAGCTTTTTCTAGTTTTATGACTGTGTACGTGTGTGTTTCCACCAGGAAAACCCGTCATGTAAACATCCTGCTGTTCATGGGCTACACCACCAAGCCTCAGCTGGCCATTGTCACCCAATGGTGTGAAGGCTCCAGCCTGTACCACCACCTGCACATCATCGAGACCAAGTTTGAGATGATCAAGCTCATTGACATCGCCCGGCAGACGGCTCAGGGCATGGAGTGAGTTCCTATACTGTTGTCATGTTCATGTAGAAACAGCAATAGAATACCTTTTAAGGTCCATGTCAGGCGCTTTCCCACAGAATAGTTCTAAGAACGTAATTCTCAGAACTGTCCATCCTTAATTTACTTCTATAAATTACTCTACATAGGCAGCAGGAACCATCATATGAAGTGATGTGACATAATCTTATTCTTATTCTATAGCTTTCAACTTTCACACACGCACAGAGATGAAAAATGAGCTTTATTTCCTAGATGTCCCTCAAATGTAAGTTCACATTTTAGGGACCCCACAGAATAATACATAATATAATAGAAGTACCACGGAGTGACACTCTGCGTAGTGTTCACCACTGTCTTTGCGCTGCCCATGTCAACAGCAGCGAAAACGTGGATTTCGTCGTACATCCCATAATCACTGACAAACAACAAAATGAATGTGTCCAAACTCAACTGTCTTCTGACATGGCTATAACCCACCTCAGTCTGTGACCTGTAGGGTTTACAGTCATCAAACAGTTGTAAATGTATAACACTGTGACACTTTGAAAGGATTCTACAATATATGGAAATAATTTTAACAGAAATCAAATCATTCTAAAGACTCGATGCAAACATAGCACATACTCGTTGCCCTCTTCACAGGACTAGTAAAACATCCCATTAGTGCTGATTAACCATTCAACGTCTGCGTAATAACTGTGTCTTTGCTTCTTTTTTTCCTCAGTTACCTGCACGCCAAATCTATCATCCACAGAGATCTAAAAAGCAACAGTATCCTATGAAACATTCCCTCGTATATGTGTGGAGTCCTTGTTCATGTACATTTTGACCAGATTATTCAGAAAAATACTGCTGAACCCATCCAGAGTCAGCGGCTAAGAGCAGAGGAGCTTTTGGGAAATGGACCATCCATACCTTTCTTTAATATGTGTCCTGTCAGTATGTTGTATTTATTTTGGGATTTAGTGTCTTAGAACAGACTTAGGAAGAAGTTTAAATAAATATCCCTTAATGTGTATGGAGTGTGTCAGTCATCTAAAGGTCTGTTGGTCTGCATTGGTGGATCTTGGCCCAGTCAATAAAATACATAAATAACAAGTGAAAAATGTGGCTGCTGATTTGACTTTGTCCTGTGGACTTGAATAAGAGCACTGTAGATGTGGGGGTTTCCCTGAACCAAGCTCCCCTTAGATATTTTCCTCCACGAGGATCTGACGGTGAAGATCGGTGACTTCGGTCTGGCCACAGTCAAGTCCCGTTGGAGTGGTTCCCACCAGTTTGAACAGCTGTCTGGCTCTATACTGTGGATGGTGAGCTGCCCCAACCTTCCACTCAGTTTTAATAGTCTGTTTTGTGCTTTATTTAACTTTGAAATTGTTCTCCTTTGTGTTCAGGCTCCTGAGGTGATCCGGCTGCAGGATAAGAATCCTTACAGCTTCCAGTCAGACGTCTACGCCTTTGGCATCGTGCTGTATGAGCTGATGTCAGGAGCACTGCCCTACTCCAACATCAACAACAGAGACCAGGTAATGTGTTCTGTTCAATTTTGTGAAGTCACTGTACAAGCTACAGATGTGCTAAAAGCCATTTCTACATGGTCAGCTATGCAGAACAAAGTACAGCTAAAATAAGCTCAGAGGCCAGAAAAATAGGAACCATGCCTGTGCCCCACTGTATTTTATTTATATAAGTGTTAGTGGTAAACACTGAGCAACTAAACATTTCCCAAAATAGGGATTGGTTTCTGCTTTATTTCTCTGTAAAATGTTCAGATAGATGTGATTCTCATACCTGTTTAACTTCAGCAAAGCACTGGAGTGAGTTGGCTTAAATACACAAAGACATGCTGCCCAAAGTTCCCCAGTGACCAAGTAGCAAATCTTTGGTTAATGCCGAGTCACTGGTACAGTTTCACTCAAAAGCCTGGCTCAGATTGCAGGGGTTTTGAGATCCAAAAGAACTCTGAAATAGGTTTGTATTATATACTCAACAGTAGGATGTTCAAGACTCTTGCAATATACACACCTGGAAAATGTAAAAATGACTGCCCAACAGAGAATCGCATGATCTCATGTGATCTTATCAGGACATAGATGTAAATGAGTGGTAGATTCAACCAAACTCTAAAGAACCCAAACACAAACCTGATAAAAAAAAAAAATTGTCAAACAGAATCTCACCTTTCAAATAGGGGCTTTATGTAATGTGTAATCTGAGAGTCCATCATACATGTTACTGTCTTCCATATGTCGTATTTGTTCACAGCTGTATATTCTGGACAGACAGAGACACTCAGCTGCTTGCAGGAATACAACTACAGGCATCTAGCTGCTGTGATTTTGCTTTTTATACAACTTAGTAATGATCCTTGAAGTGCTGTATATAAATCTTCCTTTATAGGCTAAATGCAAAATTAATGAGTTCTGAAAAAAAAAACAGAAACTGGAGGGAGCTGCAGAACTCTAGAGTGTGGCTAAACTTTCAGTCTGCGTTTAAATCTAGTAAACAGCACAGGCTTCAGTTGCTTTACTCCACTAGGAGAAGTTAATCTCATTAAAAACAATTATCAAAGAGCGGCCGCACAAAAATGTTGAATGAATACAAGTGGAGACGCATGATCAGAGAACACGATCAAGTAATCAATAGCTATAATCTTTTGTCCAAAATTGTGGCAAATTATCTTAACAGTTACTTTTCTTGTGCAGAACCCCAGAGGGAAAAGGAAAGAAAACCCCTGACAGAGCTCAGCGGGTAACGGTGATGCAGGATAAGCAAGTCACATCTCCTTTGTTTCTACAGATTATATTCATGGTGGGTCGAGGTTACTTATCTCCTGATCTGAGTAAAGTTCGTAGCAACTGTCCAAAGGCCATGAAGAGACTGATGGCTGACTGTCTGAAAAAAAAGAGAGAGGAGAGACCCCTGTTTCCCCAGGTGAGGAAATAAGTGACCGTGAATCATTCGTCTCTCTGTCACGTTGTGACACATCGTTCATTTGTGATGCATATGCATTTACTCAATATTTTCGTATGAACATGCAGAGAAACGCATTGGAAAAAAACACCCCTGAAGGTAAAGGGGAAGTCACTGAGGGTTAGGGTGCCATTAAAAGAAGACATAGATCTTGTACAGATGATACAAACACTTCAATATTTGTGTTTGATACTAGTTATTTGTTTGCGTTACTGAACTAAAGCATGTTGTCTATCTTGATATGTCATCCCCATGACCATAGGTGGTAGTTAGGAAACATGTTAACTGTTGTTCTAAAAGTGCTGAAGGTAGTTTTCTTGTGTGAATGTAAATGGACTCGACACATAACACTAGAAACATGATCTACACCCATATTCCCCATGTCCAAATGTTAAACTTTTGTGTTTTTTCAGGTGGAGATGTGAGACATTGGCACACCTTTAGATAATAATTTAATAGTTTTTTTTTTGTTGTTGTTGGTTTATTCAAGTAACCTCTACTTGCCTTGTAATGTGTGAATTTTACTTGACTTTTCCTTTGGTCCATGCATTTTAGTTTGAATCAATGATGAAGGTAACAGGCTCTGCCAGCAGATGGCCTCAGAGGTTTACAGGTTGAAGTAGTACTTCAGTTTTTACAGGTTAAGACAAGCAGTACTCTACATGCTCTAGCTTTGCATGACTTGTAAAAACACACACTGTGACTGTTGACCCTGTGTCTGTGATCTGTCTTCTGTCAGATCTTGGCATCTATCGAGCTGCTGGCTCGTTCGTTACCCAAAATCCACCGCAGCGCCTCAGAGCCATCGCTAAACCGAGCCGGTTTTCAGACAGAGGACTTCAGCCTGTATGCCTGCGCCTCACCCAAGACCCCCATACAGGCCGGAGGCTATGGTGAGTAGGGGTTAATATCCCTCTAAACAGCACAGAATGAGGACTGATTGTGTGTTATGATAGTATACATACACACAGATAGTCAAGTATCTCCAGAAACAGCATGTCAGATGAATGTGACGCTTTCCTGATGTTGGTGGGGGTTGGCGGGGTGATATATAAATGTGGTGCATGTGCTTTTACTGGTTTGAGGTACTGTGTGGCCAGAAGGGTTCTTCTACTGTCTATTGCATGTGGGTGAAATGAAGCGCAAAAGTGGTAGAACACTGTTGTTGGTTGTTTTGTGTTTTTGTTCATTGATGAGGCCAAGGAAAAATAACAATCAATGTAATTATTGACCATGTAATTAATGAATTAGAATTAATTGTATTTAAATAGTATATGAACATTTGTCACCAGAAGGAACGTTTACCCATTCAAACAGATCAGTCCCTCGTTCCCTTTTACTTCCTGTTCAGTGTTTGTTACAAAGCTGTTGGATTAGATTTAAATTGTCTTTGTGCACATCAGTTCATGAGTGGGGTGAGATGTAGGGACCCATTGATTTGTTTAGAAAGAACCAGGACATTCATGTTGGTTGAATTTTATATTAAAACAATACATTATTGGTCTTATTTTCATATATTTTTGTTGACCATCAATAGTAACAGGGTCATAACAAAGTTGCTACTTAAGAGAAAATGTTATTGATGTAATTTCACAAAGTGTTTTTATTATGAAGTGTGTCATAACAAGAAGTACATTTAGACCGTTGATAAAGAGAAAAAAAACACTTTCCATTTCAGATCAGTAGTGCCTGTTACCTGTTCGTTTTTCTGTAAGCTGCCACATGTTTTAAAATAAAAGCTCAGTTTAAGAAGAAACCTGTCTAGTCATTAAACCCCCAAATTTCTGTTAAACTACCAGCGCCCATTCTAACCCCTGATCTTCTACTTGTGGCCTCCTACTTGTGACCCACTGGAGTCCGTGACACCAGTTCATATGTCAGACGTGAACTTGTTCATCTGAGCTCTAAAACCCATTATCTGGTGGAGTGGTTGGAGTAGTAGCATTAGTATTCAGCTTCGGGTCCGGTGTTGGCACTAGCTGTAATGTGTTTGTCATATAGGTGGTGTAGGCTGAAATATCTGTGGTGTTGTCCAGACTGTTTGTGCCATAGTTTGTACACATCAGGACTCTTATCTAGGCTTCCCCCAAAACATTTAAATGGAAATGTCAATCACAGGATTCTTCTGTTATTTATTGTTGGCACTTTGCTTTGTTTAGTGTGTCAGTATAATCAGCATTCTAGAAACCCATGCACTGAGAAATGTTCCATGTTGTCTGGAGTGTAAAAAGACACGATTAAATGCTTAATTTTTTGTGTGGTTATTTGTCCTGTAATTTAATTCATGGAAATTAATGTTACAATCCCAACCCTAGTTTTTCACTTAATGGGAATATTTAACATGATATAGTTGCTGTAACTCTTAGAAATAGCAATTAAGAAACACTTTATTAACCTTATGTTTGGTTATCTTTTTGAACCATTTATAAAGCAATACTTCCAAAAACATCTGATAGTCAGTTTTGGAAACAGCTTTTTCATTTGCAGATGTTCCATCAGTTTTTTTTTGTTTGTTTTTTTTTTCATCCCGGACCCTAAAAAACAAAGTTACTTCAACTTTTCTAAAAACATTATATGGAAGAAATACTTCTGACAACACATAAAGATCATCTGGCGGATATTTGAGCCTAATTTTCAAATAGAGGGCACTAACTATGAAAGGATTATTCATTTTACTTGCAAAACTGTGCACTTAAATTTTTGCACAATTTCTTAATAGTGCCCATAGGAAATATACAAATGCACACAGTCCATTAAAAGGATCAAACTTTTTCCGACAAGCTCACATGAATTCATAAGGAAACCTGGCCTATGACGGTGGCTGAAAACAAACAGAAAAAAGATACAAAGATAATGATGTCAAAGTCAATAAGTCAGATTTTTAATATCCGTCATATCTGAGATGTTATTCAAATGATGTAAGTAGAGATGTGCAAATGAGTCTCCAATTTAGGTTTTTATGTGACGCTAAACCAATGGAGATGTAAACAAGCAGAGGGCTTTGTGGGATTGGTTGGAATAAGTGCAGCAGAAGTGGTGCTTAAATCCTCATTTTCCTCTTCTCTGTTGTTTTCCAGGGGAGTTTTCAGCGTTTAAGTAAGTGCTGCAGATCCCACCAGTCCATCCCTCGTCACTTCTTCAAAGTCTCTTGTCCCTGCGGCAGATTCATTCATTACTGGGAAAAACTGAAAAATAGTGTCAAAGAATGTGCTGTTTTCTTCCTCTCTTCACCTGAAGAAGACGGCCTCACTGGAGTCCTTCCAACAAAATCTGTCCAGCAGGCAAAAAACAGCCACAGCGACAGACAATTAGGGAAAAAACAAAACAGAAGACTTGAATAACACAAACAAAGACACAAAAAGATTCATTCTAAAACAGTTTCCAAGTGGATCAAGCTGCCTGCTGGAGGAGGAGGACCAAGGTGAGAAAAGGTGGTGAACATTTCCTACAGGGTGAGCAGGCGTGGGTGCTGAACTGCACTGTGAGCGACGAGACACTGCTTCCAGTCCATTGGCTGAGACAAGGAACCAGGCGTCGGCCCGGTCCAGAGAGGAACCGGAGGTTGTCGCTCAGCCTAGGTTAACCCCCGAAGGAAGAACACTTGAAAGCTAAATCTATTGTGATATTTTTTTTTTTTTTTTCATTTCTTTCTCCTGTTACCTAGCCGGGAATGCTGAGCTTCTGTGTCCAATGTTACTTTTGAAAAAGATGGTAGCTATTTTAGACGACGGCTTTCTTCCCGGTCACACAGCACAGGCCTTGGCTTTTTTCGGGGCAGTGCTGACCAAACGGTTTTTGCCTTCTTGTTTGCCTCGTCCAAAGCACCTGCGACAAAACTAGTGTTGTAGTATTGGAGATTAGACTGTTCTCAAGACCACTTTTTAGAGGCTGCGTCTCAAAAAGGATGCTATTTATACTCTGTATTAGCAAAGGAGACTGGATTTTGTTTCTTGTCCAGTCAGCACCACAAGTGTGGAGATTTCACTAAACTGCCTGTGCACTGTCTGATTTATTTGTTAATATGATTACTGTGATTTGATTTGAGACTTCTTTTTCAAATGCAACCAATAACTTATTTCTAGTAGGATATGTGTGGTCCGGGGGGGCAGTATGTGAATTCTGCAGTGCAATGCTGACTGAGATGGTTGGAACTATGTCAAACTTGTCAGCACAGTGAGTTGAAGTGACGCTAGCAATGCTATCTAGCTATCTGCCCATGTACCAAAATTTTACAAAAAATCTCACCCAAAGAGGTTTAGCTAATATCAGCTACACAGATTAGCCACCTGGGAATACTGTATATTTTGGGATGCAAGTTTCATTTGCTTGCCACCTAGCTAGCTGAGCAGAGTACTTTAGCTAATTCAATTAGTATCATCCCTTAATAGACAAATGGCATTGGTCTATTGATGGATGGAACTAACTTGGTGTTAGCTTTGTGAGACTGCAGCATATAGCACATATCGTGACACACCGTTGTTCCTAACTTGCATTTTTGCTCGTGATAATAATCAGACGGCTCCTGATGGTGTGTATCTCGTATTGGTCTTGACTTGGTCTCAAACTTAGTCTTCTCTCTGTGGAGATGCACCCTGGTCTCGGTTCAGGTGGTCTCAATTACAACACTAGATGAAGCCGCTCTTTTGTCTACTGTTTGTGATGGGCTCTGTGTGTAGAGCCCAACATCTGGAGTGTAGGTACAACATCTGGAGCGCTCTGCCAAATACAAGAGCTGTGTTCAGAGAGGAAAAAGGCTGATTTGTTTGGCAACTGAAGCCACTTCAGAGGGATTGTTTTTATTTATAGATTGAGGGGAAAAAAGAGATCCAGTATGAGCTTTAGCTGTGTTTGTAGGCAAGACTAATGTCTTCCTGAAATGAAGAACTTCACAGTTACGTCAAAGCAGAAGTGTTTTTTTTCCTCTTGATTAGGGGTAGAAACTTCTGGATCCTCCTGTGTTCTCCCAAGTACAGGAGCTGTTTTTACTGGAGGGCGAAAAATGCAGGTTGATTTTGAATGATGCTATACAGCAAAGTTTGTTGTTGTAATTAAGAGCCAAGCTGCAACTGGGTTTACACTGACTTCCAGTGTAAGTGTGTGTACAGTACTTGTGGCTTCTGTAAGCTTCTTTGCAACAAAGCTCCTCCTTTGCTTTTATTCCACAGCCTCAGATTTTATTTAGTGATGCCAACTGCTTTTTTTTTTTCTTTTTTTTTTTATTGACCATGCAGCTTTAATATTGCACTGGGCTTCTATATGGGAACTTAAGTGTTGCAGCTGCTGACTAAACGCTGCAGTGTTACTTGTTGAGAGGACCACTGATTCTCTGTAGAATTATTTTGTTGTTGTTGTTGTTGTTGTTGTTTTTTTGAGGGGGGGGGTTCTTTCCGTTCCACCTTTTTTCTCTGTACACACCTGTACTTTTTTCATTCCAGTGTGTTTAAAGGGTTGTGGATGTCGTTACAGGTTCTTTTTATTTCATTCTCGTCGTTGTTTGCCTTTTTTCTGTACAGGCAGGCCTGCAGATATTGACTTATTTATGTGGATTTATTTGTTACATGGATTTATTTTCCAAATGCTTTATTCGAAGCTATCAGTCTTTCTTTCGATGCTTGTTTTAGTCTTTGTGACTCGTGTACTTGCACTTTGTCGGGATGGATCGAAGCAAATGAGCAACTTGCCTTTTCTTTTTTTGTTTTGTTTTGTTTTTTGGTTTTAATTGAAGAATAAATAGTGATAAATGCGGCGCTGATCACCCAAAGTTCAGTTTCAAATGCATGAGTCATCTGCAGGGGCTGAATTCTGAACATAGTGCTAGCCGGCTCTGTTGTCTGTTAAATACCCTCTTGGATGATGCCTCCAGCGGCCAAGTATTTAGTCACACCCACAGTGAGTGTTGAGTGAATGAGTCTGCTGGCTGGAGACATGAATGTGGCGGAGGTAGAGCACACAGCTGAAGCGCCCGTATACACTGACAGGATCATGAAACCCATTTCCAGATAAATTTCAGTGTGTTGGTTTTACACATTTTCACAGATGTCTGCAGAGACCTAGACAATGTTTATTTTGTCAGAAAAAACTTGTAAAGTGTATCCGATAGTGATTTCAGAGAAAATAGTGAACTGACTCAGAAACAGCATCTCTGTTCTCAGCATACAGAGAAAGTAGTCATTTCACATCATCCTACCACAAAGAAGCAGTAGTCCCAGTTTATGCCTTTCATACAGCATCCTTTGCATCACACCTGTTTCTGACAGATAATCAACCAGCACGGTTTGAAGAGGTAGCATCACAGCATTAGCTCACAAAGCATAGAAAGCCTGCATCTAGTGGAGTTTTTGTTTTCATCTGGGTAGCGTGGATTTTCACACACCCCCTGTTTTATTGAAACATCAATAGTTAATTGGCCTTGCACTAAGATCCCAACAATGGCCGCGTTTGCAATCGAAAGCATGCTGAAGAGGCCTGCTTTGCTTTAAAAACAGGTGCTAATGCTGACATGATGTGCATGTCCAGCTCCCAACTGGAGCTGAATTCATAAGTTCTCCTTTTAATACACGAACGTCGCTGACCTAAGCAACCTCTGAAAAAACTGGCTGCTCTAATGTTCAGCCTTATCCAGCCTTTAGCTTTAAGGCATGAATTCACTGAGGCATGATTTCCATAAGCTTACACAACTGAATCAACCCCAGATCAGAACACTGCCCCCACAAGCTTGTACCCTAGGCATGATGGATAATTGCTTCATCCACCTCTTGCCTCACCCTGATGCACATATCGCTCTGACTACAACCGTTTTTCCATTGTTCACAGAAATTCAAACTTGTAATGTCTTACACCACCATGAGTTTTTACTCACTGAATCACTTACAAGGTTAAATAATTTGTTGTAGTTGAAACACATTAATCACTGCAGTCAAATATCCAGTTAAATCCAGGTGAGGACATTTTTTTTGGCCTGGTGTTTTGCAAAAACAGGTCATTTTAATTAAAGGACATCTGAGATAAACTGATAGGATGGACTGATCCCTCAGCCCATTCCGTGAATAGATAATGTTGAGAAATATTGCACAGGCAGTGATGAATTCCATTTCTAAAAAAATATTATTCTAGTAATAGTTCTGAACTATCCAGATGAAGTACATGGAGAGAAATGCAATATTACACATCTGTGAGACATTCAAGTGATGATGTAAGATTCGTTTTTCTGCTAGGTAGGATGCAAAGCAGTGTTAGCTGTATCATCAAACTGTCTTTATAGAAAACATGTCATGCAGCTGACATTACTGGTGTTGCAGTGTTTACACGGCCTGATGCAGAACTATCCAAGTCAACCTTTAAAGACACACAGTTGCATGTTTACTTGTCTATGTGGAGCGATTAATGGCCACATTCATTGTTTATGACGATCTCGTATGCGTATTGTCCACTTCTCTTAGATATTTCTGAATTCTTATCTCTGAAATGGTGGAAACAAGTAACCATTTAACCTTTATATTAAATGTGAGAGGCACAACTTTATTTTAACAGTAACCAAACTTTAAAGCTATATCTATATATATAATGCTGGGCTGCTGTGTTTTACACTTGGTTTGTCTTTATTAGGGGTGTGATCAGATCATGTCATTGCAGCTGGTCTGATTATCTGGCTCATTAAACCAAACACAGCAGCTGAATGTGCTATTAATGCATGGATTAATAAACAAATGAGACATAGTGTGTGACTTGACTCGTGAAACACTGAATTCAGTGGTTTTGGACAGAGCCACACCAACTGCTCCCTGATGCTCAGGCCTTATATTAAGCTTTGCTGAACAACCTGCTTTATATTTTCTGCGGAAATATATAAGTGGTACTGATGGTCTTATGTAACTCTGCCAGTGAGCATTTTTAACAGGTCCAAAAAATCCTGTAAGAGGACTAGAACCACCTCGAGACAGAATGAGATTGACACTGGCAAGACGTTATTTTCCAAAACATTTGAACGATAATTACAGTAATTCTGCGCTGTCAACACATAGACACTGGTACAAGTGAAGGACAATTACAGGTCTGAGATTGAAGAGTGGCCTCATTAACGGCTGCATATATGAAGTCATTTGCACTCAGTGGGTTAATCCACATTTCACACATTTCTGAATCTTCTTTTAAAGCATAAGCCGAATGCTGAATTCAGACGCTCCACTGTATGGGCGCAGAGGGAATTATTTGAGTTGGTTGGTCTCTAAAGTCAGACTGCAGGATTAAATGTTGGAAGGATTTCTATTTTTTTTTCTATGGTGTGACTTTAGAAGTCACTGAAGTGCATTATATTCATTAAAGTAAAAAGTTAAACACCTAATATTGTTAATTACACAACAAACTCTCTCAAATCCATTGAGATGGGAGTTACTTGTCCAGTGTCTTAGAAGGCTCTGTATTATAATGCGACAATGACGGAAGCCCACCCAGGTCACCTATACAGCCAGGTGTGGCTGAGGCATGTGTGTGTTTAATATTTCACATCTTCATTCTTTGGAAAACACTGAATGATGGCATGTCCTATGCTCAGGGACATATACATATAGATACTACTTTTCCATCCAATGAAATGCATTCTTGGATTTTTACTTGTTGACCAATCGGAGCAGACTGAGCGTTCCTCGAGGGGCCGGGTTCCCTAAGCTCCTGTTTAGTTCCGGATATAAACGGCACCCCTGTAGTCATTAGCTGGCCTGAACCGAAGATACAATTCTTACACACTGTAGTGTATGTAAGTGTCTCACCTGTTTCAAGCGTACCACCCCTGGGATTATAATTAAAATGATGTTTTTTATTGATTTCTTGAAAAAAAATGTTTCTTATGTTTCATCACAAGGAAAACCCCATTGTAACATTTATTTCAATCTTGGACACTTGTTCAGACATACAGGAGACATCGATAGTTTCACACACGTATCTGATCCAGCAGTGACTCTTGATAATTATGGAACCCATTCTTGTATTAAGAGGTTTGGGGATTTTTTTTTTCTTAGACTTCAGACTTTGCATGGTTACAAGAAAATGTGTCTTCTCTTCTTTAATGAATGCCTTTCTGTTAGAGGAAATAAAAAAAATAAGCTACAATTTCAGACTGATCTCTCACCGCCTGTAAAAGTGGAACCTAAATGCTGCTCCGATAATCTATTCACGTTCGCTTGATCACATTCCTGATCCTGCAAACAGCAGTAAAACTAGTGCTGGACTACTCTCAGGTTGTAAACTGATGTGAGGGATTGTAGAGATGCTCAGCACTGTGCTTCAGATTGAACATCTCTGTTTCCATGGAAACAACTGATCACACTGACCATGCAGAACAAGTTCGGATGTGTTTGATATTGTTTTCTCCGGCTGCTGTTCTCATGATGGGAATGAACTCTGAGTATAAGCAGAGATTTAAAAAGGTCCCCTTCAACGTTCACAAAGCTGCAGCTGTGTGCTTTACTGATCTGCCTTTCGCTGATCACATGACCCCCACCTGAGGAAGTAAACAGTATGCCTTTCAGAGTGCTGTTTATGTTTGCTCGGATATCTTTCTTTTCAGAGAATATAATCAGACGTATCTGTCCTCGAGCTCCACTCAGTCTCCAGGAGTAAACACTGACCTCCATCGCTGAACTGAGGGTCTCCACCTCCCCCATCTGTCCCCTTTCCTTTACACCTTTAGCCTCTTTACCTCTTCATCCTTGACGTTGAACCTGACCCTCACGTTCTGTTCTCTTCTTAAACATTCCCTCCTCTTCCTCTTCCTTGCCTGCACCTTAAACCCAACGATTCCTTTTCAACTGAGAACTATCATGAAAAAACTTTATGAAGATTTTTTTTCTTTTCACCTGTAAATAGTTGTACAAAGGAAATACTGTCAGTTTGCTAGGAGGCATGGAGACTATAAATGTAACAAATTATGAAATGTTAAAGAGACAAAGATGGAAAGACATTTTGATAGGTAGATTTCTGAGAAACTGGTTGAGTGTATAAATATTTAAGGCTGTATCATAAGGAGAAAGAGCTTAATGTATTTGTTGTGAATATGAAAAACTGATATATTAAAGAAGTGCATGAAAACTAGTGTGATTTACGTGTGATCATTGTCCACTGGGTTCAAGTATGAAAGAGGTCTTCACTCTCTAGAGATGCTGGATGTCCACTTGGTGGCAGCATCAGCTACTGGAATATAAGCTCATACAGCGATGTGCAGTACACACAGCAAAAACATTGTGTTTCTTTGTTTGGTCAGAAGTATTGACCAGATCCGATTGAGCTAAGGGTATGAATGCTTGAAAAAACATGGGAAAAGTCAACTTTTATATGTTAATATTGTGTTTAGCCAAAACAAAACAAACCGAAACAGCATGAAAACGACTCAGTAAAAATCCTATATTTTATCTTTATATTTTGCTTTACCTTGTCCTCTGCTTTAAAAAAGAGATTTTCAATCTGAACATAAAGAAAAACCTATTTTATAAAACATTTTGTCTGTGAGGGATAGAAAACTCAGAACATAATACATTAATCCAAATAAATGCAATAAAAACAAATTGAGTGAATAAATTAAGATTAAATGTGTGTGTATATGTGGAAGAGATTTAACACACTGAATACATTGAAGGAACAAATAGATATTCCATAGATAGAAGCCTCAGAGAAATATGAGCCTGTGTAAAGAGCTGCAAATATTAGACAAAAGCTTTGACGCCAAACAATTACACTAGTTAATGAAGATATTTGAGAGTTAATTATAGCTGGAACTGGATTACGAAATGACGGATTTCTCATTACAATTTACTACTGGGGTAGATTTTGTGTCACGTTTGATATTATTTGTGGTAGGAAAAACTTGTAAGCGCTCCTCTGTTGAATTAGCCTTTAGCCAGTGGAGCTACAGCATGAACTGCCTGTAGACACTCCCTGCTCTAAGTCTACTCTGGTGTTTACGCCACCACAATGGAACAGAATCAAGGTAGCCTTTCAACACACAAAACTGCTTTGCTGAGCTTGGTTGGAACATTAAGTGACTCATAAATCTATACAATATTTTTAATGCTCTAAGTTTTTTTTATGCAATTTTTTAAGAGAGAAAAAAAAAAGGAAGGATGTCAACTGAGTCAGGCAGTTTAGGCTTTTTCCCAACATGGCAAAAGTCTACACAACCTTAAATATGCCTTGTAATTAAAATGTGTGATCCTTTTAGTCAGAGTTCTTTTGAGCACAAAGCCAGATTAGAAAATGTTTCGGTATGTTTTAGAACCAGTCATGTCTATTCTGAATACGTGTTCCTATTATTTTGGCCGCACCATGTGATTCACCAGTTCAACCCAGACATGTAATCAAGAGGGAACTAATGAAAGAACACCACCTTTCCAAAGAATTGTCTCAAGGCAGTTCTCAGCTGATGCAGCAGGAGACACTAAGGAGCTGCAATTTCTGTGATTCCAACACACACACACACACACACACACACACACAGAGAGAGAGATCCACACATAAATACAGATCAGATAACTTGGCTTGTGGGGAAAATGCGAGGAGAAATTAATTTCATCTCAATTCATCCATCTGTATTAAATACTTGTTGAACACAAGTTATTACCTACAAATGCGTGTAGAGTTCATCAGTGGCTGTGCCTCAAGAAATCTCATAACAAACAATCACACCATATAAGTCCAAGCTTTTTCCATTATCCAACATGTACAATGAAAACTGAGCAAGAAAGTCAAGAGATGGAACCAGTGGCAGGTCCCCTTCACTATAAAAGCTCTCCATTCTGACATGCATTGGCTGCACAAGTCAATTAAAGAGTAATTCGTGATTCCAGTAGTTTTCGTTTATTAGCAGAGAGGTAGAACCTCCAGAGACAAAGCCTCAAAGAAGGTACCAGTGATATTAATATGTGCAACTAACAAGTACTAGCAGTGACAATTAAGTGAAGAGTAGCCAGTTTTATGACAAGACCCAGGGACAACAACTAGAGGTGAGAGACGAAGCAAGGAAGTAAAACCTACATTTTATTTACTAGCCACTAGATGATGACTCCAACAGAGACACTTGATAGACAACCATGTTAAAATGCACCACTTTACTTCAGGAAAATAAAAAAATAAAATCTGTTTCCAATTTGTAATAGTAAACCCTTATTTTACAAGCTACTTCCCCCTTTCATGCGGGTGAATTTTATATTGACTCAAGTTATTGTGTCAAGGTATAAAATGCGGCATGATACATCCAGGCCGTAACTGCTGTGAGTGACAGTGAATACCATTGGTTTGTTGTGTAATGTCAATCAACAGCTGGCTGTTCTGTTTATTGAGTGCTTCATACACAGACACCTCCCTATACCTTAACTTCACATGCATAACACCCAACCCTGACCCTGAGGCTATGCCCCCCAAAACACCATTTAATGGTTCAATCAGCGGCAGCCAAAATGTCTCCATTCTGTTGGTCTCTTCCTCACGTCAGTGGTTAAAAACTCAAAGCGAGGTTCCACACACGTAATACAGGCCATTAGACTGATTCACGTGTCTGGCAACACAGCACAGTGATTTCACGCTGTGTATATATATGAACATTTTAAGGTGTGTGTATAATGACAGAGCGTCACCCATGACCAGACTCTATCTCAATTTTCCAGCAGGTGTTCAGCCTGTCACTGAAATATGATAATGCACATGATTAAACATATTTACCACCCTCCATAAAAGCACAGAGGTTGACCGTCCCTCATATCTTATTTCCCATTTCTCAACACTGTGGTTACAATGTGGATACTTTTATTTATATGACAGCGTGTAATAGCTATACGATCCTAATCCTCCCACACGGCGCAACACTGTGAAACGTCTAGGAAGATGGTGACAGGGAAAATATGGGAGAGGTGAATGAATCACTGTCTCCCCTCCCTCGTGTACAGCCGAGGTGCCCTTGCACAAAGCAGTGAAGGAGGAGCCACTCAAAGCCCTTATATGCACTGCTGTAAAAGGAAATGGCTAGCTTTCACTGTCAATAGAGGGGATGTTGCGGAGCAGGAGTATGATGAAGAGCGAGTTCAAACCAAGTATTTTTCACTTCAGGCCAACACAGAAGCACGGACTTTAGCAAAATCAAAGTACTGAACATAAAAGATTCCATGCTTTTGTGCTTTGACCGTCATCTCAAAGTGCATTGGTACAGGACTTTCACACTGGGGGGAGGGAGTGTCAGCGGTGCCTCTGTGTCTTTATAGCCTCCTCCCACTATCCAAAGGCATGAACGTAAGTGATATGAGACGCATTAGGAGATCTGTGATGGGCTGGAGACATGTCAAGGGGGTACCCCACCTTCACCCAGTATCAGCTGGGACTATTTGCAGTCTCTCCCTAACCCTCCACAAGTTTGAGCATTTGAATGAACCACTCAGTATTGTACTGGAGACACAGTGTAGACTATATTTGGCTGCACTGATCATTCCCTGTAGCGCATAACCTCAAAGTGAGAGTTTTTGTGCAAAGCTCTCAAACATAGATGTATACATCGTCACCTTCAAGAACCATGATATTCCAGTACCAGATGTCCAATTCAATTTGACCCTGAGTTTAGAACTACACCACCAGACACTTTTTACTAACATTTTTGCCCATTTTCCATTTCAGCTGCAAGCTGAAATGACATGCACCTAAGGTTACGGTGTAATGAAGCCAGCAGAAAAGATGCAATACCCCACAGAGACGTTTGTGAATAAAATATTCTGTAGACATGACTTATTAACCACCACTACATAATACAAGAAGACAGGATTTTTAATAGGACCAAACATAGCCTCTTGCAGCTTTGAAGGCTCCAAAGTCCCTCCAGCTTGTGACTGATAAATCTTTATCTGACTTTAATTCATTCCAGAAGAAAAGTCTCTGATACATATATTGAAATCAATTAAAACATGTCCAGATAGAGGGGTACACTGTAGCTTCTGATGACATACAGGAGTCAATAGTGTGTTCCTAATTTTCTGAGGCTGATTAGTAGTTTGATCACTGTGCTCCTGCAGTGTTGTGACTGTTTGGTCGCCTGTCTCTCCTCACACTCCCTTCACGTGTGATGGAAACGTTATGGGACGAGCAGCTATTATTGTGGTGGAATAAAAACAGCAGAGATATACATGTCTAACATATGGCCCATGAGCCAGAAGAGGCTGGTGGGAGGGGTCCGGCCCATAGAATGAAGCTGGAAAATACAAAAATTATACCAATAATATTAACAATCAAAGGTGTCACAGTCATTTTAGTTCAGGGGCCATATACAGTCAGACCATAATAACCCCATGTAAAATTTTTACATGAAAATGTTTACATTTACAAACTATCCTTTCACAAAAAAATGCGAAAAGCGTTATTATGTCTTAAGAGAAGTCAGTGCAATTTGATCAGTATTCTGACTGTAACTAAATGTTTAGTGTGTTGGGGGATCCACTGTGATCTGTAAGTTATAGTGTATATGTGTAAATGATAAAGTGAGGCTAGTATTGTTAAAACTGTACTTATTGTTCCTAAGATATTTCAGGTTGTTCATCTTGTTCACATTTTTAAGGAAGCTTTGTAGATGGAAACATTATTATAATACAATTTTAACATAAATTGCACCTTTTTCACTGTTTGACATCATTTTACTGGTCGGGCCCACTTGAGAGCTAAAATGAGTGTGACACCCCTGGTCTATGGCATTGGATTTGAAAATAGGCCAATAGAAACACAAATAGATCTTACTTTGTTATGGCACAACGTCGGCGAAGACGTCCTTGGAGTGGACTGATGTGGTCTGTTCCACAGTGGAGTTGGCACAAACTCAGAGCCTGACTCAGAGATCGAAAAAAAGTTCACAAAGGGTATCACGTTCCAACTACAAAGACAGTAAAAGAATTGTTCATTACCGCTGCAAATTCAGTAGTTGTTGGACTGGAGTTTCCATTTTAGCTGAAGAATACAAACACTCCCATTGTAGGCAAAGTTTTGTTCATCCTCTCTGGGCTTTTTAGTGAAGCTGATAATAACTGGTCCATAACACACAGCTGGCGAAGCTAATGTACCTGAACACAGGATCCACTGTACTATAGAATATACATCTGTCCTGAGGAGGAATGTAATATGACTGTCTCCAGAGGGAAAGAGTCCCTTTCTAGATACAAAAAGCTTTTTACATTTCTCTGCATTTTACAACTGCAGAGACACAACCATTCATATTTTCAGGCAATTGTACTTTAATGAAAATATTATTATGAATACAATCAATGTACGGGGCTTCTTCACACTATAAAGACTATTATTGTTCTTTTATTGGTAAACAAATCTAGCTAATACCAGCTGCACATCATTTTCAGTTATTATTTTGCAGTTAAGCTGATCAATCTCACTTCATCCTTTATGCTTTATCCTATGAAAAATAAGGTTGTCATCTTGCAGCACAGTGTCCTGGCGAGCCCACATAACGGCAGCGGAACAGTGTTATGCTGATTATGCTCAAATCTATGCAGAGCAAATCTGAACACATCTCAACATTTCCAGCTCAGCACATTTTCAGTCAACTGACAACTGTTGGCCACTTGTTGCTTCAAAGGATCAAGTCAATACAGTCAATACCAGCAAAGTAGCTTGAGCTGCTGCTTTAGGGAATTTTTTTTTCACCCAACCTCTGGCTTCTGTTCTATTGTGACTCAGCTGAGGCAGAGCAACAAATAACCCACCAACTCTTTTTATTTAGTCTCAGCTGATAAACACAAGTTGGGTAGAAATTCACCCAAATAGTTTGGGTGACACATCATACGTTGTGTCTGTCACTCTGTCTGTCTGCCTCTGTCTATCTTTGACTTCAACAGGGTGAAACATAAGTTTCCCTTTAAATGATCTCCTACTGGTTTTAAGTTTCTAGGCGTATGGCAGGACAATAGCCTGAAAAATCTTTATGAGCTTAATTTAGTTGGTCTACTCCAGAAGGTGGGAGAGGATCTGAAGAGATGGATGGACA
>JAPTHA010000005.1:5986781-5997925 GCA_029814585.1 Gymnapogon annona | reverse complement strand
CATTTTCCCCCCACTCGTGAACAAGACCCCGAGATACTTAAACTCCTCCACTTGGGGCAAGGACTCCCCACCGACCTAGAGAGGGCGCACCACTTTTCTCCACACTCAGCTGCGAACTGTTCCAGTGCATGCTGAAGGTCCAGGTCTGACGGAGCCACATCATCTGACACACATCACACACCATATAACCAAAAATACCTACAACAGGGAAATAATATTAATTATAACTATAACACAAAATCGCACTTACGTGGCAAAAGGACACAATATTCAAACATTACAACTTAAATGCCAAAAGGCAATATAATCCAGAAACAAACCGAATGTATCTTCTACTCACAATACTCCCACACGAACACAAGACAAGACGTCTGAATCAGTGGCTGACAAGCAATGATTTAACAACAGACTGGGTAAGACACTCAGACTTTATACACAACGGATGCACCAGGTGAAAGACATCAGGAGGGAATTGGACATCAGACACAGGTGGTCTCCAATTAAACTGGGGGTTGTGTCTGATTAACCACAACTGTCCTAAGACCATTGGATATTCAGGAGATTCAAAGACATGAAAACTTAGCCTCTCGCACAGGTTGTGTGCTATTGGTGACCTGGTAGATTCTTCTGCCACCTAGTGCGCAAGCCTCTAATGGTCGAGAGATCAGTAGTAACTGTTCCAGTTCCAGTTCCAGTTATTTAGCCAGGTTAATATCAATTAAATTTAACCTGAATCCACCAAACCTGTGGTCCTAATGGAAGCAGAACCATGCAGCAGACAACTACACTGATGGCAACTGACGGGAAGGTGTATAAACAACAAGAGTTTGGCACAACAACACCCTCTTTTTCACTGTCAAACCTTTGGTGTTAAAGGGACAGGACATCATAACATGTTTTCACTGGCCACAATATAGTCATCGTCTCTCTGCCAGTCGTCTATGTCACACCTCCAGAGTCAGTTGAATGCGTCCAAGCTGTATGGGCTCCTCCTCTGAAGTGCCAGATCCAGTGGTCAATGGCGTGAGATGTAGACCCATGGACTCCTCCTTCTCCAAACACCACAATGTGAGCTGATCCAAGGTCCTTATGGCTTGGAATATGGCTTTGTCAAATGTACCAAATCTGGCTTGTGCAGCACAGTAGTACATCTGGAAGTTAGGGAGTTTCAAACCTCCATCTTCATAGCTCTGGGTTAGTCTATCCAAGCTAACTCTTGGTGTCTTACCACGCCATATAAACTGCTATATAAAATGATGAGAATGTGGAAGAGACCCTCTCCATGCAGAGCTGTTTAGCAGATTGGGAGCGACCATAACATGTCAGTGCTGCGTTCCTTCTATGGATTTGCCAGCTATTACTGTTGCTTTATGGATGCTTTTACCAAACTGGTAGCCCCGGTACATAAGCTGGTGGTCTTAACGCATGAACCACCCTGTGTAAAGAGAGCTTTGAAGATTTAGAAGCCTATCTCGTGAACTACAGTGTTCTTGGGATGGTACTGTCACAAGAGACTGAAAGCAGCCTATGGCCTGTTGCCTTTGTGAGTTGCAGGCTTGACCCACTGAGTGCAACATGACCAGCTAGACTTCCATGAAACTGGAGCTTTTTGTTGTCATGTGATACATGACTGTGTACTTATACGTCTAACCTGATGCCATTAGAGAATAATTTGCTTTTTAATTGCTCTAGTTTAATTTATTCCATGTTTGGGTGAAATTTGCATTTGTGGCTTTAATTTGCTTTGCATAATTTTGCAGTTTGCTTTATTGAATTTTGCTCTGCATGGTTGTTGTAACTTTATTCTTTTGCATTCTTGCTCATCTACATTTTGCTCTTTTTACTCTTGTGTGCTTTGTACTGTAATCTTGCTGCTGCAAACGTGGAATTTGCCCCAGTGGGACTAATGAAAGAATATGCTGTCCTTACTTTGTCAGTCCCTGAGTGCAGTTTTTTTAATCAAAATTGAGCCGTTTGCATTAAAAGGCCTATCTGCAGTAAAATAAAGTTGACTGTAATTAATCAGAGTCTGTACCTTGTATGTCCAGACCTACACTGCGGTTTGTTACTGAATTATCTTGGGGACAGTGGAGGAGCCCTTATCCCCAGGGGGCGTTGTTGATGTCTTTTATTATTAATACATATCCAATACAACATATCCAATGAAGTATACTGAAATACTGATTTAACTTGTAGTGTGATGATTGTTGATGACAACTAGAATAAACATTTTTATTATGATAATAATAAAAATGTGGTCCAATATTTTGGCCCGTAACATGATTATGATTGATGCTTGAGTGTGTGGGTGAAGTTACCATTATTGTGGTTGAAGAAGAACGTGACTGGTAGGACTTTTCTAATTGGTGTATTCCCAGCAAATGGTTGACAGGTGTCGTCGTTATAAAACATACCTACACTCCAACCCAAATGGAATATTTTTGCTTTCCTTCCCTAAACCTAACTCTTATGGAGTTTACCTGAGTGTGAAGAAAACATCAGGTTGTCTCATCGGCCCGATCATATCAGGTATCTGCCATTCTGAGGAGGTGAAGTGGTTGAGTTGTTAATGCTGAGCATTTGGACAAAGCTTCACCTTTCCCAGATGGTAATGATGATGCTCCTACAGCTGCTGTGCTTCACAGACTCAGAATCAAACACCAATGCAGATTTCTCACGAAAAAGTGCGATGCCAGATCAGAGGAGAAGTTGAATGAGACAGCCTGCTCTGAGTGACGTCAATTACTGTTATGTATCAGACCTGACTGCACGGTGGCGTGTGTGTATGTGTATGTGAGGAGTCAGCATATGGAATGAAATGAAATTGCATACACTGGGAGTCTGTGAAATTTTCCCCCAAACAACTCCAACACCAGCAAACTGTCTGCACACCTGCTATGGATGAAATAGTTCTAAAACTGCAATTATACAATTACTAAATAAGACGCTTAACTTGGCTGACAAAACAAAAACCTTTCCACATTTTTCAGTGTGAATCAATATTTGTACTTGAAACTAACCAAAATAAGTTATTCTCTTGAGAGATTTATCACCATTTATTCCAATATTATTCTCTTGATTTTGTCTTTTTTTCAGTTTAAATAATATATTTTTCCCTGAGTAGCTGGGATATAGGCTCCAGTGACCCCCGCAACCCTGCAAAAGGATGCACTGGGATTGGAATATGAATGAATGAATAATTCACTGGTTATATAGATGTTCATTAAAACTCAGGTTAGAGTTGGGGGTATCAGAAACTGAGAAAACTAAAGAATTCCTTTTGCAGTCCTGTCTGTCATTAACTGAATATAAACCCGGTGTGTTCATCCACTGTCATTGATTCAACTCTATGGGTTTTACTGGTGAATCAATGTTGTAGAAGATGGCAGCCTTTCCATGGTCACTACAGAGCCTCTGAACATTTAAATGGGTCATGACCATGAAACGATGAATAACTGTATTTTGCACCAATTATTGGCACGTACTGAACAGGATTAAACAGTTTAGATCAGTAGATGGTTTTAGTCAGCATCAGCTGTTTGGGTCATTAAGGGTTAATGTAGAAGATGGATGAGATTGCTGTCAGTTTGGAGCAGAAAGTTTTAGTCTATGAAACACTGGCCTTTCACTCTTCCGTAGTCAGAAAAAGGACAAATGTGTCTCCATTTGTGGTAAGTATGGTGCACTGGTTATGAACAACTTCAGAGAAAGAATTATTTTAAAGGAAACAGAAAGATGACAGAAGTCTAACATGGAGCCTTTGTATTGGAAATACTTTTTAAAAAAGTTTCAGAGATTTTCTAACTGCCCTGACTTAGATAAACAGACCTTTCAGCAGTAAGCTATTGTACTGTACATCAGCCTCGGAAAAAAAAAATGAAAAAATTCTGTGCTCCTGTAGCTGCGTAGGCTGGTGATGGCACTTTGGAGGTTTATTGAAGGACGCCGACTTTTCAGCAGTTTGTGCAGTTAAAGATAACTGAAACTAAAATGTTGTATACATGTAGATTCCACAAAGGCAGCCCTCAAAACAGTGTCCCTCCCTAGCAGAAATCAATACAGGCATTTGTTCTCAGATGTCTTCATTGTGACATGTCTTTGCATGCTTAATGAACTTTCTCTGTTGAGTGTCCAAGCCTGTATTGATCCTGAAAATAGGTCGTATTCAGCAGAGATCTCCATTCTGTCTGGCCAGTGAGCTCTATAGATCAGGCTCACAGACACAGCGCATTATGCTCCGTTTTCTGAGCCCTACTGTTACAGTCACTTTTCAGCCGCTAGCCATTTATACACCGTCTCCTGCAGACAGCCGGTTAAGAAAGGTGAAGAGGGGAAGCGTAGTGAATCTTAATCTAATTAAATGCGAAGAGGCGATGGTAAAGTCTCTATCAGTTGCCGACTTTCTCTGGAGATCCCCCTCTGCTGATAGCAGTGAATAATGAGCGTCGAGGTCAGCAGTCACTGAGGCGTGTCCACATTCACAACCTGAACTTCTCCTGCACTGAAGACACAACAGAGCAATGTCAGAACAACAAGAACAACTTCACTCATCAGAGAATAGAAGAATTCAGATGAGTGTAGTAGAGAGCTATTTTTCATTTTTAGTCAAATGTCATGCAGGAAGTGACAGACTGTTTAACACCTGTTGCCACATTCTCCTGTAATACAAATACTGTAACCTGCAGTTTATAAGTAAAAGACAGTGTAACAGGTGGAATTATACAAGGCTCCATCTTATGGTATTGAAAGGGAACACAAAAGATTTATTAACAAAACATGAAATACCAAAACAAGAACACAGACAGAGTCACCAAAACTTGACCAAACCAGAGTACAGACCAGAGTCCATTGTGAAAAAACAGTCCAGGTTATGGCAGGAGAGAAATGGTAGTAGCAGCAACAGAGGATCCCGTGCTGCACAGCTTCCACACTGGCACTTTATATAGATGCCGAATTGACAATGAGGAGCAGCCAAGCAGCCCGGACCAAGTGAATCAGATGAACAATTAGGCCATCCCTTGAGGGAGGGGAAAGCAGTCCAAGCCACAACATGAGCAGAACCATGACAGACAGACAAACTTTGGTCTGGTTTTCTGACAGTAAGAAACAACACAAAATCCATTCAGACATATGTGATTCAGCTGGTTTCATTAAAACATTTACATGTAAAATGTCAGGTTAAAATGGACAATTCAAAAGAAAAGACAAACTAACTGCAAAAATGTGATGTGACACAGCTCAAAATGACCCTTGTTCATGTGTCTCTTACTGTCGTTTGGAGACTCATGTTTAATTTAATGAATTTCGAGGTTTTGTATTGAAAAATATTTCTGGAAATTCCTCACTTTCATGAAAACAATGTGCCCTTTTCCATCAAAGAGTAAATATGCAAAGAGGAGATGGAAATACTTTTTTTCAAATATATTCGGATGAAACTACACTTTTACGCGTCACACCTAAATTAGATGGAAATGAAGATAACACTATTTATTCTACTGTGTTATTGAGAGCCAAGTGTAACATAACTCACTGTTCCACCAGTTGAAGTGTAGTCACAGTTACTGAAAACAAGTTAATGGAAAAGTAAGGGACTCACATTTTCAAAAGTTCAATTTAGATTTAATAAACATGTAAAGACCATCATATGACAGAAAACGTACAGAGGAACATTTTAGAAGGCAACTATTTGGGTGCAGCCACTGTCGACTTCTAATCTCATTGGAATACTTTTCTAATCTGAAAGGAGTTAGGCTTTATTCAATGACTTTCATTTCTTTGAAGAATACCTACAGCAAATGGACATGCCATGATTGATATTTCATAAAGAACTTTGTTTATATATTAAAGACCCATCTGGGCTCATCTGCGTAGCAAGTATAACCATTTGATCAATAAGCAATAAATGAGAGCCGTAGGTCTATAGACCATGTACTGATTATTGTTTGATTGTGATATGTACATAATATAGATAGATGAAAACTCTGCAGAGAAGCAACTGTTTTGTGACCTCCACAGTGAAAATTTCAGAGATCTTTCCTCTCTGTTCAATCAATATCAGACATAATTCAACAATAACCCCTGGATTTACTTCAGGCATTCAGTGTTTTAGTGCTGTTTGTTGTGTTGACAATGAATCACAAAACTTGTCAGATATCTTCCAATCTGAATGTCTGTTTTGTGAGCAAAGCTTTGTGCTTAGTTCCATCATCATTCTTTTGCAAAAAGATAGATCTGTGTTTGGTGAGAAACTCCATTTATTTGCATAACGATGTTAATCATAGCTGCCAATAAAAATAAGACTACACTGATCCCTTCAAAGTCTTAACGGAAAAAAGGTCTCCAGAGCTCAAAAACCCCAAGCATGAAGCATGAAGCAGACTGCAAGTGTGATATATAAGAACTGGAATCCATTGAAAGAGCCAATATGAAAGAGGTAAAGGTGGTACAATTAGATGAGATGAGATTAGATATACCTTTATTTGTCCCACTCAGAGAAATTACTGAATATTATGAGTTTAAAAAAAAATACAAATAAGTAAAAACATAAGTTTTAAACATTCTGCTGCATTTATAATGAGCTCTGTTTTATGCAGTGGCTGCCTGAAGTTTGAGACACATGCATGTTGTATAAATAATGATATTGAATTGAATTGAATCGAATATACCTTTATTCATCCCGCGAGGGAAAATTTCACACACAGCAACATCAAAGAACAGAAAAAAAGACAGAACAGAACAGATACACCACAAATGCAATTCTTGCACAACATGGACCACATAGTATGCACAATTGAAGTCCTCTCCTCCTACTTCAGTCTGCTCTCCCCAGTGGAAAGCCAACCAAAAAACGAAAGAGTCCAGTGGAATCATTGAGCCAGGAGTCAGTCACAGCAAGCACACCCGCCGCAGTTACATAGCTGTTATGGTCCCATCACGATGGTAGAAAGGTTGAGTAGCTCAGCTGTTACACACTTGAAACCGATGGAAACCCCGGTTGTATGCCGGTTGTACCGTCTCATTCATCCACATCCAGGTACCCGACGCCAGCAGTACAACCTGCTGCCTGATGCCATAGACACGCGGGTCCCTCGCCGGTGTACACCGCTGTTGCTCATCTCAGATGTAGACACAAACTGGCTCATGATCCCATGTTGGATTGAGGTCGGGGTCCGTGAAAGTAGCAAAACCAGCTACTAATTCATGAAAATTTCCAAAATGACACATGTCCATGTTGTACAGGAGTCCAATTAACACGACCACAAGAGTCGGGCTTAAATACATAAAAGTAGGAAAAAACTTAAGGAGCTACTGTTATAGGCTGCCAACTACGGCGCCATGTTGACGACAGTACAAAGATTTATTTTCACCAAACACATATGCCATGGGATCTGGGACAATACTTCTTAAGTCTTTTATTATCTTTAAACACAAAATTCCCAAGTCATTACAAGTTCTTGCTTGAATTATTGCAAAGCTAAGGTTATTTGCCTTGGGCCAAATCCTTGCACATGACTACAGGGAGTTCATTTGTCAGACTTTTAACAAAAGTACAAGAACACAATAGAATCTTCTATTTTGTAGCTTCCTTTCATTTATTGCTCCCTTTCATGCATTGCTTCTGTTTTACAGTAGCATTGATTTTTAACATGTTAATCCAGTCTTTGAAGGCCTTGCATGTTGTTACACTTAGTGTAAAAATACTCAGCAGCAGCTTTGTGGCTTGAGGTTCTTTGACAAGGCCATACGTATTAACAATTCCCTGCTCAAGGCTGAAGACCAAGGGTAACATACCTTTCTGCAGTTAGGACTCCAACCTTTTATAACAGTGTACCTGAACAGATAGGGCAAGATAAGTCACTGAAGTTGTTTAAATCATCTTTGAGGACTTATTTTACTTTTGCGCTTTGTCACCAGTTTTGTTTGCTATGTTACTGACAGCGATTACGCAACAGATTGTTTCTATTGCTTTTTATTTTGTTCTTTTCTGTAAAAACATTTGGAGCAGTCATACCATTAGTTCTGGAAAACAATATTGTAATTACTACCCTACTTCAACCTCTTAAAGATCCATCATTCTGGCATGCAACCTTATCTCAATGTCATGCCTCCTGTTTGTACACCACAAAGAAAGAAAGCACGGTGCTTGCCATAGCATACTGTAAATCTAGCTCTTAACATGATGATAAAAACTTCAAAGTATGCCCGCCTGCTATGTCCCTATTACCAACCCACAGTGCGGGTGTGTTTGGGGAATAAATTGGCTGTCTGTCCAGCAGACTGACAGGTATCTCTCCCCTCAATGACATGGCCCAATAACTCACATCAGTCCACACTGTGACAGCACTGCCAGCTTTGAAATTGCACTGGCTGCTGTCCCTGTTGAAGCATTTCAGCTTCAGAAACACTGGGGAAAACATCAAGTTGAAGTGGAGTGGAGCATACGTGGCTGTGTTTGCATTGAAGATGGTCATTACTGTGAGATTGTGTCACTCCAAACCATCTGTGGTTGTTATCTGTTCAAGAGTTTGGAAAGGCAATTAATGTTGGACCCCCAGGATGAGGCGCATGGTGGACCAAGCAAACTGATTATGTACATGATATAGTCTAATGTAGCTTAAACAATAGCTGTCTGGAGGCTTAGAGGACACAGTGAAGGTAAGTAAAGTTCGACTGAAGCTTCTAGTAGATTTCATGACAAGCAAGATGTTCAGTCCATAGATTGTACCAAACAGTCAGATGATGTTCCATCATGGCTGCGCCTGAGAGGCAGCGGCTCTTTGGGGCTCCTGGCACCCTCGTAGGTTGCCAGTACAGCAGCTCCTATTGTTTTTCCTACTTTTAAGTTTTTCTGCCCGACTCTTGTGGTTGTGTTAATTGGACACTTGTACAGCATGGACACGTGTCATTTTTGAAGTTTTTGGACAGGTAGTAGCTGGGCTGCTACTTCACGGACCTCCTTAACACCAACGTGGGATCGTGAGCCAATTTTATTGTACATCTGCTCTGCCCTTTTTTTTCTACTCTGTGCTGCGGCTTTGTGACATTTCGTTGCCAGACCATTGATCTGTGCAATGACAATAAAATGAATCTGATCTGATCTGAAACCACTGTGATCTCAGTAATTGCTTTGCCATTGTGGGGTTGTTATTTTGTAAATAGAGTTGCTAGGTGGGGGAAAAAATTAATTTAATCAATAAGTCAATTTGTTAATGATGTTGAGTTTTTTTCTTATCATGCAAAAAATATAGCAATTTTGCATTTGCCAACATGAGGTTGAACCTTGCTTTTCTGCTGCCAAGTGATTCAAAGAAACACAACAAAAAAGCATCACAGAAACAGACAGCAGTACAGCAGCTCCTTCTCAAGAACAGTTCTACGACTTCAGTGGTTTGGATTGGTTTGCATTCACGGTATCAGACACAGAACAGACAAACCGTGTCTATAAATGCTGTCTCCAGGCTGTTGATTCTGTACTGTTGGTAGAAGGCCCATTTCCAGACTTCCTATTTCTCCGTCACTGTCTCCAAAGTCCCCCAGCAAAGTCACCCTAGGCAAACAAGTTCTGGGTGACAGGTCAGACAAAAGGCAGTTAAAAAATCCCCCTATGGGCAGACAACAAAAGTGGAATGGGACGTCGCCGGCATGGCAGTGCAGAGCCCCACTCTGGAGACAGGCCCGGGGTCAGGGCCCCTGAGTAAGCTCCTGGAGGTCAAGCCTTTGCTCACAGGGCCAGGCCCAGCCCAAAAGGATGACGTGGGCCCCTCTTCCTCCCCCTCCTGTGGGGGCGGAAGTAGGGGCTGAGTGCAATGTGGATTGGGTAGTAATCCGGAAGAACTGGAGGAAGTGTCTGGGGAGAGGGAAGTCTAGACATCACTGCTTGGACTGTCGCCCCCAGCAACCAAGGCCTCAGATAAGCAGTAGATGATGGAATGGATAATAGTAGTTGTTTACTGCCATCTTGGTTGTATCCCAAAGTGGAAGAATTTGTGGATATATGCAACTGAGATACAACCAAATAATAAATGCTGTTAACATAATTTTGAAGTGATTTTAGTGAATGCATGTTTCTTGTAAACTATTCCAAGTTCAATTTGGCAAAAGGTCGCCGATGTTATAATTTCATTGGTAAAATTCTTCCACTTCACCTTTAAACATTACTCAACACGTAACTAATTGGAACACAATGTTTTGTCAGATTTAGTGACCATGGGACTCATGTCCAAAATGTGCGTACACACAAAACATGGCATACAAACTTTTCCACGCTCATGCTCAAATGTATCAAGAGTGAAATGACCGTCGGAATGTCCAGTGCTCCACGCCAACTCATAGCTGACGTATGCATGTTTCTAGTGCTATTGATCCATTGGAGATACTTGGAGGCGATAATGGAAACTGTTAATAATATGAAAAAGGTAATTCATCAGAGTAGTTGTGCATATCAGAGATACACACATGAACAATTAACACACCATTCCACTGCCAGAGTAGCATCTCCCCCCACCACATGAACCAGACACTGGACCCATGGGTGCCGATCCTTCCCGGGAGACCATTTGGGCCTACATGTGTAAATACATTCAATGCAGTTAATGTCGGTGAGAACATTTAAAAGTCAGTCACTGATTGCCCTCCGGTTGTGACACCGTGGTTCTTGAGACTCCTGCACAACTGGATGAGGACACGTGGTGTCATCACCATGAGGGGCAACTAAATATTGCTGCGGACACAGAAGATCAGGTTGGGGTGTCTGTGACACGAAGCTAAGACTGCGTATCCCTGTCTTTTCCTACCTCATTGTGTGTTGTAGAATAATCATTTGACTAATTAAACATGAGTTCGGAGTCTTTGGTTTCCTCTTTGATATCCTGTCATTATTACATAAGAACCTTTATCTTGTGTGTTTGTGAGCAGACTATTATATGACCCATTTAATGTATATATGTATAAGTTACATAAAATATACAATATACGTTTACCTTGGGGGTCCCAGTCATCTGCAGCTGCCCCCAGCACCGATCTGAGAGTGGTGTCACCTCCAATCGTATCGAGGTACTTTCACTGTTTATAGTACTGTCTATGGTTTACACTGATATTTGGTATTTGCACTGTTTATAGTGCTGTTCACGTTGATGTGCAGTATT
>JAPTHA010000005.1:5945904-5965001 GCA_029814585.1 Gymnapogon annona | reverse complement strand
GAATTTCCCGCTGCAAGGAAAATAAACATTTAATCATGAATGCTCATTATGTGTAGCACACCTAGTCATTTTGATAGCATGTTAATATAGTTCATTTACACTTACAGCCCGTGTTCCCTTCACATAAGGCTTATATAAGGATTAAAAAATTTTTTGCGGCTCCAGAGAGATTTTTGGTTTGTTTTTTGGTCCAAAATGGCTTTTTGAACATTTTGGGGTGCCGACCCCTGCGTTAGTAGATAGGTTGGTAGATTTAAATGTAGTCATCAAATATGATATGATGACTCTGTTTAGACATGACAAGAAGTACCTCCAGAGCCAATTAGCCCAGGTGTGACACAGTGGTGATGGCTGAGTCTGATAGAATCAAGTGACATCATTATACTGTTCTTCTTCTCTTATAAAATCAACCTTAAATGGCTTCAATTAAATAAAAACAGTGATCTTTATTACTATTAATTATTAAATGTATTACTATTATATTATTATTAGTAATAATATTAATAATGATAATAATCATTTATTTTTTTTAGAGTGATAAAACAATGCCCTTTTTGCTCATCCAAGGCTACCTCCAAAGGAGCGAATATCAACATCTGCAGTAACTTAAGTGTCCACCAGAGGGCTGTCTTGAAAAGTGAGTTAGTCCTCACACCTGGGGTATATAACACACACAAATGAATGGATGGATGAATGTGATACCATAGGTCTTCTTTTGAAACAATAAATCATACAAACATACATCTATGCATGCATACAAAACTAATATAAATCACGGCAATAAACAAACATACAGTACATCTATATGTAGCAGGTTGGGTTTACCCTCCTGAGTTCATCCACCCCCCCACCCCCCACCAGTAGGGGGCCAGGTGCAGTATATAAGGGAGTAGTGCCCAGTACAATTTCTCTCCTCTGGCTTGTAGCATAGATCCTGCCCCACCCCAATGCTTCCGGGTCATTCCTTCCTCTTTCATTGCCTCTGAGCAGGTAGGACAACAGTGGTTGTGTGTCCATTTGTCCACATGCAGGTGATCAGAGAAGCTGTTTTCCTGGATATGTGTGGGGTTTTTTTAGCTTCGACATTTCAACCCATGATTAATATACATATATATATATATCTCCACAGTCCTAGCAGATCATCGCATAGAGGATCACTGACACTACCACAGTCCAAAAAGGTCCTCAACAGACTCCTGCACACACCAAAGGACCTCAGCCACCTAAGCAGGTGGACGTGACTTTGGCCCTTCCTGTACAGGGCCTCAGTGTTTTGTGTGCAGACCAGTTTATTATTAAGGTCAACACCTAGGTATCTGTGCTCCTCTACTGTGACATGTTATATGTGTATTTTACTTAACATGAGTCTGTGCCCCACGAATAGCCTATTCTTACCTTCCTTTGCCATTTTTTAAATAAAAGGAACTTTATATATTATTTCCATACTACCACTATTTTAAGTAGGTTTGATTTATCTCTTTGTTTTCTATTGTAGTTTATTAAGCTTTTACTTTTTTTTTTTTAACTTGCATGGCATTTAAATCAAGATTAGAAAAAAAATCTTAGTATTCTGTATATCATGTGCCTCTTTGTGGAATGTGAATGCAAAACGTAATCATTATTTGCTCCTTCCACTGAAGGTTAGAAACAAGCTTAAAGATGAATTTCCGCCACAGTATATGCAACAGAAAATATGAAACGAAATAATTGACGTAAGAAACAACATATCTTGCCAGTTCAGTCTTTTGCTCATTGATTTTAACATAATCGTAACACTGTATTATCAAATTTACTTGTTGTTACAGTTTCATTGATTGATTTTGGAGACATTGAAAGTGGTGAGATATGAGTTTCCAGAGTTTGTACAGAACATGAGTGATACAAGTACAGACATTCTACAGTATTTCTACCTGTGGGGCACCTGACCAACCTGAGTATGACAGTCACCCAAGAGCAGACCGGCATGAATTAATATGTCAGAGATTCATGGAAGCCACATCTGATGAACCAGATCAGGACTTCCATGAGTCTGCATAAATTCGGCTTCTACTTAATCCTGTGCCATGGAATACCAACCATATGTTCTGATCTTTGGTCTTCATAGAGGTGAAGTCCTGTCCTTTCGGATCATGCTCTTGGAACCTCATTTAAGAAAATGTTGACAGGTTGTCTGTTATTGACCTCTGGGGAGCGTGTCTGCAAAGACACTTCAAACTGGCCAAACTGGTTGTGATTTTCCTCATCTCGAAAATATATTTTCAACCCACAATTGGAAGTGTAGGTGAATATACTGGAGCAATCATTTCATTGTTGGTGGTAGACAAACCACAAATCAAAATGTTTCTTGACTAATAAAATCTTATTTTAAATTGATCAACGCCATATTTGCAAATCATATCATACTTTAAATGGTATCAAAATATACTTTGTGCCTCGCTGTAATTACATTTGATAAACAGTGGCATCACATATGTCCTCATACATGAGGATTTCTTTCGGCTTTTTCCCTTCCGGGGTCGTCACAGCGAATTCAATTCACATATTTGATTTGGCAGGAATTTTTTACGTCGGATGCCCTTCCTGACACAACCCACTGGACGCTCCTCCCGGAAATTGAACCTAGGTCCCCTATTCTGGCCATTTACAAAGAACTGGTAAAGATTTTTCACTTCACACAATCTAAAATGAGCCACGAGTGTTTCATGGCAACCAAGTTAAACTTCTCTAACAGCACATATTCACAATCTTCTACCTTTAACTGACTTTGTAACAAATAATGAGCACTGATATAAAGCTACATTCCAAACATGTCAAACCTCTAAGCTGCTGTGCACGTTTGGAGCCACGCAACACCAACCGCCCACACATCAACCCCACTGGAATCCAATTATAGGAAAAAAAAACCCATACAAACACTCACTCCTGTTAATGGTGCACTTGTTTCAAGTTTTCGTAATCTTTGCCACTTGTCCTTGTCCATTCTCCGCGTGCTTCCTCCGAGCAGCATTTCACACCGTTGGCTTGGAGAGACTCTGTCTGCATCAGTGGTCTTTTCACACCAGCAGCACGAAACCCACCAGCCTCAGACTTATTCTCCATTCAACTCCACTTACTTAAAGCCCTCCAGGCAGGCTGACATAATTATTTACAGTGGTCCTTGGAGGTGGTCGTGTATAAGGCATGTATTTCTAATGAAGATTGCTACTACCCAAATGAATGATGCAGGCTTTGAGATCAATTATGCAGTGAGTGTAGATCACATGCTCTCCCCTGGGGAAATGAAGGTCTGTATTGTCGACCTGAATAATAAAGGGCAGGAGGCTGGAGCTTGTATAGAGTGGGGTCTGTGTTTTTGTGTGTTTAGTCCTTCCATACCCGCCATTATTGAGCTTGTCTTTCTATTTAACACAATCTAGGAGTAATTCATCAACGTGTGTAATCATTTGCGCGGGTGCTCAATCACCCCTGTTTTCTTAACACTGAATACAAAGAGGTCCAAATCAATTAGATGATGTTCTTAAATGAGTGACAGATTTGATGATCAATCTTCTAAGCTATTAATCGATTGAGGTGCTCATTTGTGTGTGACATTTGCAGTAACTAAACAGGGAAGCACATTAGACAAAGCATCCCAAATATGTTTTCCTGTGGGAAAGATAAGCTCACCGAGTGGGGTAAGAGAGAGGTCCCCAACAGGTCCCTTTATATCCCTTTATATTCAATTTACCACAGACACACTGATGCATGCTGTAAACCGCGTAACATTCATTATATTTGTTCCTCTCTTCCACACTTATAGATCATTTTAAGTTGTGCAAATAGTGAATGTTAAACATGGGTGGGGAGTGAGGTCTTGTGGTGTATGAATGTGGCTGTAATGTTTACTAATGAAAAATAAAATATAAAAAAATGACTCAGAGAATGGAAAATGACACTGTCACACTATATCGTGTAATTCTATTATTGCTTTGTGTGATGAAGCTTCCCCTGAAACATCAAATCCTGGTACATAAATCAGTGTAAGATCCACAGTAAATTAAGGTCAGCGCAGATACCTTTTGAGAGGCGGACTGGACCAGAGTTATGGCCACGTCCATATTATGTAAGATTACATTCTGACCACCCGAGCAGCACTTGAGCGAACATAAATTTATAACTGAACTCGTTGCTGCTTCACATTCATAACGGAATAAAGTCTCTTGTCTGCTGTATCCAGTAGTATCCACCACATCCATATTTTTGTGCTCAATAGAAACAGTGCTTTGTTTAAATATGTGGACAGTTTGTAGATGTTTTGCATTATGTAAAAAAAAAAAAATCAAAAACAAAGGATGGAAATATCACTTTAGAAAAATCGGTGTGTTAGTATAGACAAGACACCTAATGTGTAGCTTCATTTGGATAGGAAATCCTCATTGGGCCTTAAATGATAGAGTCATAGGTATGCAGACAGGTGGGATCTGGAAATCCATCAGTATCTGGAGTGACCACCGTCTGCCTCATGCAGCGACACAAGTCTCCCTGACACAGAGTTGCTGAGCTCATCTATTGTGGCCTGTGGAGTGATGGACAGTGACTGTGTGATGTTATTACGTGATGGTCGGGCTACAGTCTGTTCAACACCAACGTGAGGACAGAGAGCATGTAGATCAGCCTCCCAGACCATTCCCCACAGTTTGTGCTCAGACTCTTTGGTTTGCACTTAGTTTCATCATCTATTATGGAGGCTGATGTCAGTTGAGATTTGCAGGTGACGAGGCCTGATTTGGAGGTCCAGGATGAGTGTTGCATATCTATAAGTTGTCAGAACATCTCAGCAAAGCAGATGTCCTTGGTGACTTAATTACAAATTGGTGAAAAGCAGCTGAGATATAAATGTTTGTTTTGAAGAGAGGAAATGTTTTACATGCATCATTTCAGCCCATCAAGCAAATACAAAACTAATGTTTTGTTCAGTGAGGTTTGATATAATCATCATTTTGGGACAATTTGTCTAGCAACAGCAGATGTTGAATACAGGTTACCAAGAGAGGCTAAACATTTATTTAGTTAATTGAGTGGATGTATAGAGTCAAATAATGAAGGAACTTTCACTGGTTTTATGAGGAAATCATTGGGATAATTACAAAAACATGTATGTATAAATAAACTTTTTTTTCAGGTTGTAGGTATGGGTATTTGCTGCCCAACTGTTCAAAAAAGTAAGAACGATCCATCTAATACTTCACTTTCTTATATTCAAGCACAATCTGGAGCTTGATAATTGTCAGATTCTTGCACAGACTGTGGTGCGCGTCATAACTGAAACTATAATGCTCAGTTAATGGGCTGCAATTCTAAATTTTTCCCCTGTTAACCGGAAGCTTCTCCTCCAGAAAATGCCAATAAGGCTCAGGGGTGTTGTAATGTTTAGAGCCGTGGCAAACAGATGTTAAAAACTGTCCATCCCTTAGCACAACAGAGCGGTAGCTCCTGCTCACGCAGAGGCCAGGACAGCAGGGCTCAGTCTGGCCTCTGGACTCCCATCCATCCTCCTGCAGCTGCTGTCTGCGTCTCACATCAACACTCCTTAGAATTCCAAGAGCGTTCCAACACCTGTGGTGCTTGGACCTCAATGGAGCATAGTTACCAACAATGTGATCAGTGATTTAGGATAATAAATAGGGAAAGGGAGTGAACCTACAAAGGCCACTTACTTTGTTCACCCTCATTTGTACCCAAACTGGAATTAGTCAGTGTTAATGACACACTCAGAGCTCCTTGTTATTCACCGTACGTATGGATGTCAGGAAGATATGCTCTCATGATTGCCTCGTGATTTAAGAGCCTTGTTCAGGAAGATCTCATGTAATAAATCAGCCTCGCCTTCGTCAAATGAAGTGTGTCTGTGTGGAATAAGTTCATAAATACTCAAACCCGCAGTTTATCACCTGAACATTACTCCATAAATCAGTCTTTGCTGAGGCTGGCAACAATACAGCACTGATAATATTTTTAAACTTCATCTTCCTGAAGACGTCCTCTTTTGAATACAGAATATGCTTCTTTTGTTGACTCGGCTCCTTTCTTTTGGGTGAATTGCCACCTCCAATTCCATTCCTGGCTATTATGTTCAGACAGGCAGATGGTGTTTTCACTTCTTTCTGCCTGCAAGGTGTGTTTGTGGCTCAAAGCTGTAGAAGAAACAGATGCATTTCCTGTTTCAGTCAATACATCATCTGCTCTCCTCTGACCCATATCTACATTCACCTTGTTCACCGAGGCAGCTACACACACCCTCACACACTTGCATAGATTCCCAATACCTGCTTGCCATTTGTTCCTGTGATGTATTTTCATGCATTTATAAGTAACAACCCACCTCTTTAATTTGTACTAATCCTTTCAATCAGCCTGCCATCTGTTCACAGCTGCTCAGACACAGACTGTGTTTCCCTGTATGTGGCTTTCATCCACAACTGGGTAAATGTTGATAATCATGTTATGTATGAACAAGAGCAAACTGCCATCAGTGTCTCAGTATGGGGAGGCTGACCATGACAGGACTCAGGATGTTATAACAGCTTTAGAGAGAGTTGCACATTGATCTAAAGAATAAAAAAAGTATGTACTGTATAGACAAAAAGTCATCAACCAAGATCCAGCTAGTGCAGTTTGATGTGATTGCTCACTCAGTTAATGTGGAGTTTTATTATTTTTTAAATTCAATCTTCAGTTAATTTAGCAGTTTCATTGAGATTGGATTGTCTTTTACAAAAAGAACACAAGAAGGAAAAACTCATTATAACGGCAGATGGGAGCAAACAACAAAATAGACAAGTAAATTAAAAACAATTGGGAGGGGTCTCAAGATTGAGGATTGGTTGTTCTGACAACACTTATGAAGCAAATCTTGTAGAGTGTATGTAGCAACAGCAATAAAATGACTTGAAATTGAAATACAATCATAAATCATAGATTGGACATTTCAGCAGAAGTGCTTTATAAATAAATAAGATGGAACACACATTTACCTTGACTCCAAACTCTACCCAATATATATTGATGTGTATGAAAGGTGGCCCTTGGAATAAAATAGAATTCAATGGAGAGAGAAGGATTTAAATGTTACTGTATAGATGGGACAGCACTGTAATACAGCATGTCTCTATAATGACAAATTGATGTGAATGGTGCCTTGAATTTCAGGATTCCACATATATCAAGATATATATCTTTCATTGAAAACTCCATATTGGTTTGTAATGGTTGAAAAAGGTGGTGAAAGCCTGAGTTTCAACTGAATGTCTGATGTCAGGTAACCTGACCAGATATTGAATATGAATGGATGTGTAATATGGCATATGAGTTCCAGTTTAAGTTGTAATAGCGAGACAGTCTAAGTTACTGGTAGAGGTAGACAGTAGTTTTTCAAGAATGGTACCAGTGGCATATCAAATTTTGTCATGGGCAAATAAACAAAGATATAGTTATTGAAATTATTAAGATTGTGTTTACATTGACATTATTTAACAAATGATCTGAATAGTAGTGGTTCATGGACTGAGCCCTGTGGTATCCCATATATCCTATCCATTATGTAATAATGTAACTGCAAACAACTACATTTGTACTGCGTTGAACTTTGTTGTAATTTAGCCTAATATTCATTTTTTGTATATTACAGGAACAAAAAAATTTGCGTTTGTTCTGAATATTCTGTGCAGACATGGTGCAATTTTATTGATTTAGGAGTTTTTACGTTGGATGCCCTTCTTGACACAATCCCACTGGACACTCCATTCCAAGAATTCAACTCGGGTCCCCTTCCACACCAGCATAGTGCCTTACCAATTGAGCTATCCAGCCAGGTTTCAGGTTTTTAGGATATTTTTGTTTTTTACATTACTTCAATTAAATATGCAGTTTTCATCTTTTCACAAGTTTAGTTTTTTGTCAGACGTAGATCAATAAGATATGACTTTCAAATCTATATATATACACCATAAAGGCATGTGAAACAGAGAGGAGACATCTCTGCTATGTTTTTCACTGTCTTATGGATAGTCCAGTAAAAACATCTTCACTGTCCATTTTGGTTCTTGCCCATTCTTATGGGAAATCAAATTGTAGAGGCCAGGAGTGAGCAAACTCATGTAAATATGCTTTGTCACAAAAATAAATAACTAAATAAAAATATCAAAAAGGAAATAATGAACAATTGGAACACTTTATTAGATCATGACCAAAGCTTTCACCATTGGTTGTTGTTCAGCTGTGGTCATGTTGGGAACATTTGAGAACATTAGTTGCTCAACATATGAATAATCTAATGATTATGGTGAATATACGAACATAGGAACAATCTAATGATTATTCATATGCTGAGCATATTCACAATGCAGCCCAGGAAAACCTTGCTGAGCAGCTGTGTCCTGCGCCAGACACTAGCAGAACAACATCTAAGATTGCAAAGGACTTGAAGAAGAAGATCTAATGATCATCCGTAAGCAGACGAGAAGTAATTTGTATGTATCTGTGGTTTTACAGTAATCAGCCACCTGTAAAGCATGAGCACACTGTCAGTGTGCATTAGCAAAGCGTGTGTGAGGAGTCTGACAAAAATCAAAGCGGTTAATATGTTTAAATGGGCATGATGTCCTCTGATTACCCCCTTGGTGTGCACGTCCTGGTGTGCACGAGCCAAAACACGACACACCAAATCTTAAACACTCGTAAAAGGTGTGAGGCTCATTTCTAAGCACCGCCACGAATATGAACAACACAGTGAAACCATTTCCCTCTTCATTTAACCAAAAACATTGAGTGTGAGGAGAAGACCCTCATCTTAAGGCGTTTAGCATTGATCGGACTGAAACTGAGCTAATTAGGTCATTATGCAGCGATTAAGGGGGGATTAAACAACAGCAGAGGCCAGTTTGACATTTGCACAAAACTTGCATCAGCATGCTCAACAGAATACTAATGCAAACTAATGGAATGCAAAATATTCTATACAGCTGGAAAAATATGCATCTGGGAACATAAATATGCGTTGAAAAATGTTTGTAGAAGCTTGAGAGGTGTAGACGAGCTGCTGCAGGCATTTATTTGGCGACACAGTCACACTTCTGTGCTGTAAACATGACATTTGTCTTGCCGGTCATTTATTCAGTGCAGATTTTTATGCTCAGTCTACCTATTAACTTCCATTTCTCTTTGGGGAATGGTATACAAACATGGATTTCTTTCTCCTGGTGCAATATGATAATGAGAGAATTATGAGCATGGAATAATCCAGTGTCCAATTTATATAGTCCTGAGGTGATTTCACCAGAAGCAGCTACTCTAGAAAGACTCCTGAGGGACTGGGAGTCGCTTTAGCATCAGCTAAATAAATCATCGGCTGCAAAACTCAGCAACAAAAGTTGGTGAGTTTTGCAGCCAACATTTTGGATAAACTTCAACCTTAAATATCTAAAAAGTGTCAAATGAACACACAATACTGTTCACTGTGCCCTCTGACATTAACAAGTGTTTCCTACAAAAACAGGAACGTTTTCAATATTTTTTATTCACTTTTCTGCAACACACAAGTGTCATTTAAAGCTCGATATCTGAAAAGAACAGGATCCAAGACAGTTCCTTGGGAAATAACTGATTCAGTTTTGTGTTAAGAAGATTTAATGTGTCTGATTACAACAGACCTTATAAGGCAGAATCTCGATAACCTCCAAATATTCATTAGTCATTGTGGAACATTATTTGGAGTTAATAGTCTTCATATGGGGTGATGCAGTAGTCCCGGCACTACTGCTTCCCCCCACAGTCCAAAGACATGCGTGAATAAATTGACTGTTTATTCTGAATGGTCCCCGGTTTTGTCTGTGAGAGTGATTGGTTGTTCATCTCTATGTTTTGACCCTGTGATAAACTAGGGCGATGGCATCACAGGTGACCCCCACCTTCAGCCATAGGTGGATGGGATAGGCTCCAGCCACCTCATGACCATCATGGGGATAAAGCAGTTCTGAAGGTGGACGGATGAAATCTTCCTATGGGGAAAATGACAGCTGTCCCATTAACCGACTTAATCACAGTTCTCCCCTGCAGTAGCTTCCTGGCTGGATAGCTCAGTTGGTAATGCACCAGGCTGGTGTGTAGGGGACCTGGGTTCGATTCCTGGGATGAGCATCCAGTGGGTTGTGTCAGGAAGGGTATCCAATGTAAAAACTCCTGCAAATCGAATATGTGAATTGGATTTGCTGTGGGGACACCGGAAGGGAAAACGCCAAAATAAATCATCATCCTCATCATCTCCCCTGCAGTAGCTTGGGTCACTCCCACTCCCTTAAGGGACAACCCAATCTGGTTGATCATTTCCACCCGTTGCATGGTTGCTCTATATCAGCAATGAGTGGAGGATAAGAGGACCAATGTAGATGGACTTCTCTGCTCTGTTGCAGCTCTGTTTTATTTCTGTTAGTTTGTTCCAGATTTGTTTTAATGGACATTTCAACAACATTCCTGACTGTGTGTGTTTTGGTTTTGACTTCCCTTCTGGACTCTGGTACGTGCCTCTGGTTTTTTTAGTATTAGGTCTTGTCTCTAGTGTTCTTTGTCTTGGTCTGTTCATGTTGTATTCCCTTTTGTTAACAAATGTTCTATGTTCCCCTTCCGTGCATTGGAGCTCCGTTGTCCCCCCCCCCCATACAGTGACAGACTTAAGTTTCTTCGAGTGTCTCAACTACATCGTGCTACATTATAAAACTAGCTTCTAACCATTTGATAAATTGACTCATATAAGCATTTGAGTTGAATTGAGCAAAGAGACTTACATTGCATTTGCACATAGTACTCTAGACCTTTGGAAAAGCTACTGATAATTTTATAGTGCACATACCCTCTACCAGCTGTTCATTCAACAGGCAAACTAAATGATGTTCATTTTGTGTCTGCTCACAGACACCAGGATCTTGTTTTGTTGCTTCTGGCCTGTTCCCAGCAGGCATAGACCCTCTTATGTCTGAAAGTGGAACTGAAGAATTGAGCACAGCCAGCAATCTGGAAGTTAGTGCACAAGAGAAACCAGTTGAACTTAATTCAAGTAAAAAAAAACAAAAAAAATTTGCAGCATAACCAATGTAGTACATCACAGACAATCAGGAAACAAGTGTAGGAATGGACCATATTTTATTATTTTTTAAAGCAGGAAACTGGTTTATTATACATTAATGTTTAAATGGTATCGTGGCTCATCGGCTAAAGGGTTAATACCTTAATGTTAACCCGAAATCATGTGTCAGATCACATAAACACTACAAACCCCGCCCCCTGACTGTTGAGTTTAATTCCGATACTTCCAGGATGTGTGTGTGGACATATTTCAACCTAAATTGCATCTACACTAGATCTGCCCTCACTCTTTGGCATTTGTCATTTGTTTGGTTTGGATCTGTATGTAGGATCTACCTATTGAGACCAGTTTCTCTTTCTGCAATGTGTACGCAAAAGTAGCTTCCTTCTTCTGGTGTGATATAATAATAAGGGGATTAGGAGTGTGGAATAACCCAGTTTCCAATCTATGTGGTCAAGAGATAGTTCACTGTTACTGTATCAGACAAACTTCCGTACATTTCCTGAGGGATGATGGGACGGCGCTTCAGCCACGTATCACAACATCAGAGCTTGAGTCTGTATGATTACAGGTGAGTCTTGCAGTTCCATCCAGTTCAAACTCCAGAGCCTGTGACCCTGCTTTACATAAGCACTATATAACCGCCCATTTCCGTGGGTTAAAAGTGGTCTGGTGAACTGTGTAGGATGAATCAACTCTGACACCAGTACACCAATCAGCACCTGGCTAGATGTTCAAAAGCCTGGGCCAGCAAAGAGGCTCTGGGAATCCATTCAGAAATACCTTACACTAATGTCATTCTCAGATCAAATAAACGCTCCAGCCTGTCCAAAGTCCATTCACATGGAGCGCAAAGTATATTCTGTTTTCAGAGGTGGAAAAGGACAGCGAGTAAAAAGCAGGAGGAAGAAATGCATCCGAGCAGAGCTGAGTGAACACTCATTTTCATTCCACTTTCCAAACTGCATCTCTTAATTGATTGCATTACACAGACAATTTCACTTTTCGTGTGAGGCAATTTAACGCTTGATGAATATGGCACAATCGGGGTGTTAATTCCATGAATGCTGGTAAGAAGATTGCCAGCGGAGTGGAACCCAAACAAATACATAGCGATAAGTTAAACTGCTGTGCGTAGGATTCGTCATTACAGAGGCTGACCCTTCTAACGCAGCAATAATGATTTCATGCTTTACCCATCAACACCTTAGGAAAGTAGTAACGCTGTGCAGATGCTGTAAACACAACGCCAAAGGAAGGCTTCTGCAGTCGCAATCATATGTGAAGAGCTGCACTAGATAAGAGTAGAGGCTGGTGCTGGAGGAGCAGCAGGTTGGCAGCATCGTGCTCAGAATCTCAACACACGTGTGCATTCATAAAGTGCATGTAATGGAAAATCCAACTGTGACCACGACCAGATGAAGCGAAATTTACTGTGAGCGCCAGCGATTCTCCCAAGAATTCATTTAGATTTTCACTTCATTTCACACACAATGATGGAGGAGTTGGAGCGCCACATGCTAGAAATTACAGCCGGGGTGACAAGATCAAGGAGGGCGGTGCCTTTAAATTGCTCTCCACACTGAGGTGTCTAATATGGTTTCAACCCTACAAAGTCACCTTGTCAGTGCCGGCTGTAAAACAAGGTAGAGTTGTGTCAGGGGGGAGAAATGGCTGTTACTAGTAGCTCTGCTACTATGTTACTGTCATTCAGTTTCTGTATGAGGCTTTAAATTACACGACACTGGGCTCTTTTTACAGAGCACAAACATGTCCCCCAAGGAAATACGTCTGATTCCTTTACATGGGTTTTACAACAGTTTGAAATACATCTGCCATCTGTGTCGACACCCAGGAAAAGATCTAATTTGATGGTGTATCTCTGGCAGAATTAGCTTCCTGAGTTCCTGTGCCAGTGCCACAAACTTAGACCTGGATGGTGTCAAGAATGAGCAGAACCTCATGGGTCAATGACTTCAGTTAAGTGTGTGTTGAATGTGTATTGTATATGTGGGGCACATGGACTCCTCTGGGCCTCTTTAGGAGACATCTCCTGCTGTCTGTTATCAGTGGATTGTTAACTTCACAGCAGAACTGCCTGTGTCATAGTTTTGTCCAGTTTGTGAGATCTACAGTATGTAATTCTACTCGTAAACACTACTGCTTTTTCTTCATTATTGCCTGTGACATAAAAAAATATGACCTAGATATGGGGGTATTGTATGTGGAACCTATAAATAGAAGCACAATGTGGAGAGAGGAAAAAAAATCAGTTCCTTATGAAAAAACATCAATATTTGTTTGTAAAAAAACAAACACACGGTAAACTTCAGTCATTGGTTCTATGACAAAATAAGCCTGTCATCCTCATATGATGATATTCCTCATACACTATTTCATGTTACAGGGCAATGTTTAGTTTTAATCTAGTCCGTTTCTGAAGATTCAGCATTGCTCAGAGGAATTAAAAATATACAAGATATAAAAACTGTATTTATTGTTTACATTCATTCATTCATATTAAGAAGAATCAGAAAGGGCGAAAATGGCTGCTGGTAGGTTAACTCCGTACATTCATGCATTGGTTATTATTGTTTATATGGTAAATACTGGAGTTAAATACCTATTTTTTTTAATGCAGACATACGGTATACTGTCTATGTTTGACAACTTCATCAGGTGAACAAACTACAAGCAGAGGAAGAACCGATGATGTGGCAGTGATAAAAAATAATCCAAAATGTTAAGAAGAAACATTCATCTTCAAATCTATCATGTCATCTAGCATTACTGGTAAACCCTTGCCTTCACTCTAATCTGGAGTATCTATTTAACATTAAAGTCAAACATGCTATATGTGACTTGTTGATTGGTGACCACACAAACGGTGAGAGACACACACAGTTTAAACGGGAATGTTGCATCGATAAGTCAGTGAACAATAGGTATTTGTTAATTAATTGTTGGAGTGGTTCTGTTTTCTGGCAACAGCGCACAGACAAGCATCTAGATTTTACACCATGATCTCTCTCATGCACCAGTGCATGAAGACAAATCAGCTGAGCTGCGTTCAAGCCCCCATTAAGCTCCTGACTCAGGATGAGCACCTAATAAATAAAGACGGAAACCAACGGGAGTGTCCTTGTTCATCCTCTGAAGTGTGTGACGCTGCAACAGTATGAAGATCAAACGCAGTGACTACAGCCACTAGTATCCAGGACTTTCATCACAGCCTAATTCAAGCTTGGTGATGGTTTACTTATTTGTGTTAACCTTTATTCATTCAGGTCGGCCCAACTGATATACGGCGCACTAACCTTATCAAAATGACAACAAGAAAATGTCTCCACATCTGGATTGAACTAAGAAAGGAGATGAGATCCCTCCTTTGGATAATTTCTGCAGTGATTCATATGAAATGCATTCTTTAACTAACTGATGCAGGAAGTAGATTCACATTTCTTAAATAACTATCAGTTTGATAAAGAACATAAAGATTAGACTGTGTGTCCATGGTAGAAGGTCATGTGGTCTGATGAATCCAGATCAACCACGTTCCAGGGGGATTATCCCTCAGGGTGAGAAGAAAGGGGTGCATTGATTACCCATCATTGCTAATGCCTACAGTATAAGCATGTGGGGGCTGTGATTAGTTGGTCGGTTTATTTGCCAAGTCTAGATTTAACAACATTATGTCCCCAAAATTATGGAAAAACAACATGTTTTGGCATTACATAAGATCACCATAGACATGTGACAGTTCCTGTGTGCTAAAATACAATCTGAAGAAGGTCCAAATAAACTTTTTTTTTGTTGTGGTCTGCCTGTATAGATCCTCACTGTAGAAAATCTGACACGTAAAACACACACACACAAATAAACCAGTGTAAAAAGGGTTGTAGAAGATACAATAAAAAAAGTGAAAGGCGCCCATACTGGTGTTATATGTATAACTCATATCCTCCACAGAGGCTTATGGAAAGCAGGAACACAGCGTGAATTTTCCTTAATGTCATTTCCATTGCAAAGTCAGTGGAACTGTAGTAATGTGGTGTATCACCCCCCCCCCCCTACACACAAACATACAGGCACAATGCCCACCAGGCATATTTCTTTCATACATAATTGCATCAATAAAACCATATCCTCAGACACGAAAGTCTGTCTCACTACTATTGACCATTATGTTTGTTCCCAGAAATTCACATCATACCCAAATTAATATTTATTTTAGGTGAGTCTAATTAACTTTTGACTAATTAATTCATGAAATAATTAGGGGATGACTGTTATGTGAAGTGATGATTCTACTATTAATTTCCATGCATTTATTTGTCACTAGAATAAGTAAAACCTCAACAAATTCATTTTCCTCTACTTCTAAAATTGGCCCAATTGTGTGATTCTAACTCTCCACCAGTGGATATATGTTAAAAAAGAAAACATTTAAATAACTTCACTAGGTGTCCTGGTCTTTCTGTGTTTCCACTTCCCAGTCCTCCTTCTCCCTCTCTCTCTCTCTCTCTCTCGCCCAGCTCCATTCTCCAATCCTGTGTCCACGTTCAAACTTGTGGACTTCCTGTCATGTCTGCGGTGGCTTAGGGAGGTCGAATACATGAGGGCTCTCTTGCAGACATTATGAGCCCTTGATGGCCACTCAGGTTGAGATGTCGGTTGAGAATTATTTGCCCAGATAAAGTTAGACGTAAACCCTTCAGCTAAAGCTAACACACCTGCTATTAACTTTGCATGCTCTCCCATCACCAAGCAGAGGCGCACACCGGGTTGTCTTTCCTCAGTCTAATTACAAAGGAGATGGAGATGTGACACCAGCATTTCAGAAATACTGAGACTTAGATAACATGAGAACAATATTGGTCACAGTCTTCGTGTCTAACTCTGTGTTTTTTTTCTTATCGGTCTATGCCAGTGTGCTTATTGAGTACTTACTGATCACAGCGGTGTGATCACACGTCTAACAAAATAACATGAAGTCATTATTCAGCCTCATTTATCTCACATTTAAGTCGTTTGTTGAAAATAGAATGATAGCATTCATACTCAAAATACAGTGCTGTAACACTTCCTCTTGGACTTGTTTTCTATGCTTTCCTCTTGTTGTGCTCACATATCGTGCTGTTTTTGTGAAGCTCAGACTTTGGTAAACCTATTTCAAGGACCAAAAACTTTCATTCAGGTGTGAAGGTACGTTTTCGCAAGTGGTTTGAACATTTCCATGACTCTGACTTCACATGTTCAGCAGTTGGGCTTCTCCGGTGCCCTAGATAGAAAGAGGTCTCAGTTTATTTGGATGTAAAACACTTGGGTATTGTTTTGTTTGTGCGTATAAAAAAACGTGAATTCAAGAAAGTCTGTAAAAATTGAGTAAATACCCTCAGACCTCTCAAATTCTTAAGTCATCTTATGTCAGAATAATATTGATAAATAGATAGATATGATAAATTATGAACATTTCAAATTTAGTTTATTTCATTGTTTCATTATATTTAATAAATAAAACATGCACACAAACTTACACATATGGACATATTTTCCACTAGGGAGCAATGAGGGATTAAATGTGAATGATAAACAATTATTTTATTAACTGCTGTTAGCTAATGGTTTCGCACATGTATAGCATACATATTTGCATAAAAAGGTACAAAAATTAAAAATAAACAAAAGCTGTTGTAGCAGATGGATTAACATCCAAAACTGTCTTACCAATGTGATGGGTCACAAATGTTGTGGGTCAGCCGCTTTTATTTTTTTTTCTTTTGCTACCACAACACAAGCACTTGAACACAATACACTCATAATTTACAATTCGTTTTTGTTTTTAAAGATCAGTAGTCCATGCTTCTCTACCAGTTATTCAAGGCTCATGCAGAGTCTTAAAGTCTAAAAAATCTTGAAGTTATTTAATACTTTAATAAAGTGTTTAAAGGGTTTTACATTTAATATGGTAGGTCTTAAGTCATGTTGCCATAAACGCGTCGTTAACTGTGTCTGTTAAAGCTCCAAAGTAGAAAAAAAATGTAGACTTAATTGATTCAATTCATCTCATTACAACTTGACAATTCAGGTTGAATTTAGGAACCAGTTATCTGTAACTGTACAGCTGTTGGTGAGAAAAGATCACAGAACATTCATTTCTGTGTTCAGTGTGTCCGTAATAGTCCATAGGCCAGTTTTACTGTTAGCTTTCCACTGATGATGGAACTTTTATTGAGTCCATATAGACATGCAGAACATTTGAAGGGTCATGTCCCCAAATTTAATTTCAGTAATAACATTGTACACACCAGATATTTTTCAGAATCGTTGTCATGCACATCAACCTGCATGAAAACACAACGCAGTGCGACCGTGGGGTTAGAGTTGGATAAACAAAGGTCACACATGAGGTCAGTGCATGTTTTTGACATACGTATACTGTTGATGTCCAGGACGCTAAAACTCCCCTGATCAAACACATGTGGCTGGAGTTGGCAAATGAACAATTACAGTGACCAAAACCAGAGGTTTCATCTGTATGAAAGGTGAAAATGCATAGGAAAACATTTTTTTTTTTATAAACGTGGCCACAGTAACAGGAAAGGAACTTTGTAGCAACGGCAGGACTGTTCCAAACCTCAAAGACACATTTATAGCTGCTTCACATACTCTGTGCTGAAATCTTTGTGTGCGCCTTTTTAAAAATTTACTATCCCAGTATTTCTATGTTTTTATTATTTTTCAATTTGATGTTTCATTTATTCAAATTGTAATTCAAAAGACTTCATTGATCTAGAAGGGCAATTTTGGAACTGCCTTTATCTATGTGATGTAAATACACCTGCCTTGTTTTGCCTGTTAATCAGACTTAAAACAGCCTGCTCTGTGTTCTTTAAGGGTGTGTTTGCAGCCATGGTGGGTTGTGATGCATTTTTAAAAGCCTCAACAACAGGATGAATGTGTACTAAAGGCAATTTCACTCAGACTATCTTTAAATTCAACGTATTCTCTTGTTTTTCACAAAATACTCTTGAACCATTGGTTTAACCAATTCTGTATTGTGGTAATTTTTTCTTCTTTTGCACTTTTCAGTCTGTAACTGGAAGATAAGCTTGAAAAAAGAAGAAAAAAATTAGTTGTGTGTCTGGGGTAAAAACATAACACAGGCGTTACTTTGAAAGGGTTTTAATATTGGATGGTCATCATGATGGCATTTATTGTCTGATTGTCTGTTTGCTACAGTTCTCCAACATCAGACCAAACTGCACATTTAATTTCCTGACTGTGACGTCAAAGTCTGTCATTTTTGGTGCTTCGAGGCTGATATGACCTTTTTTTGCAGCCAGACACAGTCCTCATGAAACTGACTGCTGCCAAAACACCGACGTTAAATATCGTCCTGCCAATGTTCACTGACTGATACTGCACAACCTCAGACTGGTTCACATGTAAAGTACTGGTGATCAGCGTTCACTACCTCAAGGAATATTTTACACAACTGACTTTATTCTGGTGTGTATCCTGCACATTCCTTTTTCGATCAGAACATTGTAACATTTCAAGTAAATTGTATAAACCAATTGATAGCATGACAGAGAACTTTTTTCTCTGCAGAATTAGATTTTTTTTTTTTGTTCCAGCGCAAAATAACAATTAATTCCAAAACAGCTGAAAGCTGGCAGGTGTTAATTCGATTTGTCCCAGCTGTGTGAGAGACCGTCATTGCTGAACGATTCTCTTTCTTCACTTTCTGAAAGACAGACACAGATATCAAGTGGAGAACACAGCCAGAGCTCAGTGTTGTACTAATTATGGCGACACTGACAGAACATTGGATGTGGTCGCAGACTTCCGATAAAGGCTGTGGAGGTCAGAAACTGAGGGTTTTATATTTTATTCCAGTTGTTCCAATCACTTCACTGAACTTATTTACAAATACACTTTATTAAACAGTCGTCAAGTCAGTTTTATTCACATAATG
>JAPTHA010000005.1:5931386-5941947 GCA_029814585.1 Gymnapogon annona | reverse complement strand
ATTTAAGTCACTTCAAGGGTATTTACGGTTTGTTAATGTGTGATCCTCCTGCTGTTCAGTCCTTGGTTTAATGACGGAAATATCCACAAAAACTATTTAGTACATAAAAAAAGAAAAGAAAGAAAAGCACTTTCAGACAGATGGTGCAATAGGTGTTCTGTTTACAGAATTTTGCATGCATAATATATGCATAAAATTTACATATATATTTACGGCAATGAATATGCAGAGTAGTCGAAGACATATGCTGTGTTTCAGGCCTGCAGTCAGAGCGACGAGCGCTTTGTGGAATAGAAGCTTTAATGAGATCAGACAAGGTCGAAGATGCATATCCATTTAAAAAGCGTCTTTTGATCCATCCTAAATAAGTATCTGAAGAAATGAAGCTGAGTCTGGACTAATGAACTTTGTGGCTTCCATTAGGATTCTGGCTGCAGTGTTTGACAGTATTGTACATGTTTTTGTGCCTGTCTGCTACAGGAGAGAATGCAAAGCATCACAGTACTCGAATGTTAATGCACCGTGGGACGCTTAAGAACATCCATGTCTTCCAGTGCTTCAGTGACATTTCATTCCTTCAGTGAAAAAAAGCTGAAATATATAAAACTAATCAGATCATCATAGTTTTATGGCAATAAAATATCTTCTTTACATGTTGTGTAAATATGGGTAAATAGCTGGTCTGTATTTAACAGAGGCAGGCCCTTATTTCTCATTTCCCTCGTCTGATAATTACAAATGACAATATTAATGCTAAAATAAATTGATTCATTTGGAGTGGATATGAATTTTGCTCAGTTCTTATTTGTGATGTGACTAATGCATTTTTCTACAAACACCAAGCCGCATTTTTTTTGAATGAATAGAAAAAATTGATAATGTTCTTGTGCTATTCATATATAAACTCTTTTTCTTACACTTATAAATTTCTACAAATGATAGGATCTTAGTAGAATAAGGAAAATGCTGCCAAACAGGGCTGTGCATACATCATGGATCCAATGAATGACACAATCTCCGGTGAATTTTCTACATGTTCTTTCACATCACATGCAGTAAATGGACTACTACAACATGATTCAAGCCTGCTATCATAATTAAAATAAATAGAGTGTGTGCGCATATTACCTGGCTGTTGATGAATGAGATCCAAGGGCAGTGATGCACCGTCTGATTTCACAGTGTAGACGTGCTTACGGAATAATGCCATCAGATTAATGAGATGACCCGACCTTCCCCTGAAGACACCACACACACTCGGTCCAATTCTCATCTATTTCTATTTTTCCTCCATCTTCTCCATACCATCTCCTCTGTTAGACGTTTGGATTTAGGCTAAAAGCTGTTGCTTATCATGCTGAACACTCTCTGCTCTCATTGAAATTCTTCTTCTGCCTTCGTTTGTTAATGGATTACTTTGCTTATTTTGCATCTGGCTTTATTCAGTTCAGTATTGTGGGAAGTTTAGTTCTTCAAAGTCTCCACAAAACAACAGAAAACATGTACCTCCTCTTAAGATCCACCTTAAGACCTTTATATGTTCCACAAAAAGTTTAAGGATGTTGTTAGGAACTCCTACTCCTCATAATTGAAACTTTTTTTTCCCCGCATATTAGAAGAGTGAGGCATCATCCGCGAACAAGTACATACATTTTATTGCTTGACAATTATACGTGTCGTGTTCTGGGAAGGGAAGAATCCAGACGCAGGAGTGTTTTTCAAAAGGAAAGGGATTTATTTCCACAAAAACGATAACTAAAGGAGTTAGTCCAAAAACAAGTTAACAAAAATAACGGTCCATCTCCAGGGACACAGGGAAGGGATGCGGGCGGTGGTACAGGGCTCCGTAGGAGGACACTGGAAAGAAAGGACACCAACCATTAGGAAACACGTCTGTCGCACACCAATCTTACTGCACTCCAACCATCCAGTGACACGGACCGAGGTACCCAGAAGTGTTGAACACTGACCCGTCAAAGAGTGTCTTAGCCGCTCCTTAAAACTCCGGTAATGATGATCTGAACGTCACCCAGTGCGCCTCGTTCTCCACCACACCCATTACCAATCACCCACTCCACCAGTCAAACCATCAGCACCACACACAAACAGGAATGAAAAACACACAGAACCCCCACCAAAATAAAACCCACACCACAATACGTCTGCTTTTGTCAACAAAAAAGCGATTGGATTTGAACCTTCATCTGAGCTGCAGCTTCACAGATCAGATGACATTAAGAGGTCTTTCATTATCTTTGTGCCTAAATAGCAAAGCAATGTTTGATCTCCATTCAAGTCCTTTTATGAAAACACACAAGTGCCTCAAATGGCAGCATGTGTGAACAAACCTTTTTTGCGTGTGACACTTGGGCAAAGCCTGCTTTACATTCTGAAGTCCTGAAACCATCTATGTGTAGTCATCCAATGAGTCGTATATGACTATATTATGATGTACTTGAAGTTAGAATGTTTCTAAAACAAACATGTTTAACTGTATATTTTATATCCCTCCTGTCCTCCATATTATTTTGGTACCATCCTTAAAAAAAGTGTATGAGCATCAGCAAATGTCATTTATTCATTTAGTGGATGGTCACATGTGCATTCCACGTACCCTGGGGCAGAAGCAGGGGCACTGGTACCAGGGAGACACCTGAGACCCATCCACTACAAGCACTGTAACACTCTGGTTAGTGTAACTCTAACCAGATCAACATGCATATCTTCAGGGGGTGATAGAAAACCAGAGTACCTGGAGGCTACAGTATTAACCCCAGCATGTCATACTGCCCACACATGATATTTACACATGTATTGCGCTATTAGTGCATTTGTTGTGATTATTCTGCTGCTCCTTTCAGGGATAAGGAAGATACTTTGAACCTTGAACATATTGTCATTATCACAGAATAAATAACAGTTTGACTGAATTGTCCTTTTATTTAGAAGGTAATGTGTGCATGTAAATGAACGAATGGTTTTGAACTTCAGTGGTTACATCAATTTATTATTAAAACTCTCTCTAACAGTCTTTTTTGCCTGTTTGGTTGAATGTTTTCTTTTTTAGGGAAATGAAATGCCGCTGTTGTTCTTGGTTGTTGTTCATAAACCTCCTGTGTTCACTCCAGTTCTGTCAGATGTGTTTGTGTGTCTGTGAAAAAGCAAAAGCAGTCGACAAAGAGGAAGTGATCATGCAGTGAGGTGTGCAGTGATTTGCTGGTGCCTGGTATTTGACCCCACCCTCAGCCTTGGCATTTTTGGAGTGGCATACATGAAAACTTCCAGACAAAAGTTCAGTGAACAGTCTCTTGCAGCCTCCAAGACTTAATTTCTTTTTTTGTTCTCGATATTTCCCTGACAAGTCTCCGGTGAATCTGGAATGATGCTGCATGAGCACTGTTGGGATCATTTTGGTCCAGTATTAACTTCTGTCCACTGGCGTCCTGTAGAATCGGGAATAGAATTTCAAATTCTTCTCCTTCCATGCAAAGTCCTAAAAAACAGAGCTCTCACATTTATTAAAGGTCTCGCAGCACCACATAATTGCCCTCAGAGAACTGGTTTGCTTGGGATTTTTGATGTCCTCAACTTCAATGGAAGGCAGATCCTTGGGTTATTAAGCCCCTCCCATGTGGAACCAAACCGCAGCTTGGGTTTGGAAAATCAGATTAGACTTGACTTTTTGATAAAGCTTTTAGTCGGGGCGTGCAGGTGGTTCGTCTGGTTTGATACTGCATCAGCACAAGAGAATTGAATTTCTGTTGTTACTTTCTTTCTCTCAAACTCCACATACTCATAATGACAGGAGGACATTTTCTTCAGTAGTTTATCATCGGGCCTTTATGAAGAGAAATTGAACCAGGAGGAAAACACAGCACATTTACTTGCTCGTCTGTTGATTGTTTATCCTCTCACTGCCAGTCCCAACAGAGTCACATCCCACACACGGTTACTAAATTCAAGTGTGATAACATAAAGGCTTTAAATAAAACCACGGCACTCTTAGCCTGGCGCTCAGAGAGAAGGGCAGAGGAGTTCAGAGAAAAAAAAAAAAGGAGTCGGCGAAGTTCCACACGTCTTTTGTCTCATGTAAAGTCAGGAGGAATATTCAGAGTGGAGTCGTTTCCTTCACAGCCACAGTGCCGTACACTATTAAAAACATGTTTGTTTTTTCCCAAAGGGTTCCCTTGATGACAACCCTTTATTTCCATTAACATCACATCTATCTTTGTTTTCTTCAACTATATGGTCTTCTCTGTGTTGCAAAATTCATCCAAAAACATTTTAGCATGATTACACACACTCCTGTCCATGTGATCTAATATTTCAAATCCTTCCATTTAGACTATTAGTGCAGGGGTCAATGAGATTATCATGTCTTAAACAACCATTTGTTTGTAGACAGAATAAAGGCTAGACTGTGATTCAATGGGCAAAAGGCCAAGCCGTCCGAATCTAGATCCATGGAGGACGTGTGTTTCAGAGAGGATCTTTGTTGATGACCAAAAACACTGCAATGTGTATTGCAAAGCAGTGATAAAAACCCCAATATCCTCCCGAGACCGAGAAAATAAGTTTGGGCTTTTTTTACATGAGTTAATTGCCTTGAAACAGCAGGATGCAACCGTTTATTTATGTATTTTATGCAATGTCCTCTATGCTACAGAGGACAAAAAAGCATTAGGTCTCAGGAGGATGTGATACGCTTTTTCTGAATACATTACAGTATCTTTATTCCTTTCTTACACTATGCATCATTGAGGGGCAATATGTATGATGCGCGACATACAGAAAATTAAATTTTCTTGTATTTTCAATAATAGTGTGTAAACATATCAAAGCAAATAAACCAAATCATACACAATAATTGCTTGTGTGTTGTTGAGTGTGAATTAAATGAGCATGTGTAAAATACCATCCACTGCACCTGAATTAAACCTGTGGAGGAAAAGCGTAATGAGTGAAGTGCACTGGGATCCTATTAACATGTGTGGCGGTGGCTGTCACACTTCTGCTGCACTCAAATAGACACATCATCCAACCAGTGCGTTTGTGTGTGGAGATATAGTCATCTATGCAATATATGAAAAATGAATTGCGTGGCCGCTATCAGCACTTAATACTCATAATGTTATTTAAGTATCCTCTCTGGAGAATAAGTCAGTGAGACATATTCAGCGCAGAGCGAGAAACTAGCAGAGGTGAGAAAAAGTCCACATTGTCCCTGATCTAGCAGAAGAGTGGATATTTGTAAAAAAAAAAACAAAAAAAAAACTAAAACTAAAAGTACTTATTAAACTTCTTTATTGCAGTAAAAGTGAAAAAGCATCTGAAAAGTTATCTAAGTGTAAAAGTGTCCCAAACTAAGGGAACAGTTATTTCTATAGTGTGAAGGTGATCTTTCCAACTTAATATCAAATAGGGACAAGTTCTGACAATAATCACCTTGAAACATTGGGATGCATTCTTTCTCAGATCCAGTCCTACTTGAATGTTTGAATTTCTTTGTGACTTACCTCAAATACAGATTATTAACATATTTATTTATTATCATTGTGTTGAATAAGATCATATATAGAAAGGTAATATTTTTATCTAAATGAAAAAGTACTCTTAAAAAATCTTAGAATTTCTGATAAAATGAATATAGAATGTATGTAAAAAATCTATTTTTCAAGTTTCAAGACAACAGCAGCAGTTACACAAAATAGAAATCACAGCCACATTGGGGTTTTATATAGTTATTATTTGAAAAGTGTATAAAGAAAAATATTTCCTAGAGACCGTTTAATCTGGTTTTTCATTTTATTCTGTTTGTTGAGTGTGACATAGTGTTTTCTTTATGCTAGTTTTAAGTTGATATCTGTCTTGGTGTTTGGACAGTGTACTATGTGAAGTACAGATTCATCTTTCATCCTTTCATTTCCGTCAGTTTAACCTCATATAGACACAGTTACAGGTTATAGAACCAGTCACTGGTGTTTGCCTGTTGTTATCTTTTGAAACTGAAAGATGATTTCAAGCTCCTCTCACTTTAACTTTTCCCTTGAACCAAACAATTTCAGGCTTGCTGTGGACATGTCTGTTCTTTGCACGAACAAGTAAGAAAAAGTGTTTGCATGTAAGCATACACACATACACACGTTTGTAAGCGCATGAATAATATGACACCCACACATGCAGGAACACGTCCACATTGGAGGAAGGAGTTTGGCTTTTTCCTTCACTCCTCACAGATGACAGTGGTGTTTCTACTGGCTGGCTGTGGACTTGCATTCATAATGACGGCTTAAAGTGAGACGACACGTCGCAGGAGAGTGATGCATCCTGCTTTGTGTTCTTGGCAACTCAGAATCGGAGGCTGTTCCAGCTGCTGTGCCTTGAAAAATGACATCCCACTCTATGAATCAGCACAGCAGAACAAGACTAACCGAGCAGGGGCCGCTGTCGACGTGGAATACCAGCAGCAAGGATGCAAAGGGCATGCATCTGGGAAGTGGAGAAGGCAGGGTGATTAGCATAATCTGACACGCTATGCCAATTATTGATCCTTCCTGTGGAATGAACATATGAGTCAGTGGCCAGAATTACATATACCATTTGATTTTGTGCCTCATGTTCCAGGAGCTGCAGAAGCCGCCGCCCTAGTGCTAGATTAACAGTAAACTGCATGCACAGTTATTATCTTTGAAAGTGTAATGAGTTCTTGTTTATCTAATTTGCGCCACAGTTTTAATGAAATAGAGAAGTGTTGGGATGTTTTGATATTCACCGATGCACAGTGCTGCTGCAGGGTGTTTATACAACAGGATCAACAGCATCCCACCAGAGCAGAGGGATTCCATGAGTCAACCCTCCTTATCCGTCTATGTCTGAGTAACTGCATATGTACACTAGCAGGGCCATGGGTTCACTAGAAGAAAACTCTTTATTAATTACTTGTTATTTTTTGTGTACATACACTATAGATATCAGATGTGCAGTGGAGGATTAGGGCCACACTATAGATTAAAAATAGATAGTTAAAAACAAAAGAGAAAGAAATCAAGCAAAAATAAGTTGTTCATATTGTAAAGAAAAACTCACAATGTTACAAGATTGAAACAAAAATCAAGCAGTCAAATAATACAATGGTATTGTGGTTATTCTTTGAAAAGTCAAATTTTGGTGCGGGGAAAAACATCCAAGTCTGTGAATATTTGATATATGTCCAAGTTGATCAAAATCTAAAATACTGAGTAGTGCGTTTCTTGCAAAATCTATAGCATTCATTGATTCATTTTCCAAACCCGCCGCATCCTTTGCAGGGTCGCAGGGGTCACTGGAGCCTATCCCAGCTGCTCAGGGCGAAGGCAGGGGGGGGACCCTGGACAAGTCGCCAGTTCATCGCAGGGTCATCATTCACACACATTCATACAGGGATGGGCAAGGTTGGTGAAGTGTCTTGGCCAAGGACACAACGGCACATGATCAGGAGAGATCATGTGGGAATAGAACCGCCAACCCTTCGCTTACCAGACGACCTGCTCTACCACCCAAGCCACGGCCATCATTCTTCTCAAAAATATTAGCTGATTTTAGCTAAAATTATTTAGGCTTAACAATAATACTATATTCTGTACATCACCTTTGGCAAAGATACAAAATCGTTAAGAAAAAAAAAGGAAACGGAGGCATTTTCAACAATGGACTGCAGACACAGAAGCCTCAGGGACGTAGTGGCTGTCATTGCAGGCTACCGTTCGCATAGCGCTTTAGCGGCTAACTGTCATTCCTAGCCACAAAAAACCGCTCACAAACCACAACTCACTCACACGCATCTCCAGTCCCCCCCCCCCTTCTTCGGTCTGCTCTCCCCAGTATAAAACCAACCAAAAAACAAAAGTATGTGCAGTGTATAAGGGAGCCACGCCCATTACAGCCTCTCTCCTCTGACTCTGAACTTCGATGCGTCCTCCACCCGCTTCCGGGTCATTCCTTCCTCTCTCTGTGCCTTTGAGCAGGTATGGTAACAGTGGCTGCCCTAATTCATTCTACGCAGCTCTGTTTAGCACTCCTGTACTTGAATTGGCTCGGCTTCATTCTCCTTGGCGCGGCTCACTCTGCGTTGCCCTGTACTTATTTTATCAACACTGTGTTTGGTGTTTTGTCTGCTGCGGGTGTCTGCGTGTCCGATGCATCACAAGTTTCAAGGCCTTTGTTGGCAAATGGCGGACCCACTTTGTGTGCTGTCCCAGAGTTTTGGTTTATTATTATTTTTAGTCAGCACCCATCTCATACTGTCCTAGCCCTGAATTGTCATTAGAGCCACATCTCCTGTCTCACGGAGTGAAACGTATTTTTTTTTTGGCATTTCCTACCACCGAAGTGCCACACTAAACACCAGGAGAAATCTCTTGAAGTCACTTGATATAAATTATATTGCTCATATTATTGTCCTGCAAGGACTCATTAACAGTTCTGTTTTCCTTTCCTCCTCATTGGTCCCACAGTAGCAGTAGCAGGTTTGGCCTGCATGTCCTGACCTGCAGATTCATATTTAAACATGTGTAAATAATAAATCCCCAGTCCCAACCCCAGAACAGCAGGTAGCACTAACACACTAAATATGCAAACGCTATTAAGAAAAAAAAAAAGAGGAAAAGGATAAATGTAACATCGTACAAAGTGGGATATCACAAGATTGAACACAACTGTTTACAGAATAAATACACCAGTAGGGTGTAGAAGGTCATTTCTAACACCTCGATTAGTAACATCTGTTCAACATCATTAAGAACAGAGCCTCTGAGTCTACAGGCTGCACATTGATGAAGGACGCTTCTCATGGCCACTGCAGGAACTACACCCACTACACTACAGGTTCACATGAAGCTCTGCTGGTGAACACACACCAACACCTATTTCATCTGAATCATTGTAGATTTTACATTATCATCACCATGGATGGATTTGGTCTTTGTTCAGAAAGCAGCAGCGAGACAGAAAAAAAGAAAATGGAAATAGGAAGAAGGGGATTCAGAGCCCATAGCTGTCATAGAATAAAAGACTTATCCCTTACTATTTTTGTAATTCTGTCTCCATCTATTAGTCATAATAGAGAAATGAAGCCAAGACAATACTGCGTGCATGGTTGGTTATTCAAGAGGGTGCCTTTTTTTGGCTCCATCTGCCTCCACTCTTTTCCATTTTTTTCATTAAAAACAAAAGGCCTAAAAGGATAATTTAAGTGTGGAAAATAAGGAGTGCAAAAATACAGCCAAAATATAAAATACACATCTTTTGTGACAGCAGGGAATAGAGCAATTGTGTTTTGCCAAACGCCCCTATTGGTTAGTTAAGGAACTGTAGTTGTGTCAGTGCAGTCGTGATCGGGAAGGTTGGAGGGTCACCGGTTTGGCACCAAACACCGCCACAGATATCTGCCCTTGAGCAAGGCATTTAAGTCCCTGCTTGCTCCCTGGGTACCTGACATGGCAGCAGAATACTGTGTGTTCCTGCATGTTCAACTATAGGTGGGTCAGTTTCAGTGTGTGTTGCATGTCCTGTACATACTGACAAAGGAAGCTAGAAATTCTTCATTGGCTTCACTGTCAGTCCATCTTGGCTCCTACCAGGGTTAAACTCACACCTGTAGCCTGTGTCCTGTGGTATGATTTCCATACCAACCAAGACGAACACCAAACAAAAGGTAGAGGCGAGAGAGCAGATGCTCAACTGCTCACGGACACTGAATGAAAACCTTCTCTCTGACATTCCCCAGGTGTATTTTATACCTCCATTTATTAATCATCACAAATAACTGAGGTGCACGACCATTTTCTGAGCCTGCAACAAACAAAGGAACATGAATCAAAACATTTAAGCATATTTCCTGGAAAGGGGATTGTTTAGTTTGAGCCATCAGCACAATGAAAGAACTTTTAGTCACAGATGAAAGTAAAACATGATATTTCCATCAGTGTGGGTTGGAATTTTCCAACAAATGAGATTTCTGAAAATGTCAGATTCGAATGAAAGCAGCTGATTCTCATTGAGGTTTGGCATAATTTGGCTTGACATATGTAATTTCTTTCCTTTTCCGAGTGGAGGACCTCTTCAGAACTCATTTCCAGAGCTCCCCACATTCCTTGATGGGGGATTCCCTGCGCTATGTCCCAGTTTATGGCTCAGACCTTTGGACACTCTTAACAGCGCTTTAATAAAATTGCAACCTGAGGAATTAGAACAGGGTGTCCTCCTCTTCATTCTTTTTAATCAGCAGAATGATGAAGACTGGAGGTTGATGATTGATCCTGAAGGTCACATGACAGTGCTCTGACAGAGAGGCTGCCTTGGTCCGACAATCAAATATAATGCAATTTAAATACATTTTTTTCTGAGAAAAAAAACAACCAGAACAATAAGGACTGCTTTTGTCATTGCATATTTAGTTCACTGTGTGGAGAAAATTCAAGAAACAAGAAATCCTAATTAGAATCCGAGTCCATTGTTGTAGCTTAGATTTTTATTAGTCTCCTGTGCCGTCTTCTTCTTAGAATTCTGAGTGTGTGTTTATATA
>JAPTHA010000005.1:5910193-5922564 GCA_029814585.1 Gymnapogon annona | reverse complement strand
CAGGTATATTACTGCAGGTGTAGATGATGGTGAACAGTGACTAGAGATAGAGAAGATAGATATGTTTCTCCAAGTATGTGAGGCGTTTGAGATGGAGGTTTATTTGCCTTTCCCTTCACATTTGTACCAAACTGCATATTGTACATTTTTGTGTTTGTACTATTCTAGGAAATACAAACCAGGCAACAGAAAGTAGCTTCGAATCAGAGGAAGATACTGTCATTCAGCCTTTAGAGACTTTGGCCAATCCCTCAAGAGCAGGAGCAGATAAATTTGGCCTGGATTTGGCACCTACACTTTTCTGTTGTTCCCTTTGAGAGCTGTGTGAGAGTGTGCTTTAGCAGGGAGTCTCTGTGGTCTTCACCAATAACTGCAATTATATGAGACAACACCATCTCCACACTCATCCTCCCATTTGACAACTGCAATGTGTTCTGGATCAGGACCTCAGTCCTTCTATGGGACAAGGCGTTGAACTCTTCAGTTTTATTTATGTTCTTCATATCCCTGTGACATCTGTCCTTCTCTATTTTGACCAGAGCCCTTATTCATGAAGACTTTTATCTCAGAATTCTGGGAACATGTATATCACGCTAAGTTGTGTCTTAAAACCCAAGACCTACTTTTACTAAGGAAACATGACTCCTAGCATACGATAAAAGTTCCTTTGGTGTGGTTGAGGTCTGTCATCATGTACACATAACCTACTTTCATCTACAAACCAACAACTTGTATGACTTTGGTACTAAAAGTTGTGATCCCATATAGTTTTGCTGCCAAATCCTCTTTTTCTTCTCTTTTTATTTAAATCATTTCACTGTAGAAAAAAACAAATGCCCCACAAGTTCCTCTATTAAACATTGCATTCAGTTATATAGGGCTTCGTTGGAGCAGCATGGCTTTGGGCCCAAATAGTTTAGGGGTGCTTGCTCTGCAGTTCCACTTTTTATTGTCATGCTAATGATTGTTGTAACATTGCTTTTGAGCCCCATTAGCAGTCTGACTTGCAGTTTTTGGTCATTTCGGCGCAGAATACATTTTTAGTATCAGTTGTGAAATGTACTGCTTTAAATACTGGCCATTCCACAGATTAATTCCAACTGTTGCCAGGTGGAGCAGATCTCTGCTCAGTTCACATAGTTTTGCTTGTTGGAATTTCTGTCACCCACGTCATTTTCTATATTGACAACTTGAGGGTCAGTGAAGATGAGTCATAGTCGTTTGAGTTAAACACATGTAACCTCTTCCTCTTCATATTTCAACTCATAAGTCATTACTAAATGTAGAAATGGCTGTCCTCAGAGGAGGGTCTCTGGATGTCATTCAGATGGAGGTGGACAAGCAGGTTCATTTGTTTAATGTCGTGCACACTGCAAGACTGCAATTTACTGCCAATACGACCATTTCCCTTTTGCTTATGTTTGCTTCTTCAGGCAGACGAGCTCCTGAGTCAGAGCTTTGAAGTACATGGGCATTCAGTAATTGCTGTAAATCCTCCAGACTTTTTTCAGATACTCTAACAATGTGAGACACAATAACAGCTGTTGTTTGTGTAAACAGCAAAGAACATCTGAAGTCAACCTTGAAAAGTCGCAAACCATAAAAGGTTGGGGTGAATAATAATACTAAAACGTGTTTCTGTCATTTTTTTGACACATGTCGTTGCTGAACCTAGACCTGACCAACTGAATCAGAAAACTACTTCCACAGGCACCATGCATGATGGGTAATCATTTCATCCACCTCTATTCTCACCCTGATGTAGACCACAAGATCTGTTTATTTTTAAACGTGGTCCAGTCTTAATGCTCTCTACAAACTGATAGTTTGTGAAATAAGAAGCTACTGCATCAGTCTATCTATTTGTCTAACATCTATTTGCAACTGAAACACTGTCACAACAGTAATTGTCCAGTGGGAAGATACTTTGAAGATACTCTACCAAGATACTTTGTATTGTATTGCTTTGTATGAGGATCTGGGAGGACGATGTTTCCGACATCTTCAACTATTGACAAATCAACGTTTTCATTGTCACCTCAACTCCTGAAAATATCCAGTTCAGTCCAAACCTACCGACCATTTTTTCCCCCATTTGCTCAGCTACCATTTAACTGCAACCACTAGTTTCATATCAAAGCTTGTGATAAATTGAACTGATTGTCAAAACTGAAGCCTGGAACAGTTTTATATAAGTTCAAGAAGAACATTCCATATCAAGAAAAAGAGGTGGAACCCAAAAGTTACTGTTACATTTTTCAAATTAAAAGTATAATAAGGCCTGTATACATCACACCTGGCAACACTTTCCTGCCTTCACTAGTTGGTGGGAAGAGGTTCCACCTATTCAGAGAATGAATGAATGAATAAAAAAAGAACAATTTTTCATTAAATTACACAATCAGTTGTCTTTGTTGATATTTGCATAGTCGCTGTGTTAAAGGTTTTCTCCATAGTGGGGTGTGCATTGTATTGGGAGCTCCATTTCCAACCAGGGTCAGGCTGGGTAGCTGGAGTGCTGAGAGTTTTCCCAGTGGGCCAGAGGGTCAGTGAGCCATTGGGGCCAATGGCGGGGAGGGGGGCGTGCTGTGCACTATGACTCCTGGGACAAGATAGAGCTATTTTCAATAGGCTTATGCTCCATGCCAAGATACATCTACAATATAATTGCAGTTCAGATATCTTCATGCATTATTCAGATAATATCATTATCTCATTCAAAGGACAAACAGACAAACAGCCAAACAATTACACAACCCCTCACCCGAGGGGTTAAATAACTGCTGTTGCCAATGCCTAGACAATCCAGAGGGTGGTGTGCAGCACAGTGGAGCCAACAACCAGCCTTTAATGTGGTTTCCAGTGTATTATAGGCTAGTGTAACCTAGGTGATAACGAGGAATATACTGAATTTTGTGTTTGATTGAATTTATGAACCATTGTCTGTCTTACTTTCAACCATTTAAAAGCAAACCATCAGTCTCTGCCTTTCTGTCCTTGATCCGATGCTAGTCTTCTGGTCAGTAACCTATTACTGTTATGAATTTGCTGAGACACTGGACCAGACAAAATCAATCTTATCTGAAAAAATAATATTTATTGGTTGTTCTCACAGAACATACAACTTCAAACTGATTTGTCTAATAATGTAACAAAAACGCTGCCAAAAACGCTTGGATACAATTTAACCAAAAGTCTACCTCAGGAAAATCCCAATCATAAAACTATGAAGCAAAATCTCACTAACGTGGCAAAAGGTCACAATTGAAAAAATTACAACTTAAATTTAGATCATGATTATATTTCAATTCAAACTTAGCAAGGAATACATCAATTTCTTGGATAATTCTCTAAAGGAGGTTAGACAGAACAAGACAGGATAGTTGTGTTCAAAGACCAAGACACTCAACGATCTGACAAAGGACAAGGGTAGCACATGGAGTTTTAAACAGTAGCAGGGCACCAGATGAAGAGAATCAGGGATGATTAGACACAAGACACAGGTGGGACAGGTTCTGGGGAGTGCAGCTATCTGAAACAGGAGTAGAGAGAGAGAGAGAGAGAGAGAGAGATGCTGACCAAACAGTAAATAACAAAACAAAACAGGAACCACTGAACACAAACTCACCTCCATAACCCTGACAATTACCATACAGTTACTGTGTTACAACATTAAACAGGCCTTTAATAGTATTCACATGATACATATTAGAATTTGTAATAACACATATACTATGGTAGTAGTGTACGTATGGTAGTTTACAGTACACTAAGTGACAGGTCAGACAGCTTTGGTTCTGAGTGGGTGGTCAAGTCCAAATTCCCAGGCTGCTTTTTTAACCCAATCTGCTCTTTGTTTTCAGTTCAATAGTTGTTAATGGTGCACTGTTGACAAAGGAGCAGAAAAACAGTCTTGAAGAACATGAAGGCAAATAGATTTTCATATACAATCTAAACTGACACTACTGTAAACACAAGTTTATTGTTGCCGTCAGTGGACCAAGACAGACACAAATTCAAACATAAACACCAGCAAAGGTAGTGCAAAGGTATGCATGGCCTTATGTTCTGTTGTGAAAGGGTTTTTTGGACAGATGGATGAATGGATGGCACTTACATAGTGCTTTTCTATACAAAGTGCCTGATGCACTTTACATTCACCCATTCACTCACACATTCACACACCAGTGGGCGGCTGCTGCCATGCAGGACGCTGTTAGGCTCCACTGACAGCAATTTAGGGTTCAGTGTCTTGCTCAACGACACTTCGACATGTGAACAGTCAGTGCCAGGATTCAAACTGTCAACCTTTCAACCATTGGACAACCCCATCTACCAATGAGCCACTGCCACCTATAGACTTGACTTTGTCCCTTTAATAGAGTCCATCTACCGCTCTCAGAAACCTCCTAAATCTTCTACCACTTTCAAAAAGCTCCATTTAGCCTCTATAATCTTGCCTAACATGTCTGTGCTGATCATTATGAAAGTGTGAATAGGCCTGTGATCAGTGTGGCTTACGGAGCGTGCCCCAGCCGTCTCCACCAGATCGATCATCTTTTCCCGACTGTTACTGGTTTCCAATTATTTAGGTGGTTTTGGCCTTTGTTTGCCACGGTCTATTAAGTACATGTTGAGATTTTCAATGAGCACCAAACCCATCATCATTCATACTTAAGCTGTTCTGTCTTTGTTATGTGGGGGGGGAGTTGTTCTGACCTGTGCTCCACTCGATACATTACCATATTAAGTGGTATACATCAGAAGTGGCAGACATGGGTCGCCAACCTGGACCATATAGGGACTGTTTGTGGCCAGAAAGAAAATACATTGATTTCAGCCTATAAATGCAGTTACACAGCACAATCTGCATTTCATCTAACAGTGACATGACTCATTGGACAAAAATCATGGACACTTTGATGTTTAAAGGACCTATATTTGTGATTATTTGGTTTTTCAACTTCCCATTTAGAGAAAAGCAATATTTTAGTAGATGTGTTTTAAAAACTTGATGTGTAACAGAGAGAATCATTCACAAGATGCAGAATAAGATGGGAATGGAGTACAGCAATAAAACACTGTGCAGTCCTGGTGTATCCCCCCGTTTCTCTGTGATGGCTATTCTATGTTTAATCACTCAAGCTCTAATAGGCTCTTTGCTGTTATTTTTCTTTTTAGTGCTTTTTCCTGCATTAAAGGGGTAACAAGTGGCTATCTTTCGTGTGTTTGATTGTGGTTTTTGTCAACTTAACTAGCTATAAATTGGTACATATGCGCACTATGGAGGAGCTTTAATTTGGTTTGAATTGATTTGCATGTGGTGGTGCTTTAGTGATAATTTGCATACATATTTTATAACATCATTGTATATATCTATACAGGCACTCTGGTGCTGCTGTCTGAGTACACTGTTAATTTTCTTTGCTTGTTGTCTTTGTTATACAGTATATTCTGTTACAGCGGACCCCAATGAAGAAACAGGCAGAAGGTGAAATCGACAGTTTATTTCCATGAATGATGAACAGGCTGAGGTTGCAGGGAAATGATCGACTTGCGTGACTAGAGACACGAGGAGCCAGTAGCAGAGAACCATGAACAAAGAACCAGGAGTCATGAACAGATGTGTATCATCTGACACTGCAAAGATCACCAGGCTTTATACACAGGGATGGACCAGGGGCCTCATGTACAAAACGTGCATGTGCACCAAAACCTAGGATATGTAGTTTTCCACACTCAGGTTCAGATGTATCATGAGTGAAATTACTGTGTAAGTGTGCACTGCTCCATGACAACTTCATAGCTGGCCTACCGATGTTTCTAGTGCTATTGATCTATTGGCGACACCAGTGGCAGACTCTGCATTTCAAACCTGGGCCTGCAGTGATGTCCTATCCGACTTAGTCCACCTCTTAAAACCATAATTCTGGTGCATAGCTCTACACATGCATTTACACCAAAACACTTACAACTTATACAACTGTATCACCTGAACATAAAGTCAAGTACAACACATTTATATTAGTCTACCCAGTAGACTAATAACAGAGAAACAAAAGGAACTGACAAAGGACCCGCCGTGCGTCCCCGCCGGCACGGCCACAGGTGGCGTCCGGGTGCATTACGGTGCCAAGCGATCTACCCACAATACCTTACTATCCACATTTGTTAATAATATATTTTAACAATATTAACGTACTTTTCAGAGCCTGCCACCCAGGGGTACCGTTCGTAGTTATCAACTTGAAAGTGTTGGATAAATCCTTTTTCCTGCTGAGTCATTCTTGCTAACAGTCGCCGGCCTCTCTTTATAGTGTTTAGGTCTGTGACCAAGTCGATATCTTCATCTCCTTCATCCATCGTGGGTTGAAAAAATTAAAACAACTTGTGGCGCTACAGAAATGATCAATTTCCTTATTTCCTGTTTATCACGTTGACGTGTCTGCTCAGTAGTTAGTACTTTATTTGTGAGTACAGCAGCAGAATACAAAGAATAGAAAAACAAAGAGTAGAACAGATCTGTTCTGCGCAGCTCCCCCTCTCTCTATCGCGTATTCAATCAAAAGACATGCATGCACCGATGCTATAGGCCTGCTAGCTGGCCCCAGTGAAGCCAAACTTGACGCTGACTGGTTAACGCCACAGGTCCATTCTCATTCACTTTAAGCCTCTATGCTCCAGCACTGTCGCTTCTGAAGGCCTAGAGGCAGATTTTGGACCCTGGCAACACATGATAGTGAATAATGATTGGATAAAAACTGTAACATAAACCCCGTCCTCTAAATCTCCACTTGGGGCTGGAAGCTGAGCAACCAACTTAGGAAAGCTGTGAAATGAAGAGTATAGACGATGGGGAATCATTGAATACATATTTGTGGGGAAAAAAAATATTAAAAAATATATTCCTGATTATGTTTAGGCCAGCAGAGAAGGCCTTGGTGGCCTTGAGGGTCCACCACTGGACGACACTTAGAGGTGATGATGGAAATTGTTAATGAGATGAAAAAGGTTTTTGAAAAAGGTAAAGTGAACATCAGAGATTAATACATGAACAGTTTAGACTCCGGCGCGCCATCCCACTGCCAGAGCAACACCTAACCCTAACATCTAACTAGATGCTGTGTGTGTATGTGTATATGAGTGTATGTTGAAATGTGTGAACCAACTACCTCCTCCTTGTTGCAGTGTACAGTATTTCATTTCTGTATGTATTTATTCTATTTATTACATTTATCTCCAGGGTTTTTAAGCAGGTTTCATGTGCTTTTTGCGCATAGATTGTATGTGTTTTTTCCTTTGTTTGTATAGATGACAATATCTTTCCTGTGTCCTTGATTGTATCTGACCTTAGGAGTGACTGTATAAACATTCCTATGTGTTTGCACACACACATACACACCCATATAAATATATACTTGTCTGCTCTACCACCTCGTCCTCATCCCTGGTGATTGGAAATAGGTGTTTCTAGTGTGAAGCAGCTGGTGTCAGCCACGCCCCCTGCGGCTCACAAGCACTGCCGAAAAGACAAAAGAAAAATGAAAACAAGACAAGACAACCAAGTCATTTTTACATATTTGCGTGTATTCTTTTCATCATCTTGCATAATTGTACTTTGTTTTATCTGGGTTCAATTATTTATGCAAAAAATGGTTTGGAGAACTGGCAAAAACACAAATATTGTGAAAGCATATGTTAATGTCAGCATGTGCCTTTCATCACTGACACAGTATGACACAAAGACATTTCAGTCAATACACAGTTTCAGGAGAGTTGTGCAATGGAGTATCTGAATGTTTACAACAGTATTTGTAATTTTACAGATTTTGAAGCATTACTTTTGGTCATGACACTTATAATCCCTACTCTGGCAAATTGAGACATTTTATATTTTAGAAATTGGGGGATTTGATTTTATGTAACACAGCATGCATGTTCTTTGGAAAAATAAACAAAACAATCCAAGATCAATAAAAGGTTGCAATTGAAACAGATTCAAAATTCTCAACTTGCCGTTGATCATAGTCTCACATGGAAAGAGTATAATTATAGTAAATAATAGTTCAAATTAAGATTTAAAAAGCTAGTGTGATTATACTTATCCATAAATTCAGATGCTGTGTTTATGATTTACTTCATTACATAATGAGATCTGACAGGTCAGCCGGGGAGGCAAAATCAACGAGCTGAAGTTTCCACAGTGCAGCACTGTCCTATCAACCTCTAAGAACATCCCAGGAACCTTGCAAAGCTACAATGTAGGAGTGAAAATCCTAACAGCTGTTGCTAAGTGCAGTTTAACCACGCAACACCTTAGACACACTGCATACCTCGCCTGGGCGTACGGCCTCTCTACCGCTGCAGGTTCCTAGCATGTGATTGTTTACAGTGAATATGTTACTGCTGTGGTGCTGCTGCTGTCAGCCTCAATGGTTTCACTGAGTTCAATTTAACTATTAGTGTCTAAAAAACTATAATAAAAAGTTTGTGTTGTACAAGATCTGAACACACATCAAGAATAATTCCCTCTTCTGTTGCATCCTGCATGATGTGGCTGCTCTAACCTGTCAACACACTGGCTTCAAAACGACGAAGGAAAGGCACCATGAGGACCTTATATCCTAATCTGTGTGTTCCAGACCTATCACTCAATTCCAGTCCAGGATGACAATTATCAATCTGATGGTTGGTAAAAAAAAAAAAAAAATTAAAAACAGGTTGAAAATGAAGCAAGGAAGTCACAATACCCATAATGTGCAGATAGAGCAGAGATAAAAACAAAAGAAAGAATATTGTGCTTTGATCTCTGTTCACATACACGAGACCTATGGTTGCAGCTGAGGATCTTATCATGCAAACCTCAACTCCCTCTCTCATGAAAAAATGACCTGGACACAGAATAAACCCCCAACAAATCACCTTCATAACTTACAACCATCAAAACTGATTAAACAGATCAATAATCAATGCATAAGTGATATTGTTGGGTGAACATGTGATAATTTGAGGGAGGATTTCGATGTAAACACTGAAGTCAAAGGCAGCTTAAAGAAGGCATTATGCACGTCAATAATGCGTTTTCCTAACTATTAAATCAGGACTTCAATAATAACAACCCTGCCCGACCTTCAGCTTCTCCACAAACTCAATATGTGCATTAAAACCCAGCTCACTATCCGCCCAGACCTACAAAAGCATGAAAGATGATACTTCAACCGTGTTAACACCAATAATATCAGCCAGATCAGAAGGTCCTCATGAATTTGTACCAACTTTAAACCATGTAATGAAGCCTGCCGCTGTTCACAGACATTGTGGAAGTCATCATAAGCCTGACCCTGAGAGGAACTGGTGTTATTTATAAAGACAGAAAGAGCCCAAAGACAGAAAGAGCCCAAAGACGAAAAAAAATAAATAAATAAGTGGTTACACAGAGGCTGTGTTAATATAAGTTGGATAGCATTTATACAGAGGCTTAGAATTTTGTAGACATGGACCCTGATCTCCAGTATTTATGTCTGCAAGGTCCTTCATCCCCAACTACCTCCTCCTCCTCTGTCATTTCTGGAGTACATATGGCAAAATTGACAGTACAGCTGACTTTGACGGTGATGAGAGGCTGCAAATGTAAACACTGGTAATTAAAAAAAAAAAAAAAAAATTCTAATTGCATTCTTCACAGTACACCACCCCCAACCTACAAAAGTACAGCAGTAGGGTCAGAGACACGGACAAAAAACACAGGCAGAAAAACAAACAAAATCAGACAAGAAAAAAAAAAAAAAACAAGACAGGTACACTGACAAAAAATATACAGTATGTACAGTATGAGCCATTTTCAACTTCGTGTCACATCCCTGTCACAACTGTTAACTTTGACCGTTTAACTGTTTCCGCGTGCCACTTCCTCTTGTCATCAAGGGCACAGAATTATGCTGATTTATTTCAGCTTTTAAATGGGAATTTCCCAATGACTCTCCTGATTAACAGTGTAAAATCCATGACTCAACAACCTATCGTTCACCAGACTGTAACAGGGCTTCCAGCAAGACACTCCGGCGCTATTCCCCCGGCGTACTGTAGGTGGCACTGCACCCTGTAGCACTATCGTTCCTGGCTGGTGCTGTTTCTTTGACTACTTCCACCTGCCCGGTCAGTGACACCTGACCTCTGCCTGTTCTGACAGCGGTGAGGTTTTACCATGAAAAGCTGAAAGAATTCTGGGCCTTTGTCTCTGGGCTGTTGTTCATAAACTGCTTAAAATGTTCTACTGGTCCTGCACTTGGGCTCTAATTGCACCCTCACATCTAGACCTGCACCCTACTTTTCTGGCAGCGTCTTCTGGTGAAGGGTCAAATATCTATGTAAATGCTTTCAGTCCCGTTGAAGGTTCAGATTAAAACAGTGTGGTCTGTGACATGCATCAGGCACCTTTTCCTGTTATCTGCCCTGTAAACATACGCGCACACACACACACACACACACACACACACACACACACACACACACACACACACACACACACACACAGTGGCTGCCTCTACCCAGGTTCTCCGGCACTGACATGGTATTGATCCTCTCATCACTGCTGCTGCAGCCATCAGAACAGATGAGCAGATGTTAATGTATAATGTAACAAGACCCTTTTAATCAGCAGTTCCTGCGTTAAAGATGGACTTATTGACTTTTCCTGAGGCATCAATTCAGAGGAAGCAAAAACATAAGTGCCCCTGGATATGTTACAGTTTGAGATTTGTTGAGAATCTTTAGCAGTGTGAGCCCGTTGTGTCTCTGCAGAGGCCGTTCACCGAGGTGAGTCTGAGGCCACATGGGGTGACGGTGGGGCTACAGTCCTCACTTTTTTTTAAACATTTTTTGGCTGAGAGTAATTTTCCACTTGTCGCACTTCCTTGCATGTCATTACATAAGTTTATATATTCATTCAATAGAGAAAGAACCAGTGTTTATTGACAATGATGTAAACGTGTGCATCCTGACTCATGGATGATCTACAGTATGTGATTAAACCACCAAGCGGTGAAATAGACATATTTAGATGTTTTTGTTTTTGCAATAATGTATCCCCTCATACTGACCTGGGAAGATATGAGACCTTTGTTCGTGTGCAGGATATGAGCACAGCACTGTTTATCAGACCCACAGATCACACATCAGCTTCTATTTCCCCATAACAACATTTTCTCAGGTTTTTCTACTTCCAACCCTGAAGTCAGAATGTCAGCCCATATCTACTATGTCCATCAGTATTTTTTTTTCAATCCAATAAACAAAGTTTATGATGGTGCTTTGAGAGTTTAACAGTTTTCTGTTCTCATTTGGGAGGTTGTCATTTTATTCTGGGTTTTGAAGATTTTCCATCGCAGTCCTGATGAGAGTTAAAGGTCTAATTAAATCTTTTTTTTGACACATTCAAGTGTCTGGAATATTCTGTCTTAATTTAAAAATCCACCAGCCCAGCCTATTCACACTAATAATCAATAATTATTACAAAACTCAATAGTGAACAAATTCCATTTAAAAACAGAGGTTCGCCAAAGTGCTGTACAGATACGAGATACAATTAAAATAAAATTAAATCAAATGAAAAGAAATAGGAGTATCAAAATGTCCAAACTCAGTCTCGTTCAAAAGCCAAAGAATAAAAATGGGTTTTTAAATGAGTTTTAAAAGTCTACTGAAGGTGAGGGCATGATGTGGAGGGCAGGCTGTTTCAGATTCTGGGAGCAAATCTGTTCATACGTCCATCCATACATCCTTGTCAAATTGTACAGTTATTTATAAATAAATTGTTTGCCCGTCAGCTTGAAAAACTCATTTTCACAAAAAGCTGGTTTTCTCCACTTTTTAGTCAAGAACAGGGGTCCGTTTCACGAAGCGGGTTTTGTTAAAACTCCAGGTTTGTTAACCCTGAGTTGAGGGAAACTCAGAGTTTTCCGTTTCACAAAGCAAGTTAAGTTGAATCCGGGCTCGCGACCACATTTTCTTGACATAAAACCTGAGTCTATCCTGACTCCGCCCACTCAAACACTGTTGGAATCTCTTCACAAACACGAATCCGTAAGATGAAGAAACTCAGTAAATACATAGCAATTTTCGTTGGGAGAAGATTTACAGACAAGAGGTGCGTTATAGTTTCCTGATATTTATGTGTTTATTAGTGGTATGAGCATGACTTCTTCCTGCTCCATTTAAGACACAAAGTCACTAACAGATACTCAAACACATGCACATGTGACTGTTAACTGTGTAACAGTTCCAACATGGCTGCGTCGTGAGGCTGCGGCTCGTTGGGGCTCCTGGCGCCCTCGTAGGTTGCCAGAACAGCAGCTCTTCTATTTTTTCCTACT
>JAPTHA010000005.1:5897422-5910093 GCA_029814585.1 Gymnapogon annona | reverse complement strand
GGGTACACGGTGTGTGTGTGTGTGTGGGGGGGGCGCTAAAAATGAAAAATTGTCTATATATATATATATAGGGTGTAACCATGACCCGAGAGACGATCGAATATAAAAACAATGTCTGGGAGAGTTCTGGCTTCCCCAACATACGGCCACGTTAAAACAATATCCTGTGGCTGAGTCACACAGGAGATAAGATTTTATGCCGTGTTTCACTGGCTACTGAGGATTATACACCCTGAAAGCCAAGCGCTCTCACCACTGCAACATTCCTTCATTAATGCAGACTTTTAGCTCGTTGAGTGACACAGGTGTCCACATATTTGCTCTACTGTGTGGCAGACTGTCAGGGTGAGCATGCAGATTTTATTGTGCATACAAGTTAGTCTGGTCAGATATCTGCTTGACCAGCTTGTAGGTTAGAAAAAGCTCAAAGAAGTCCACTGGCTGATCAGCTCCACAGGAGTGTCCAGGGGTCCAGGGATGGCAGTGAAGAGAATCTAGTTTGGTTCCCAATCCCCTTCATGCCACACAGAATCTTTTGCTTGCTTTTTGTTTGTGGAAACACAGCCTTTACTGGATGCAGAGTCTGTTCATTCTAGAAATATACCATTACGCAATCATACATTTTTGGTATTGCTGCAGTGTAATGTGGAGAATACTTTTTTTTGTATCTTTCTTTGTATCTTTTGTATCTTTTTTTTTGTATCTTTCTTTTGTAGAAGATGGGCATCCACTAGATGAAGGCTCTGTAAATTGAAAATTCCTTTATATCAGTAGTGGCCAGAGATATTACAATAATACAATAGATTTTCATATAAAATAAAAAACTTTGTCATAGTACATTGTACAACAAAATGGAGGTGCACTCACAGGTTACAGACCCATAATAAAAACCAGTAAGATAAAGATAACAAATAATTGTATGCATGTCCACACAATACACATGCCCATGCATGAACCTGTACTGCACACATCTGTACACACACACACAAACACATATACACATGCCCATGCATTAACCCGTACAGATCTGTACATAAAGACACACATATACACACACCTATGCACATGCATGAACCTGTACATACACATATCTGAACATACATACACACATATTACACACACAAACACGATATACATAACATGATACACCATGATATAACATGACACACCTGCACGTTCCGCCATGTGCAATACAATGTACCATCTTCATTCATTACAATAACCATACAAGTGGCACCGTGTAAAACATTGGTCTTACCAGTTTGATCTCTCTCTGGAGATGATGATCTGCTGTCACATGATCTCGAAGGCAACCACTCATCACATGAAACAGGGTCAGGTTCACTGAATTCATCTTCAAGGTCCGAGCTAGTATGCGCTGGGCACATCATGTGGCAAGCTTGGTCCATCTGCTTCATACATTGGCGCTTCCTTACAGACACAATCTTGATACTTTTTTTTGCCCAGGATCTTGAATCCCAGCACCACCATCATGACCTCTCCCATTGAACTATTCATGAACTGTTAGCTGCTTGAAAATGCTACCTCACTTCACCATCTTACTGATCGTACACTCTTCACATGCCATTGCCACACACTCTTCTTCTCTTTCAGTCAGTGGGGTCATTCCTCATATTTTTACCCTGTTGCCCCCTAAAGGCTTAGAACACTAAATACTTCTTCAAAGTTACTCCAGATCATTTCCTAGCAACCCCTCCCCCCCAATAAAAGGCAATTGATCCCAAAACACGTCAATGGCAGTCAATTTTATTGGTATGACTACATTTTGTTGACTTAATTGAACAGCAGCTGATGTGTACAGAGATCATGGGTTACCATCTAAAGTGCAAGTGCCCAGATAACTCAACAAGCAGAGGAACACATTTACCTTTTATGCTTTTCCAACTGCGCACATACTGGTGCTTGAGGCAACAATCCCTCAGAGCCACTAGCAGCACATTATGTGGTACCGTGTGACCCACGACACAATGACAGCCCCAGAATCACTGGTACAGCCTACCCGCCGGTTCTTAATACGGCCTAATGAGAAGGCGCAGCAGGGAGATGGCATGGCAGAAAGGTGGTGCATTCGCAGGGTGCACAGCGGTCGGAGATTGGAGCGCTAATTTAAAAATATATATTTATTTTATATATTATTTTAATGTGAAAATACTCTTAAAAACATACAATACCACCAAAGTGACGTGGGAGTAAGACACACAACATGTCCACCCATCCGTCCATCAGTCCTCCCGAATGTCTTTAGGATAAGACAAAGAAAAAAATGTGTCTGTTATAGACCACCATCGACACTACAAGGTCATTAAATAATGAATGCTGATGATGTTTCACGGCTAGAATCGTTTGCTTAATGTTAGACAGATTAAAGCCACTGTGCACTGTGTGAACATGAGCTGTATTCATCCAGAGGTGCAAACACACACTCACAGTGTGCAGCCGTAATAGCACTGAAGTATCATGACACAGAGCTTCTCTTTGCACCGCAATCTTAGCATAGCAAAGCCCATCCCTTCAGGGGTGAAGTAGAGCTAATGAAGTAATGCTTTATCTAGATAAATATGGCATTAAGGTACACACACAGAACGTGTAGGGACTTGAAATTAGATCAGCAACGTGTAATCCACATTTAATGACAGGATCAAAGGTGAAAATTTAAAGACAATACAAAAGTACCTTCCCCAATAACGAATCAGTAACGTTCTCATCAAACAGTCACATGGACCATTTCTACACATCACATTTAAATATCATTAAAGTTTACACCGTTTAGGGGGTTTTGGGGATTAAATTTCAGCACTGGCAGTGTGTGGTTCAGGATATCAGGATTTAGATACTCAACAAGATGTCAGAAAAATGTTCTGTAGCTTTGGAAAATTTAAACTACACATTTTTTTTTATGAGGGTTTCTAATGTCTTACAATACCAGAGTGAAGAAGATGATTCCAATCTCCAGTGGCAAAAACCTGGGTTTTGTAAATCCAGTCCATCCACGACCTGCACACTGAGGAAAGGCTCAAAGATCCTGACATCTGGATGGTTTCAAATATAAACAGTCTGATGAACAAAATGTAGACGTGAAATGTGTCTTTGGAGTTTCAAGATCATTACTTTAGTTCAGATTCATTTGAGGAGAATTATTGGCTTTCGTTTGGCATCTCTTTAAACTTTTCCAGCAACATCAAGAACAATTTCAACCTAAATGACTGGAAACATGAGACTGAGAGGAGACAGATCTGTTGGTGGATATCACACATGTAAACACAACCAGTCCAAAATTAACTAAAGGGTGTATTAAGAGCAATATGTGAAAGATGCAACAAAACAAAAAAGAAAGAACATTTTAAGAAAAAGGATGTAAATGACAGAACACATTATGAAGCAAAAGAATGGAATGCCCATCGCAACGACATTGTTATGCATTTGTGTGATATTTGTTTCCTTTTCTGGTTGATATATATCCATATATTGGGGTGTCCTTTTGAATCTGAGATTTCTTTTGCTCACTTGTGTTCAAAGTAAAGTCTATCTATATGCATAATATGACTATAAACGTCAGATTGGATTTTTATAATTTTTTGCGTTTTATTTGAACATGTGTAGGATTTGTTAAGTTACTTTGATGAAGTGACATTGGACTTTGTTCTGTAGAAAAAATACAGTAAGTGGATGGAAGAATTTACTGTATTTTTAACTTCATGTTGGTCCTTTTTGAAAATGTGTTCTCTTTTTAAGTTTTTTTTCTAGTTGGATTTAGTTTTTGAAATATTTATACGAATATATTTCTTAAATATTTATTTAATATTTTAAATATAAATCTTATATAGATACATGTGCAAACGCACCTGACGTGATATTACTAATATTCATTCATTGATATCTTTTTTTTAAGTAATGAATGTTATTTGAGTTTTGGTTGGAGTGTGTTTAGGGGCGTCCGATATTGGCTTTTTTGCCGATATCAGATATGCCAATATTGTCCAACTCTCAATTTTCAATTCCGATATGTGGGTTATTTTTACTCAAAACTAATTTAGGTAACATCACATATCTCCTGTTGTGGAATTAACACAACATGCTTAATGTTACTGTGATGCCCCACTGGATGCATTCTTGAATGGAACAAGGCTTTCCAAATGTTGACATTGTCTGTGCAAAATAAGAAAAATACTTTAACTTAATTTAGGGAAAAAGTTCCATGTTTATTATTATTTTTAATTGTCTCAAACAGTTTGGATTACACTCTCCCTGAGATAATCTTGACAATGCCCACAACAAATAAGGCAAATTTAACTTCTACACAAATGATATTACATTTTACCTGAACAACTATGTGCAGCATATCAGCATCTTAAGTCAACTAAAATAACAGGCATAGTGTATGACAGGCTACTCTTTTTTTCTATGTTAAATGAGCCTGCGTTTGTAGGATGCCTCATGAACTGTTTCTTTAACTAAAACTTAATCACCTTAATTGAATGAATGCACAAATAAGAGTCAATTACAATGTGGAAACTATACTGTACAATTTTGAAAACTGCACATTTGTTTGAGCTACAAAAAATGCTTCAGGCTGGTGAAGTACAAAAAATGAAACATTTTAAGGTGTAAGCAGCCTGTGTCCCTAGCCCATTACTTGGGCTAATGCAAACATTGAAATTATAAACTAGGCTCAATCAGCACTGCTCTACATGCGAAAGATATGCAACATTAAGGCAGTGTGCAATAAGAACAAGGAGGGCACAACGTTTCGGTCCAGACCTTCTAGAGTAGTAAACAAAGTCCTCCTTTAGTATTAGTCCAATGAACAGGGCTAAAAGACTGACTGGCCTTCATAAATAAAATATAAACATACAATGGGATCAATCCACCCTGCTCTTTCAATGAGTAACAACATGTTCTAATAAAACAACAAGAAAAGGACAAAAAATAAAACAAAATAGCTTCAGTCCAGACTAGTAAACATAACTCTCCTTTAAAGTGCAACAAATGAGGCTAAAAGACTGATGCTGACTCGCCTATATGACTGGTCTAATTTTTTTCCCTTGTCCATATATGTGAGAGGTAGATTTTTCTGAATGAAAATAAGCATCTCAGCATTGTTGCAGTGTATGCGATTTCTCTTTTCGTCTATGACATGGGAGACGGCGCTAAACAGCTGCTCGCTGTCTACGCTGGTACAGGGCACAGTGAGGTACTTGCATGCAACTCGGGCAAGTGCAGGGAAGCGGATCTGGGTGGAGCTCCAGTACTTGAAAGGGCATGCCGTCTTGGGGATGGTGGCTTCTCCTAGGTATGCATGAACCTAAATAAAAAGTAAAACAAAAAACAAAAGTCTACTTACTTTTCTTCAAAGCACTACAGGTGTATGTTTATTTGATTGACTTTATGAACATTTTTATGTGAAGCACTCAACAAATCCGCTGACAAAGTTTATCATTTACTCACCTGTAATGCCGTTTCGCCTGTAGTGTGTTTGGTGACATCATTCTCTGTGAGGATTTCTTGGTACATGTCCAACAGGCTCCCAGTTTGGGTCCTCTTAGGTGGGGGGTCCTGGTCCTCCTGGCCTGGATCATCTGCACTGGCGCCAGCAGCGTCTTCTTGCTGATCACTGTCCACAACTTTCAGCAGCATATTCCGTGCTTCCTCCTTCTTATTCGGGTAAAAATAACAGTCTTTGTAGCGAGCATCAACCATGGTTGCAATTGCATAAAGAGGTTCAGTTTGCACACCATCAAAGCGTTTGTTAACAGCTTCCAATAGGGTATGTTTGGCTGTTTGCACACCTTTGTCTGATTCATCCATCTTGGCAAGCAGCCGTGTCAGGGACACCACACCAGGGATGACATCTGCAGCAGTGGCTTCTGCAGAGCTGATGTCCCTGGTTAGCTACTCAAAGGGTTCCAGGAGGGTGATCATCTTCTCCATAATCCCCCACTGAGTTGCTGTCAATGTTGTGGGGAGTTCATAATCAGCAGCATATGCATTTAAAGCCCTCTTTTGCTCCGCCAGGCTCTGCATCATATAATAGGTGGAATTCCACCTGGTGGAGAGGTCTTGTTGCAGGTTCTTCATGGGCATATTGAGTTCTTTTTGTATGTCTTCAAAACGACTGCAAGCAAGTGGTGGGACCAGCAAGTGGTCTGCGCTGAGACAGGGCACCTCCATTCACTGCGAGCTGCAAGGTATGTGCCATGCAGGGCAGACTTGGGACACCAAACTCCGACGTAGCTTTAGCCATGTTACGTGTGTTGTCTCTGACAACTACGTGCACATTTTCTTTGGAGATTTTCCACGTCTCGAACATCCCTTCAAAAACATATGTGATTGCTCCTGATTGGGCATGGTAAAGCGTGGCTCGGGGAACTCCACAAGTTTCGTGAATCCGGCGTCTTGCACAATTGAAAATTGCTGGTTATCCAGTGCAATACACTTGATTATTTTCTGACTGATGGCTTTTGCCCTGGGGTGGTCCTTGGCGTATTTCTGCTTTTTCTCATTGGACTCTTTGAGTGTCAACTGAGTATTTTGTTTCAGTCCCGCCAGTCCCTGTTGCTTCTTCTCATTGCTTTGCTGCACAAATGTCTCATAGCTCTCTGAATGCTTCATCCTGAGGTGGGAGATTAAATTGGAAGGATTGAAGGTAGAAATCTTGGTTCCGTCTCACATAACTGACGCTTTGCAGTCATTACAAATCACAACTTTAACGTCCAAAGGAGACACTTGAAAATAATTCCAAACCACGGACATATTGTTGAAACAGCGAGCAAGTCTGTCACTGCAGCCATTCATAAGTGTTTGTATGCTTTAAGACGCAGCTTGTTGAGGTCATCATCTTTGCATCGGTAAACACTTCAGGAGCCCATGGGCACTGTGTAACGCAAGCATTATTTTATCGGTTTTGGGGCAAAAGAAAATCCGATACAGATATCAACAGATATTACATTTTTATGCTATTATCGGCCGATAATATCTGTGGGCAGATAATACCGGACATCTCTAATTGTGTTTTCTCTTAAACAGTAAAAACTTCCTTCAAAGTGTTTCCACCTCGAATACAGTTTGTACCAGTGGATAAGTTGTGATTCAGTTCTTCTGCTTTTGTCTGAGTTTCTTCATAGCCTCAACTTCTACTGCAGCAAAGAATGTGTCCACTTCTGCCACTTGGACAATCACATAACCTCCTAAATGTAGGCAATCCTCCAACAGTTGTATCCATCTGTGTCACCACCTTCATGAACTGCATAGACTTGTGGGTTCAAGCTTTCACAGTTTTATAATCTTAATAATAAACCATGAAGACTTGGAAAAACGAAAGTGATGTGCATAACGTAACACCAAACGTAGACCCAGAAGAACACGAGCCAAGAGCCCTATGATGGATGTTAGGATTTAAAGTCGTTCCTGTTCCTTTCCACCCCTGGTCCTGGCAGTGCTGTTCTCAGCAGGTGCCGACGGGCCACTGTGTTCCAGTCACACACGCAGGCAGCCCCCACTGTATGAAATTAAACAGGACTAGCCATGTAATTGCTCCTACAGGGACTGCTCTGCTTCAATAACACACTTTGTGATTGGGTTTGGGGAGCGGCGCTCTGACAGTCAAGGCAGAACAAACAAGTGAGGAGGGGTGTTGGGGGTGGATCTATTCTGGTCATTGGACTCATGTGCCACAACAGGACGGCACCCAGGGGAGACAGTCAACCAGATGTGGCCTGAACTCCTTTGTAACACACACACATGCACACACACAGACCATTTTTCACTTTCAACCACCATCGCTCTCCCATCTGGAAGTGTAACAGGGAGAATTCATTAGACATTATGGGATGTGACAGGTAGTGCTGGGTCAATTGTAGAGAGCAAGCCTCAGGTTGCACATGAGAACTGTGTCTTCGTACAGAACTGCAGATTCTTTCTCTGGTTCTCTTTTGTTCAGTTAATGGTATCGTTTAGTGTCAGTGTCTATGTACATACTGACAGAACATCAGTAAAGACATTAATGAGGTATTGATGTGTATTTATGGTCTATATTGACCTCATAGTAATGATCATCCAACTGAACCAGTGGTGAATATAACTGTAACACCGCACCGCACTCTAACATCTATAATATTCTTCAAAGCAATATGGACATCAGCGTTGGCCTGGCTCTTAAATGTTTCCCACAAGAAACCGGGGTAGGGAAGGTGTTGCATACTGAATATTTTGTCACTCATGTTGGCATTCTGTTATTTTCACCCATTCAAAATGAACCCATTTAAAGCATTCAGGGTATTGCATGTGACTTAATTCCTAAGTAATTCACATGCAGTACAGTTGAAAACACGCATCCTCTCCAGGTGAGACCACAGGTCATAAGACCACCACAGTTTCAGCCATAGGATTTTCTCCAATAACGTAAGAGCTTGAAGAATCTCAACTGATATTGTCCAGGGGGTCGTTCTGACATGGCATTTCTACACCAAATTGTCATTTTTTTTCCATGTATAAACTACATAGTTTTAGAGTTGATAATGTGTGACAGAACTAGGGCTGGATGATGCGACTAAAAATATTCTAATGATGAAACTACTCATATCAGTGTATATCAATACTTCTCACAATGGATGTCAAATCCATGTTTTTTCCTATCAGTCTGTTGGCTGATTTTTGGTCCTGAGTGAAAGCTGAAACAAAAAAAAAAACAAAAAAACAGCCTGGATAGTTATTTGTGATATTAAATAGTTGATTAGTGTTGTGACATGAGAATGGTCTGTCCCAAATTGGTTCTCAGGGAGACAGGGGAACCAATAAAAAACTAGCACAGGTAAGCACAAAACAATTTCAATATTCCAAGACATGTGAACATGAATAAATCAATACAATGAACTAGCCAAAATATCACAGTGAATAGATCAATACGCTGGTGCTTCCTTCTATTCGGGGACCAATTTAAGAAGGGGCGCTGACAAATTTACCTGGAAACAGGTGCGTTGGAAGGCCTTGGCGGGAACCTGATGCTAAACAAATGTATGCACTTTCTAAAGTTTTTTTTTTTATTATTATTATCTGTTCAGTGCTGTGTGGCTGCACCACATCTCTCATTAGGAGATCTCTTTGAGGCCTGTAGTGGCAGTCATGCAACACTCATCTGTTGTCTTCACCTCTCCATACCTGTGGACTCTGTGCTGGACTCTGGCTGACTCTTACTTCAGGTTTTGTGTTTCAGATGTGTATTTTGTTGATGAATGTTTTTTTGTGCTCTTCTAACACCACGCACAGAAGTCCCGTCTTTTTTGATCCATGTCAACACTAGACTAAAAGTTCCATTACTGCTCCTCATTATTTGAGAAAACTATAGACTCCATACTTATATTATGTTTAAATCCATCCACTTTCTCTGGATACACAACCTACACACTGGATACACACTACTCCTACCACTGGTTAAAAATGTGACCACTTGTGTTATACCTTAGTTAGCCTTAGGACATAACCGCTTATTCTTTTTCAAATTTCACTTCATAAATGGCCAAAAATTTCAAACTAGCACTGAGTGTAAAGCAAAGTTCAATTAGATACTGCATCTTTTCTGCTATAGGTAACAGCAGCAGGCAGGACTGGTATGATTGGCGGTATCCCTGACACATTCACCCTTCAATTAAAACAAGGCTTTCATTAGTCATCATCTTAGAATGGAAGGTTTTCTCAGTGCAGAGGTATCAAACTAAGCAGCTTCCATGACAAGGAAACCTTGTTATTCTGTCTCATTTCCTGTTAAATCCATCACATCATTTTCCAGCTAATGACTTGAGTCCTGACTCCCTGAAGATTTGAGCATTTCCATTTTTCTCTTTTATCTCACTCGACCTTACCTGCACTGTCTCGATTTCCTCCACTGACCCCATTAGCATTGAAAATCAGAACTGATTCACTTTGTGTGGAATTTGATGTAAAGGCAAAGAGGCAAGCTTGCAAATTCTCCAGAGTACCTCCGCACCACTTTTTTTTCTTTTGGTCTTGTGTTATCAGTTTAATATCTTTATGAACTCTCTGGCCATCAGATAACACTATTGTAGACAGCCAGGTGTGAAATAGAAAGTAATAAAAGATAATAGAAATTCCATACACAAAGGTTATAAAATACAACAAAGGGAAAGTTTAGTAGGTCCAGTAGATGTACCAAAGTTCATTGACAGTTCATGGATTCCAAACCTTTACATTACTTAGATGTTAATTAGATATGGAGCGAATGTCATGTGATGAACAGTTTACGGCATTGTTTGTGACATTAGCTGCTGTTACATGGAACTTAACTCATTCTTTGCCAGGCCTTTTTAGAACAGAGAAACCCATACTGCCAGGTGTTTGAGCATTTTGATTTTTACAAGACTCTCAGAATATGGAGTTCTTGGACAACATACACATTGCATACATCAAAGTAAAGCATAGACTCTCTTCTTTCATGTGGAAAAAAATGTTTCTAGTGATTTTGGTTCTCAAGTAATTGACCTTAGAACATACGTTGGTTTCGCCCAAAATGCCTGGGGTCTGTTTCACGAAGGAGGTTCAACATACTCTGAGTTTATTTTTAAGCTCTGGGTTGACTTACTCTGGGTTTAGTAACTCTGACTATCCGGTTCCACAAAGGCAGCTTAGAATGAGTTCATTCAACTCTATGTTCGCCTGGAGGTAGGCGTGCGTATGAGCCACATAACAAGCCCTCATCAGTAGAGCCCACAATACATGGATTCACCATAACAAGCCCTCATCGGTAGAGCCCTGATACATGGATTCACCATGGCAACTGTCAACAACAAGCAGCCATTTATTTAATTCTGCTGGAGCAAGAGGTTCTAATTCAAACATGCGTGCAATACGGAGCGATATTCCATCAGAAAGACAACACTACTTCTACTACTGATACTACTATGATTACTGGTACTACTACTGATACTACTACTAGTACTACTGAAGAGAGAGAAGCATAATGGGAGTGTCATGGCCAGCCTTTGCTGGGGCTGGGCCACACCCTCTCCCTCAAGGGACTGGAACAAATTGTCAACACCTGGGCCACGCTGCTCAGCTGGGGCTGATTGCTCAGCCTTTATAGAGGCTCATTGCCAGCCAGCAGTGTGGCCTCATAACTCTACTCCTTCCACAACCTGCAATAACCCGGACTTGCGTTTCATTCTCTTGGACTCTGGTCTCCTGTCTTTTTTGATATGGACTCTTGTTTTGTTCAAAGAGGTTTGGTGTTTCATGTGTAGTGTGTTTGGTCCCTGGTCTGTGTTAAGTGGTGCGATTATTTAATATGTTATTGGTTGTGGTTAAGTTGTGTGGGTGTTAGTGTCTTCAGTTAATAAATGTTCTGTTTCCCTTCAATCTCATGCAATTGAGCTTCTCCTCTTTCCCCAGCCGTGACAGGGAGAACACTGAAGCTCCTCCATTCAATGAGTAAGTTGATAAACACTTGTCTGCTGATTTCATATTTGTAATTACAAATAAGTTATAACATTATTGAACTGTACAAAAGTATTACTCTAAGAATAGACTTTATATCATAATTCCTGTTTGACACTGGTTAATATACAACAGTAAATCACTGAGCATTCAACCCTAAATAATTGCAGTTTGAACATATATCCGTCCCCTCACCTCATATCCTGCCTGGTAGATGAATATTTCAATTCCAGTTTGTCAACAGAGGACAGAGGCCATAGAAAAAGCTTTCTGTTGTATAAGTATCTACTCAATACTCAGATCTGTATAACACTTGAACACATACTCTGGATATACTGTTCTCCTGTTCTTTATCACAGGAGGATGAATGTGAGGACGACAAGGCATAGATAAGTGTTAATCTATGCCCATTTGCACTCCTGCACATAACTTTTTTTGATCTAGTACTCAGGGAAGCACCTCAATGTTGCTTGGTGCTCACTGAGCACATGAGTTGTAACCTGCTCCACCAGATGGATCAAACAACTGATAGCAAAAACATTTTTTCATATCTAAAGATGAATTGACAAATAACAAACAAAAAATACATAACTATTTTAACTGGCATCTTTTTAAGCAATGAATGTCTTTTCTGTAAACTGGTGTGGGTGGAGAGAGGCGCTGTTCTGCCGAGTGGGGGGGTGCTGTGTGCATCTCCGTTTTCCCACAGGTGGTGGAGATGACGGCATGCATCTGTTGCCACTGAAGTCATCAGTGAGGCGCTTTAAAGGACACTGAAGACAGGCTTCATTGTGAGTGGATTGTTCTACCTATCCGTGGTACACGTAGTCTGATGTTGTTCAGGAAAGAAGTTTGTGCAGCGACGCGTAAGACAGACTAACCTGGTGCCTTTGTTTCATTTCCAGTGTCTCCACCTGTGCTGAATGTCTGCTGCTCACTTGCCACTCCTTCCTGGAATACTCCCTTCACACCTTTTGTTACATATTCTACTGGTTGGAATAAACCCTTTTTTGTTAAAATCCTAACTCCTCCTGCGTCTGGATCCTCCCTCTCTGCAATCACACAACACTCTGAAATAAAAGCAGCAGCAGCACAGAGTAGCAACAAAAGGCAGAGCAGATGTACAACAAAATTGAAATCTTAGCACAATATATACATGATTGAAGTCCGGAGTCGATGATGAAACGAGGGCAGAGATGCGCTGTTTA
>JAPTHA010000005.1:5847825-5881113 GCA_029814585.1 Gymnapogon annona | reverse complement strand
ACGCTGGAGAGACTATGTCTCTCGGCTGGCTTGGGAACGCCTTGGGGTCCCTCCGGAAGATCTGGAGGAAGTGTCTGTGGAGAGGGAGGTCTGGGCCTCCCTGCTTAGACTGCTGCCCCTGCGACCCGGATAAGTGGTAGAGGATGGATGGATGGATGGACTGAATAGACCTATACCTAAAAGCCTCTGAATTTTGATCCTCTACAATTTATAGAATTAAACCACAAACTTCATTGATAGTTGGTGACTGAGTTGATGTAAATATGAATAGATATTATAGACTTGCAACTTCAGGTTCTTAAAATATTTTATGCATGTATTTACACCCATAAAAACAAAACAAAACAAACAAAAAAACAGCTGGATAGCTTAGTTGGTAAGGCACCGGGCTGGTGCATAGTGGACCTGGGTTCGATTCCCAGGATGATTGTCTAGTGGGTTGTGTCAGGAAGGGCATTCAATGTAAAAAAAACTCCTGCTAAATCAAATATGTGAATTGGATTCGCTGTGGCGACCCCGTAAGGGAACAAGCCAAAACCATTGTACCATGAATGAATTCAACCTATGCAACCAACTCCTCCTATGTGTTAAGTTGGACGATGTTGCCTTTGTGACCTGATATCGACGTCGTTCACAGCTGCTATGACCTGGTACTCTGGATCTTTTATTCTGTTCCTGCAACATTCTCCATGACAGATAAGATGAAGTCCCTGTAACAGAATAAAAACTTATAGCTCCATGTGTTGTGTGTTTTTCAAAAGAGTATGTCCATACTTCCTCCTCTGGGTAAAAGGACAGATTGATTAAAACTTCCATCCCGAGGCTTCTTTGTCAGCACAACCAAAACAATGTTTGGGATGTGTTTTATCCACTGGCCCAGCTGCTGTTTCAACAGCAGTTTGTATTATTTTTAAACATAATTTTGTATTTTTACTTTGATTATCCATGCGGTGAGGAAAAAAAACACAAACAAGTACCAAATAGTCACTGTATAGTATTTTTATAGTTAGCTTTCAAAGTACTGTAATACCAGGCAGCTGTTTGATCACAGCTTCAATATTTTTTTTTCATTTTTCAATTCATATACAGCCAGAAAAAAAGCCCCAAGATGGAAAGACAGAGGTCATTGTTGCACATGTGATCATTCATAAGATATATGCATAGAATATATCTTTCCATCACTCTGGTTTTAAAAGCTTTTAGTTGCTTCCACACATAAATTATTCATGTCCATAGCACACTTAAGGCATGTATATGAGGCACGTGACTGCCATACAAGGCTCAAACCCTTCTGGAAGAATGGATTTAAGCATTATGTCAAATCACGTTTCCTTTTTTGTTTTTTATACCGCAGTGATGACGACTGTTGGCAGTTCAGGTTAGTATTATGTTTTGTTTTCATTAATTCCGGTCCTTTGATCTGATCAGTCAGTCATTGGCTGATTCATTACAGTAGGACCTACAGTTTCAATATCAGCCTGTCCAGACCTTTTTCATATCTACATTTGATACAAAATTGTGCTTTGGAGGTAAATACAATACAAGCCTGGATTTGTTTTCATTTTTTTTCTTTTTAAAAAAGAAAAAGAGGGCTGCCTATGATCTTGGTGGGCTCCAAGACTAGGCTCACCCAAGGCTGTTATACCTGACGGCATAACCAGATGTTAAAATGTCTTGTAGGAGTGCTGGAAAGTCGGCGGATATTGGTCAATGCCCTTCTTCCGTCACACCAGTGGCAGGCAACAACATTTGTCCAGGAGGGTGAAGGTCAAGCAAGTCTCAACACCATCCAACCAGACACTGGGCAGCTAAGTGGAGCATGGGACTGGAAGCTGGAGGCAAACTTATGCCAGAGGCTCTGCTTCCCAGTGGAGATCATGTCGACCAACCTGCGGCCCGATCTAGTTCTGTGGTCGGCCTCGCTCAGGCTTGTCTATATTGTCGAGCTTACGGTGCCCTGGGAGAGTGCAGGGGAGGAAGCCGACGAGCGTAAAAAGTTGAGATCGTTTGCAGCCGATGCGAAACAACAAGGCTGGAAAGCAAGGGTACAGTCAGTGGAGGTAGGCTGTAGAGGGTTTGTAGCCACCTCAACATCCAGGCTACTCAGGGAGCTTGGGGTGCAAGGGAAGGCCCCTGGGAAATTAAAGATTTTTCCAGCGCTGCTGAAAAGGGGAGTTGGTGGTTGTTGATGAGGAGGAAGGACTCCACGTGGGCCTTCAAGTAAGTTGATGGTATCTAGGGGTGAACCTGGGACACTGGGATTCCCCACTGAACCCCCTGGAGGTTTCGAGGGCCTATCAGCGAAACACAGAGGAAAGGGGCCGCCCACTTGATAACCCAGAGAATGCTATCACTTACTTGACCATCCCACAGAGTCGTACAGGAGTCTTAAGTATGCATGAAGGGATACTAACATCTAGTCCTATCAAACCATCATCTTTCTTTTTCATTAGACAATAACATTATATTAGACAACAGTACAGTCACATTTATTCACCACCAGGCTTCACTCACAACCCATGCTAGCAGGGTCAGAGGAGACATCCAAAATAAAACAAGAGTTTTGACGATCACTTATTTATGGTAGAGGTATTTCTGCAGGTATCACAGACACCTGGGATTTTGATAGTGGGAGGAGATTTCACTTTCTGTCTAGACACAGAGATTTTTAGCTGATCCCCTCTGAGTACTGGTGATTTTTGTCAGGTTAAAGTAGTGGAAAAATGCATCACATCCAACATTTAATGTCAGTGAGGCACACCTCCAGATTGGAGAATCTCCTCCCTGAGGGACATGCCCAGAACACCTCCCTAGGGAGGTGTCCGGGGTGCATCCAAAACAGATTCCTGAGCCACCTCAGCTGACTCCTCTCGATGCGGAGGAGTAGCGACTCTACTCTGAGCTCCTCCCTGGTAACCGATCTCCTCACCCTATCTTTAAGGGCGCCCGGTCACCCTGTGGAGGAAACTCATTTTGGTCGTTTGTATCTGGGATCTAGTCCTTTCGGTCATGACCCAAAGTTCATGACCATAGTTGAGGGTAGGAACATAGATCGACCAGTAAATGGAGAGCCTCGCCTTTCGGCTCAGCTCCCTCTTTACCACGATGGACTGATACAGCGACAGCATACTGCAGACGCTGCACCGATCCGTCTGTCGATCTGACACTCCATTCTCCCCCCACTCATGAACAAGACCCCGAGATACTTAAACTTCTCCACTTGGGGCTGGGACTCCCCACCATCCCAGAGAGGGCACACCACCTTTCTCCGGTCAAGAACCATGGTCTTGGATTTGGAGGTACTGATCTTCGTCCCAGCAGCGTCACATTCAGCTGCAAATCGCCCCAGTGCAAGCTGAAGGCCCAGGTCTGACGGTGCCAACAGGACCACATCATCTTCAAAAAGCAGAGACGAGATCCTGAGGTCCCCAAACCGGACCCCCTCCAGTACCTGGCTGTGCCTAGAAATTCTGTCCATGTAAGTAGTGAACAGAATCGGTGACAAAGGACAGCCCTGCCGGAGTCCGACACGCACTGGGAACAAGTCTGACTTACTGCCAGCAGTGCGAACCAAGCTCCTACTCCGAGAGTACTGGGACCGGACAGTCCTTAGCAAAGGGCCCCAGACCCCATACTCCCAGAGCACCCCCCACAGGATACCCCGGGGGACACGGTCGAACGCCTTCTCCAGATCCACAAAACACATGTGGACTGGTTGGGAAAACTCCCATGAACCCTCGAGAACCATGTGGAGAGTATAGAGCTGATCCAGTGTTCCGCGACCAGGACGAAACCCGCGTTGTTCCTCCTGTATCCGAGGTTCGACTAACGGCCGGATCCACCTCTTCAGTACCCTGGAATAGACTTTCCCAGTGAGGTTGAGGAGTGTGATCCCCCTATAGTTGGAGCGCACCCTCAGATCCTCCTTCTTAAAAGGGGGGACCACCATCCCAGTCTGCCAGTCCAGAAGCACTGTTCCCGCCCGCTATGTGATATTACAGAGACAGGTCAGCCATGACAGTCCCTGCACATCCAGAGACTTGAGATACTCAGGGAGGATCTCATCCACACCCTGTGCCTTGCCATCAAGGAGCTTTCCAACTTCCAGTACCCATCAACTTCTTCAGGAGTTCTATGGGCCAATAATGCCCGATAGGACTCCTTCTTCAGCCTGACAGCAACCCTTACCTCCGGTGTCCACCACCGGGTTCAGGGATTTCTGCCACGACAGGCACCAGAGACCCTGCGGCCACAGCTCCGAGCAGCAACTTTGACAGTGGAGGTGGAGAACATGTTCCATTCGGACTCAATGTCTCCAACCTCCACCGGGACCTGTGAGAAGCTCTACCAGATGTGGGAGTTAAAGGCTGCACGGACCGGGGATTCAGTCAGACCCTCACAACACGTTTGGGTCTGCCGGGTCTCTCTGGCTTCTTCCCCGGCCAGCGCATCCAACTCACCACCAGGTGATCGGTGGACAGCTCAGCCCCTCTCACGCGGCCAGAGATCAGCTGAAATGACTACAAAGTCGATCATCAACCTCTGGCCGAGGGTGTCCTGGTGCCATGTGCACTTGTGGAAAACCCTGTGCTCGAACATGGTGTTCGTTATGGACAAACCGTGAGTAGCACAGAAGTCCAATAACGAAACACCACTCGGGCTAGCCATTCATCCCGATCACCCCCCTCCCTATCGTCACCCACGTGGGCGTTGAAGTCCCCCAGCAGAACAATGAAGTCCCCAGTCGGGGCGCGGTCCTGCACCCCTCCCAGGGACTCCAAGAAGGTCTGGTACTCTGCACCACTGTTCAGCCCATAGGTCACCACAATGGACAGAGCCTTGTCCCCCACCCGAAAACGGGGTAAACTCCAACACCTGGCGACTGAGCTGTGGAGCGATAAGTAAGCCCACACCTAACCACCGCCTCTCACCAAGGGAAACTCCAGAATAGTGGAGAGTCCAGCCCCTCTTGAGGAGCTGGGTTCCTGAGCCCAAGCTGTGCGTGGAGGTGAGCCAGACTACATCTAGCTAGTACCTCTCAACCTCCCGCACAAGCTCAGGCTCTTTCCCCCCCAGCGAGGTGACATTCCATGTACCAAAAACCAGAGTCTGTGTCCGGGGATCAGGCAGCCGAGGCTCCTGCCGTTGACTACTGCCCAATCCACAATGCACCCGGCCCCTATGGTGGCCTCTGTGGGTTGTGGGTCCACAGGAGGAGGAGGAATAGGGGCAGAGGAGGAATAGGGGCCCGGCCGGGTCCCTCGGGGAAAGGCCCAGTCACCAGGCGCTCGCTTTGGAGCCCCAACCCCAGACCCAGCTCCACCTTTCCAGGCAATGTTGCTCTTCCTCTAGTTCTCCATTGGGAATTCTGAACTGCCTTTTATCTGACCCGCCACTCAGAACCTGTTTGCTTTGGGTGACCCTACTGGGGGGCATGAAGCCCCCCCACAACAAGCTCCTGGGATCATCCGGGTACTCAAACTCCCCCACCACGATAAGGTAGCAGTTCGAGGGGGAGCAATTTGGAAATCTATACAAGACAAAGATCAAATAAATAAGACTATAATATACAAAACAAGGTCTAAGCTAAACATATACTTACACAGGAAAAAAGCACCATAATGCAAGACAAGGCGAGAATGCTTCCAGGGACAGTACACTCAACAATCTAACAAAGGGGAACAAACACAGACTTATATACACCAGGAAATCACACAGGTGAGACATAATGGGTATAATTACTGAAAAGACACAGGTGGGTAAGGAATCTGGAGGTGAAGTTAGAGCAGAAGTGAGCAAACTGCGGCCTGCGGGCCCCATCTGGCCCACCAGTCTTTTTAATCTGGCCTGCAGAAAGAACATAATCGTCCAAATCATTATAATTGTAACAGCATTCATTTGAACTTGTCCTGTAATGACTAGTGCTGCCAATAGATGCCGCATTTGCCTTATTTACCGCATCTGATCACTGCCATCATGTCATTTGTCAGTGTCTCTCAGTGTTGCAGGAGTTCTGTTTTTTTGGATGGAGCTGTTGCTAAGTCGCTACAAGCTAACCAGAGTAAATTACACCCAATGGGAAATTCGACACAGAATCAATGTAATGCACAATCAGACCTATGGAGGACACTATGGTTTCCATGAAAGAGCATGCGGATTGTTGAGTACAGTTACATTAGTTAAAGTATTTCCTCAATAAGCACTCAGACCGGCACAGCGTGGATCTGATCCGCGTTGGTCCAGGTCTGACCAGACCCACACTCATGCCGGATCGGTCGGATCTGGTTTGCGATCTGGCTCTGGGTTGTGTGGGTCTCCGTGGATGTCTGTTCCAGGTCTGTTATGCACACATAAGGCGCACTGGATTAAAATGCACAGTGTATTTTTTGAGAAAATTATGAGCTTTTAAGTGCACATTATTGTGCAGAAAATACGGTAACACCAGATTTTGATGCACTGGCTAAAAAAGGTGATCAACAACACTGTTCTCACTGAAAGCCAATGGAAGTATTAACACTGGCTTCTTGGGTGGATTAACTTTAAAAATGAAGTATATTATTTGTCATGAAGAGATTTTGTTTTTCTTTCATGTTTAATTTTTAATATCTGAAAAATAAACGCTGCCAAAGAACCATAGAATTTTTTTGTTTTGTTTTTTCAAATGTGCTTTTTTAATATGGTGGAAATTTTAGATAAAATACATTTTGGAGAGAAACAATCCTGTAGCTGTAATAAGGCTGTAGACACGTATTTGCAGAAATAAAAACAATAAGAGCTAAGTGTAATACTTTTTTTTTGTTTATATTTGATATGTATGCATTGGGTGTTGGACCAGCCCATATGTCAATTTTTTAAAGTCAATGTGGCCCGGAACCAAAAAAAGTTTTCCCAACCCTGAGTTAGAGACACAAGAGAAGAGCACACTGGATCAAACAGGAAGTGACCAAAATAAAAACCGGAAATACTCAAACATGACTTGAATAAACCTGGTCAGGTTTAGTCAAGTCATGTTTAAGTATTTCCGGTCTAATGAAAAAAAAAATAAAAAAAAATAAATAAAAAAAAAGAAAAGATCAACAAAATGCCTGCATCACGCTTACAGGCCACAAATTGGTGCAAATACGACAAAAACACCAGTACTTACAAAGAGTGGAATTCACCACAAACTATTATGAATATAAATTCACAGGAAAGTCAACCTTTTATATATAATTTCCATCTAAATCACCGACGCTCGTCTTTTTATCATCTTCCAGCAACTATTAACTGCATGAAAACAATCTGTCACTCACTGCTATTCCCTGTATCTCTGTTTTTCCTCACATCTCAGCTTGAACAGATAATTAATTAGCCTCTAATGATAAAGTGTGGGAAATCTTTAAGCCACATATTGGTGGACTCAGGTCGGCAAGCACATTATCTTGGCTTTGAGGTACTTAAACAAAACTCCCCGATGGAGATCACACAGCTTTAATGAATCTTAGCTGTTTAATTCCGTGCGGCTGTAGAACATTAATGACGTCAGGTCTTCACTGATCTGGTGTTAATAACATGACTGTAGCTGTGTTCTGTGAGGAACCCCACAGCATCTGTAGGGTTTAAGTGAGTGTGTGTTTTGTATGTAATGATATGAAACTGGTGAATTAATGCTGACTAATATTATGGGGTATGTGGGTGCAGGGCAACAGCTGAGATGAAGAATGTTAAGTAAGATTATTGTGGACATTTATTTTCAGTTGATATATTTTGAGACATTTTTGAGAAAGGTGGGCAAGTTAATGACAATTTATCTCTGCGGGAATGGAGTCCAGCTGTTCTGGACTGTATTTGGGATGTCCTTTAGGGCTGATGAGCTTTTTATCCTCTTAATAGGTGTGAACTCCTGGTCCATCTTTTTCTGGAGTGTAACTGAAAAAACAGTAGTTTTCACCAATCCCTCTACCATTCACTAGTCATTTGTTGATGTATCTGATTTGTTGTTCTGTTATCCATGTGTGCTGTTTATGTAAGGGACTAACATTAATCAACTCCCGGGTCTGTCAATAGGAAATGGTCCCAAATAGGCACCACCTTCACATTTTGGTGGCTCACAGCTCTTGTCCATCAGCACCTTAGATTTAGTGGTTTCCTCATACTTTTGGGTTAACTACCACAGTTCAAGCTGTTCCAATGAAAATTTGGAGCTGTATTGTGGCTGTATGTGAAGATCTCCTGAGAAAACTCTGGACACAAAAACAGGGAGGTTGAGGATCCTTGACAATTCCCCCAAAGCTCTGACCAAAACCTACCAAATATTGTTCAGAGCCAGAATGCATACAAATGGTGGTTGCGGTAGGACAGTGTATACAGGTAAGCGTCTCAGAGGCTTGTGTTGTGATGTGTATAATGCAAAGGATTTTCATAGAATTAGTTCAAGTTTGGAGTCTTACATAAATAATTTATTGTTGTGAAAAGTTGGCCAATTTTGTCAAGGACTCCACCAGTGCAAATTTAGAACTTTACTGAACTCTACAGTTAGAGCCATGTTTCATCTATTGGCCTACAACATTGTCTAGCAAAACACAATGTAGCAGCAAAGCATTTTTTGCAGAACTTGCCTGGGCCTGCAGGTCAGCTGTATACACACACGTTTTTCACTACACAACCAGTATGTCACTGGTTATAGCCCACACTACCGCGCAAAGGTAACATAAAGAAGTAAAGTCTGAGGATAATTTGACAAGTCGCATATGAAAGATAATTTATAAAAGATGAAAAGAGATTTCTGTTTTAAAAATGGTGTGAGAAATTCATTTATCATCTAAACTTGATCGAAGATGTCTGTGGAGGGAATGGAGGAGGGTTTGGCTTGAGCCCAACTCCACACTCAGACTCAGGTATCTTCCCTCAGCTGTCTCATTCTGAAGTCCTGAAAGAACCAATGGCTTTGGTGGTGGTGTTTAGATCCCTTTGTGGTCACTCTCCATATATCATTATTTCTGCAGTGGGAATTCCATTGTGATGTTAAATATCAGTTTACTGGGGGAAACCCTGAAGCATTACACAACAGTCAATAACAGGTGAGCTAGTTTACTGGACTTTACAACAAAACACTACCTGAAAGGCCCATTCATGCCCTACATTTAAGATGCATACACGCACAGATAAGGCGTCTTGTTTGTGGTTCATTCATTCATGTGGGTAATTCTATTTATTGCCTGGGAGCTGGTGGATGTGAACCCACAAAGAGAATATGGATCGTGACCACCAGGATCTGTGGCAGTAATGTTGAGAATATTAAGAGAATAAATTCCAGAAATGGTGTAACTTTTCAAAGAGTGCCCACCTGAGTTAGTCAAATCCAACAGCCATATTTATGACAATTACTCTTTTGAATACCAACATTTGTATTTACATCTGTAAAACCTCCTCCGTCAGAACCATTTTTGATATTGACTTTCTTCCTCTCAAAAAGTTTTACTTTTCTTCATGGTATATGATTTCAGGGCAGTGCCCTCTGCTGGACTGAGTCACAAACAATTATTCCAACGCAATGGATGTAGGAAATGGATTTTCAAATTAAGATTTTTATTTTAAAGTTCTCACGGAACATACACTTATACTTAATAATTTTCCTATTTCTAATAACACAAAACGCCGTCAAACAACCCCGAGAATTACTCTTAGATAAGCTAAGAAATCCAAAACCCATAACGGGACAATAATAATTCAAAAGTCCAACAGAAAATCACTCCACAGAGGAAAAAAAGAATTTAGATACTTCTGATTATCAAACTCAAAAAATGCTCTGAGGCCAGACAATTTAGAAAACTCACACTCAAAAACTCCAGACCAGAAATACAATACACAACCATAAACTTACTACCAGGAACCATGGAAGAGACAGGATGAAGATGTGACCAGGAGGAACACAAACGACAGTCTGACAATGAAGGGAAAAAGGAGTGAGACTTAAATAGGGGAGTGAACAGGTGAAAGACATGACAGTGATTAACTGATTGGAGACAGAAGGTAAGTGACCCAGGGGTGAAGCTGACATACATACACACATACACTAGGGGGAGAAAGAGACGAGGTGTCAAAATAAAGCACACAAGACATAAATAAATTAACTTGACAGACAGACATATAACAGTTTCATTTCATTTAAAGATGATAATGATGTTCAGGGCTTTAAATGCCTGCAACAAAAATGTTGAACGAAATGAACAAGATGAACGAAACACTATTAACGTTATGGTGGGGCCAATAAGTATTGGGCAACTTAAACATTTTTTGCAAGTTCCCCCATTTACAAAGATAAGAGAGGTTTGTAATTTTCATCATAGGTACACATCAAGCGAGAGAGACAGAATGTAAAAAAAAAAATCCAGGAAATCACTTTGTATGATTTTTAAACCATTTATTTGTGAAAATGGGTGGCCAATAAGTATTGGGCAGCTACAAAACAAACAACTCTTCTGTCCCTCACAGACCAATCACTCGCTCTTTATGAAGTTATTTCGGCCTCCACTTGTTAACAGTAAGAATGGCACAAGTTTGAACTGATTAGATGCATAAGAGGCACCTGCACACACTTTCAAACTGTCAGACTCCAGTCTTCACTATGGCCAAGACCAGATAGTTTCCCAAAGACACCAGGAATAAAATTATTCAACTGCCCAAAGCTAGGACGAGTCAAACTGCAATTGGTAGTTTGAAAAGTTGATCTTTTCTTTTCTGAGAAAAGATCAATAGTTTGAAACATTATTAGAAAATGGAAGGAGTATAACATCACTGACAACCTCCCTTGGAGTGGGGCTCCATGCAAGATCTCACTTGGAGGGGTTCAAATGATAACGAGAACAGTGAGGAATCAGTTCAAAGCTACATGGTGGGAACTGATCAAAGATTTGAAGACAACTGGGACCACTGTCACAAATATGACAATAAGTAACACACTACATTGTCATGAGGTGACCATTGGGTTGAGTCTCCAGACCTCAACCCAATGGAAAACTTGCACCAAGCGACACCCCTCAAACATAACAGCTCTAGAGAAGATCTGTGCAGAGGGGTTGTTCAAAATACCAACTAAAGTGCGTGTAGACCTGGTCAAGAACTACAGGAACCCGTTTGACCTCTGTCATTGCCAACCAAGGCTACATTACAAGTATTAAAAGTAACTTTTTCTGGCTACCCAATACTTATTGGCCACCCATTTTCACAAATAAGTTGTTTAAAAATCATACGATGTGATTTCCTGGATTTTTTTTGCATCCTGTCTCTCTCGCTTGATGTGTACCTTTGATGAAAATTACAAACCTCTCTTATCTTTTTAAATGGATGAACTTGCAAATTTTTAAGTTTCGCATTACTAATTGGCCCCACTGTATGTGACTTATATTGTTGATGACAGTGTAATGTCATTATGTTGCCCCAATCATTTAATGTCTTCTTGAACCTTCATAACCTCTGTACCTCAGATGAAAACCAACAATTCCATGTTCCTAAACAGGATAGGACATTCATCACCAAGGAAGGTGACATACAGAATATGCATGAAATAGGGAGGGATCATTTGATCTGACTACCTTTGAAGACCACAGAGGGATCATCTGATCTCCCCTGGAATGTTGTTTGTTATGCTAATGTGGCAGCTTCTTGCTGGGAGTTGAACATAGATTGTTAGAGCAGTAGCTCTGGGAGGAGGGGGAGAAAATGAGGTGTGAATCACCTAATGTTTTTCTAAATGTTTTGTCTTTTACTGTATTTTTATTTTATTCCTATTGTGTTTTTACTGTAAAGCACCCTGTGTACTCGTACTGTGAAGGGTGCTCTGTAAATAACATTTTACTTACTTCTACTTACTAACCAAGAGTAGGTTTTATTAGGTTTTACAGCAACTGTCAATGCTTCTGACTCTTATCTTCCTCTTGAAAGCTTGAATGTTCCTGTTTTTTGTAAATATTTTGCACTGCTTAGAATGGACAACAACACATTTGTCTTTTTTGTTGAGTTCAATTTAGTAAGGGACATGAAAATAAGAGATTGAAAAATATCCAAAATAGAAACCCGTGCTTATTTAGAATGGTTCATTTCTATTTTTGAAACAGCATTGTAGAAAACACAAACAATACTCACACATATTTACAGTGTGTGTGTGTTTGACATCACACAACTTTTTCAAAACTGTCCTTGGTCTGAGCAGACCTGGCACTCAAAAGACACTTCTTTTGTATATTTGCCACACACAAACTTGTCGCAATGAGCACACCAAACAGCAGCAGGGTTCATCTGTGCATGCTTGAATCATATGAAGCATCTGGTGAGTGAGAAAACAGGAAGTTTTGAAGGCGAGTTGTGATCCTATTTATGGTTTCTTGTGTTGGCTCTCCTTGAGCAGCGTAGGGTTCAACAGGAGTGAAATGCAGATGTCATCCAACCTGTTCCTTGCGCCACAACTTTTGCAGTTTCTGTTACCGCTGTATCCAGCCAGGGATTCTTTTTCGGGGGGACATCTTCCTCTGAAGACTGCTCAGAGTCAGATTCTGCCTGAAGGTCTAGCTCTCCCTGAGAGTCAAACCGGTTTGTTTCAGCCAGAATACTTTGTAAATCCTGCTCAGGGGTGAATCTTCTCTGCATTTTTGCTTGTTGGAGATCTTGGAGCAAATGAAGTGGTAGTTTGGTAGAGTGAATGTATTACTCCAAACAATTTTAGTTAATGGCTCTAGGGAGAGCTACCTTCCTAGTATAGTGCCCCACCTACCTGGAAATGTGTCCCCCCCCACCCCGCCCATGCTGGCTGCATGTTCACAATATTGATATCTTTATAATTAACATGCTTTGACACATATGTGAATTTTAGAAAAGGTGAAATCCGTCAGAAACGCAACAGGTACATGTTGCATTAGTTTTTTTCTTTTTCTACTTTTAATTTTGTTGATAATTGTGTGTCATATTAGCAATTTTTTATTATTCTAAAAGTTAAAACAAACAACCATAGATAAATAAAATAATAAGTAAAGAAGACAATATTATAAACATTATTCAAAATGTCGGTATAACCCCTATTTGATGTCGCTAATTATTAATAATTATCTATAAACTGTGTATACGTGTTGTTTCATTGATGCATATCAAATCGGTAGCCCTTCATATTACTCAGTGCCTCTGAAGTAGCCCCATTCAGTACAGTCCCATTCAGAATCACTGTTGTTTAGACAGTGCCTCATGCAACCATGATGAGTCACTCATGTGACACATTTGAATAACAACAATGACTGCTCAGCCAACTCATTCCAGGCAGGGTGGATGGTAGATGATCCCTCTTCAGTTCTCAAAGTAGTACCCAAAATCTTCAGTCTTGCTAGTTTCAAAGACCCAAACATACGTCACTGACTAAAACCACCTACTAATCTAAACTGTTGAAGAACTGTTGATCCGTTCATCCTATCAATACATATCAATAATTGGTGTAAAACACAGTCATTCATCTTTTCATGGTCATCAGATATGACCAATTTGGACATTCAGAGACTTTGTAGTTACCATGGAAACACCATTATCTTCTACAACGTCGATTCACCAGAAAACCCATGGAGTTGAATCAATGACAGTGGATGGACTAACTCACTTATGCTTTGTTTTTTTTTCTGTTTAATTAGAAAAGCATTTTAAGTTACTCTTTAATGAAAATCAAAATATAATGTTCAAAAATACATGATTTAAAGTGAAAAATGTAAGACAGAAGATGGTTTAACACCTGGTGATAAGTTGCTTGTTAAAGGTTAATTTGGGAGCATGACATAAAGCAGAAATGGGCCTTTATTGGTTGAAATGACTTGGTTAAGATTAGAACAAGGATCATGATAAGAGCTAAGAAAGATATACACAACTAAAAATCAACTTGCCTGGGCTTATGTAAAGATTGTGTTTAGGACCAGAGAATATAGTCAATCATACATTTACCTTAAATGTGACAAAGATTTTCTGTAAGAGATTATCCGTTTTTAGTTATATCCACCCATAACAGCTCTACCTAATAACTTCACCTAGACTCCATAAAGACCTTCATATGATCTTAAAGACACCACAACAGGACCACAGTTATTGTTCCATCTGGGCAAAAAAAAAAATCAATGAATTTGGAGGCCAACCTCACAGAGACCCTCACACTATTGTTTTTGTTGTGATACTAGATACTAGCTCCGGAGCTGCATGCGTCTCTTGAACCTCCTCCTTGTGGCTCCCTGGAGCATTTTCAAAAATATATGAAAATGGAAATGGATGATGGGGTGGGGGGGTTATATTTTTTGTTTTAATGTGGTTTCTGTAGGAGGACAAAGATGAAACAAACATTGTTAAAATTTTCCAATGCTGTAAAAATGTTTAGAATAAATCTAAAATGTCAACATTTCTGTCAACGAAGAGTTATATCACAGCCACACACGTTTCAGCGCCGCGCGGTGCATGTGGCTGTTGTAAACAAACCGGACGGTATGTCATGGACCATGGATCCCAAAAGGAGAAAGCCAAAGACAGCTGATAAGAACAGAGGATTCAAGGAAGAAGTTGTCAAATAATAAAATGAGTCATTTATAAAGACATTTCCAGCGAAGGCATCCTCTTTGCAGCCGACCACCGAGTGGAGTGACAGAACAAATGCGATTAAAGCACATGTACTTTAGGAGAAATTAGAGGAGCAAAGATAGTTTTAAGAAGTGGAGTGCAACTCCAAACTCCACTACTACTGAGAGTTTTATTGCAACCCAATGTAGAAATAAAGTCAAAATGAGCAGAAATTATAAACTCAAATATGCCAACAATAACAAGACGGTTTCCCAAAAATATCACAGCACCTATTTTCAGACTTCAAAAACAAAACCAAGGTAATTAAGAAAATGAAAGACATGCGTCTCTCCAAATGAAAACATCACCAATCACCAAATCACGGACATGAATTCAGCTCAAGTAACTCAAATGCCTCTGATGAGTCTGTGATATGATCAATATCGGACAGACAGCACTGTTATGCAGGTATGGAACTCTGATTGTATTGTTATTGAGGTTCGGACTGCGTTTTTTCCCTCAAAAATGACAAAAAATCTGATTTATTTGAACTTCTATAATTTCACCAACAAAATGTAATACATTAAAATTTTATTGAAAGTTAAACTTAAAGGAGGAAAGATCAAATAGCACAGAAATAGTCACCATCTCCTTGTTAGAGTAGTGGTCAGTATCCCTGCCTATCGCATGGTAGGTCTTGGTTTGATTCCCCGATGGACAATCAAATATTTTGGAATTTCCCGCTACAAGGAAAATAAACATTTAATCGTTAATGCTCATTATGTATTTGTAGCACACTTAGTCATTTTGATAGTATGCTAATATAGTTCATTTATACAGTGTTCCCATCACATAAGGGTTATATAAGGATTTACATTTTTTTGCCACTTCAGAGAGATTTGGTTTTTGTTTTTTTTGGTCCAATATGGCTCTTTTAACATTTTGGGTTGCTGACCCCTGTAAAAGATCTAATAGCACAATTTGCAGGGTTTAATTATCAGGATTTAGGGTAGAGACTTGGTCATAGAATCTGCTATGTTTTGTTTATGAGAGCTCAAGCAGGAAGTTTAAGATGTGAAACTTTTTGTGCAATGGGTGTGTATTGTCAAAGAGGTTGGATTCTATTTCTTATCCAACTCAGACGGACTTTTTGTTGCGGCGCTGTGATACTGCTCTACACCTTCATCACTGCTGACAGTGTGTTTATCTGTTTGAGGTTGACTGAAGTATACAAACAGATAAAAGCTGCTGGAGCATTTGTGAGCTTGACAGTGTTGGGTGAAGATTAACGACAGGGGAGGAGCTAAACGTCAGAAACAGTCAGGTTCGACCCTGGAAGCTGAATGGGTAGGGGGCACGCAACTCCAGCAGGACTTTCCCTATTTATAGCAATGTGAGGATAGAACTGGGTGGAAAGTGTTGAAGTAAAAAGTATGAAGGTGAGACACTGCAGGTGAATGGGGAAAAATTGCAACTTAATAATTATCACCATGGAACTTCCTCAGTTGATTACTTACAAAAGTATGAAAAAAATGCTTTAATTTTTTTCAAAATTTGTATGTTTGACTATGCAAGTCATACATTATCTAATTAAAATCTCTGCAATTATGTTTTCAGTAGACAAATCTGAACATGATAAATGCAGGTGCATTTCTTTATATTGTTTGTACACATTTTAATAAAGAAAATTTCAAGAGATTAAGGTGTCTGCTTTCATCATCCAGGTAATCAAAATATAGTCTTGTGATATTAAAAAAAAAAAAATCAAAGTTCAATCAATGAGACCAGGAATTGTTTATAAAGAAATATCTCTGAAAATGTCTCTGTAAGTGGGAAATTCCGCCAAAAGTGACATCTCCTCAACATATTACTGTATATTAAATGTAGAAACAGAAGTAATACAATAATACAAATTATATTTTATTATTATACAAAGCACTGTACACACAAATTATTGAAGTAATTACATATACATTTTTTACATTTTAAAAAGGCATCGAACCACTCATACATAGCATTTCTTGCCTGTTCCCAGGTTTTTTCTCATTGCTGTTACCCAGACACATTACCCTCTCTGAAAATGTTTTAACATTCCACGATTGGCATGTTGTGCAGGAAGTGAAGTCATTTGGGTCTTCTGTAATTCATGGGAAGACCAAAAGTAAACAAACTCATATATTTTTCCTTAAATTTAATATGTACGATATATTAGCTGTGTCAGAGAGTTATGACGATTGTATCAGATGTTAGGATTCTGGATCCAAAAGTAAACCTGGTCTCCATGTCAAATCAAGTGATTTGTTCAGAAAACAGTGAACCTTGAGTTACATGTGGAATGGGGAATAGTCCGGTTTCATCAGAGGTGGTGAAGGAGTCCAGGTAAGTTGAACGGCAGGTGAGTGAAACAATGTGGCAACTATGGCGGAGGCAGGGTGGGGCGAAGGGTCTTCCCGGAAGGTCACTTGAAGGAACGGACCGGACAGTTTGAGATACAACAGGTAAGAACATCTACTTCAGAATTAATAGGAAACTTTCAACAAGTGAATTGAGTACACACAAGGCCGTCAATTATCTGGTGCCATCCTCTAATCACAGCAGGATTCTTAAAATGGACGCTGATGACTCTGATGCAGAACAGGTGTGTGATCAGCCTTAGCGGGAAAAAGGTAGACATCTCATAAAAACATGAAAAAGATCGCAACCTTCCACCTCCACATGGGAAGGGGGAAGCACTGCTACTCCACTAGGAGTGACTCGTCACAACAGTCAATCTAAAAACTCAGTCCTGTTACATAAATTATTTCTCAGCCAATATTTATTGATATCAAAAGTAAAATATTCAGTTAAATCTAAAAAAATATTCTCCATGTGCTCAGGCTACTTGTATAGATGTTGAGTGGCTAGATTTCGCACAAATGCTAATCTTATACTAAAAAAGTCATTGATATTACTCTCATTGCTGTTACTCAAATCAGGAGTTTGACACAATAAAGCCATCGCACACACTCATGTAACACACTCACATACTCATTCCTGTTACCAATTTTGATTCCTGTTACCAATTTCTTTCTTTCGATTATTCAATTATTTCTTCAGAAATAAAGAAAATTTTTATTGGTCTCAACAGTTGTTGGAATGCTTAATGAAATATATGCTTAATCTTTGGATTAAATTGGTGTACTTTATGTGCTGTATAGGAAAAAGGTTTGATTTGCTTTCTTAAAGAAATACAGCTCTGGTCAAAATATAGTATTTTTTTGGCGTTCATATTTGCATTTTCATCATGTAACTATCCATTTTTTCTACAGTGACTCTATTCGCGAAGGGAAAACAATGCATGTGGTTGATATTCTTTTGAACATGGTTTTATAATGGCATCTTAGTCTTAGCAACTAAAGAGAGAAAAAAAAAAACTACAACAATAATAAACTTTAAAAAGTTGCAATAAACTAAATAAAGTAGCCAGAGATCGATGAGCAAATGTATACATTACTAAATTCTATATTGAAATGAAATGAAAAATGTAGTTTAATTTTGAAAAGTTACAACCAGCAAATTGCACTCTTTTGGCGGAGTGGCTTAGAGAACATATGTGCTACATAGAATGAGACACTTATACAAGGACAAAAAAAAACAACATTGCACCAAAATAGGGGGATTTAAATATTTCTATAGGAAACAATTACTCAAAATAAATGAGTATTTAGGACCTTAGTAATAATAATGTGGCTCATGAAAATAAAAAGCCTGGAATATACGGACAGGAATGGTGATTTTAGAAGGTTTAATGACATGTTACATTTTTCTTACTGTTGTTATATATATGAAAATAAATATCATTATGTGTGTGTGTGTGTGTGTGTGTGTAGCAGGCCATTACACCTTCTAAAGTCACCATCCCTGTCCCATGTGTTTCCATGGTCTACTTGTCACCATCTTGTCATTTCCCAATAGTAACTTACTGTCAGATGTGATGCTTCCTGATGTTTTTTAGTTGACTCAATAGATTGCTTTCCCTTTTCATGTTTTTCAAGGCCCAGTTGGTATTTTTCTTTTTCTTGAAAGTTGCCAGGGGCATTTTCAGAGTTCCCACGATGAACTAAACCCCAAACTGTCAAAGTACATCACATGATGCAACTTAGCAAATCACATGTGCAGAAACTAGCAGTAGCCAATGAGGTTTTATCATTACCTTTAGACGTCTTTTTGGACATTCATTATTGGTTACTAACTGTAAGAAAATGCCATTTGTTTGGGTTACATTGTGTTATACAAGAGAGTCAGAGCTTTAAAATGACACCAAGTAAAAGCATTCAAAATTACTTGATATGCATTGGTCATGTGTCATGAATGTTTACCTTCAATGTTATATAATATGAAAAACACTGATGGTGACAGGTCACTATCACTCTGAGGTTTCCATATAGTTATTTCATGTTTATACAATATGTGCATAAACCCATAAAAAGACAAACAAACAAACAAAAAAATTGAAACCATCTAAACATCTGTGACACCTGTCATTTTTGGAGATATGACAGAGTGGTACACTTTTGTTTCCTCGGTTGTAGCAAAAAACACAAAACAAATACTTGAAGTAAAATACTAACCTTATAGGACAAATAGTTAAAGAGTAAATGTAGAAAGCTTCTCTGGTTTTTGAAAGACCATGCCCTTCTTTTAATCCAGAAACAATGTCACATAAACTTGAAACATGCATTTCCTGCTTTAGGAATGATAGGCTCATTGTCAAAACAGTTTTCTATGTGGTGGAGAAACATGGGCAGGCGCATGTGAGGACACTGGCAACTTACAACCTCAGACACTTCTTACATTCTATTGATGATTAACCTTAAAAACCCATCATCCTATGCAGGTCCCTGTTACAGTTAGAATGCATCATTTACCTTTCCCTGTTTTACTGCCATGCTGCATTACTCTGATAAAACACCAAGATGTTCAACTGTCTCTCTTCATGGTGAAAGATGAATGAGAGCTCTGGGTTGGATAATGATATTCCACCTCTTTTACCTATGGCCATACTTTGCTGTCTTTTCAAAAAGGAACTTCTCCCTCAGCCCTCAGCGTGTTTACAGATGACAGAGGCAGCTCTCAACAAGCCCCCACCCCCCACCGCTACTGCTACCCCCTATCCTCCTCTGTTTTTTGGCTGCTCTCCCATGAGCACAGAGTCAGCACTTTGATTATTCATCTCATGGCTGCATGGCGCTCACTGAAATGCATTCAGTAGGAGTCATATGTCTGATAAACTAACTTCATTCAGCAGTGAAGACATCGTAGTTATTATGAGGTGGCGCAGCATGCCCATTGGAGGTGAGGGGCGGAGCTTGTATTAAACTCACGCTGACAGGCTGGCTGCTGTACAGCCCACTTTAAGGGCTCCTCGCTTACTGTATGTCCTTATTTCCTTTACAAAGGTCTGCCCTTCTCATGCAAGGAACAGGAGGCTTTCAACAGGAAATCCTGGAGCAAACACCTGTATATCATAAGTCTGGTACGACAAAACCTCTTCTCAAGAGACAAGTATTGATTTCATTGAAATAAATACGTTACTGTACATCCTCTACATTCTGAGTGTAATCACTGTATTGGCTTTATTATAAACTCAATTTCCAGTAAAGTTGTTTGTTTCCTACAACGTTCTATATACACAGCCCCCCCCCCAAAAAAAATAGTCACACTCAATATTTAACTGGGTTGTCTTTGATCATGCTATACAGTCACTCTGGAATAATTTATGTGAACTTGTGCAATCTACTTTGGATTTGTGTTTTAGGTACATATTGTTTATAGTACTGTTTACTCTGAAGAGCAGTGTTTTCACTGTTTATAGTACTGTTTACATTGTTACTGTCTATCTTATTTGTTTCTTATTTATATTGACTGTGTGAATTTTTTGTTGCCACCTTGCACTGCAGCCACTTATGGTTTTAAATTCACTCAGCAGTTGTGCACTTTTCTATCTTCCATATTTATTTTGGGTTATCAGTTGCCAATTCTATGACATTCCGTTACCAGATTCATTGTGTGTGTCTGTTTAATGACAATAAAGGAAATCAAAGTCTAAGTCTATAATGTCATGGAACCCAAGACCTGACCAAGTGAAGCAACTCCAGATCATGCCTGGTATATAATAGCCACTAGGCGGGATGGGAAATCATTTCACTGAATCTTTATGCTCTTTATAAAGTGATGGTAAAAATATGATGAGGTATGCACTACAGGAGAAAAACATGGACAATTGCATTAATTATCCAATGGAAGGATCTGAATCGTGTGCATACTTAAACTCAGGTTGGAACTGAATTAGTGAATGTCTGAAATTAAGTACTGTTCACGTATACTGTATATTACAGTGGGTTCTGTCACCAGTGTTTTACCACAAAAAGTACATTTTAACAACATTCCTTCATAATGATATTCAGATGAAACTGACCTAATTCAAAGTCGACTGGGTTTGAGGTGTTTGGGAAAGTACCAAATGTAAGTATGGCAGATGGAAATAAGGGCAAAAATTGCATATTCAAACCAAAATGGTGGATTTAGCATATGGGTCTAAGAGGCTTTATTTAAGTCCAGATTTGATACATGTGGATATACAGTATAAGCAAAAACTGAGATTTTTGCACTATTTTTGCCATTTTGGTGCACTCATTTCCAAGACCCATAACATATTAAATCTATCACCATCTCCAATCCATGACCAGTGTTGGTTAGTTGGTTCTGGAATTTCTTAAGATACTCAAAAATATGATTAAATGTTGAAATGCAGGGAGAAGAATTGTTGCATTTCTGGGAAGACCCTCAGACTCTTCAGAGCTCATACCACAGAGGTAATATACTTACATAGTGATATGATGCATTACACCTCTGGGAATAGAAAGATTTTTCCATCCAATGTAATTTTAAGAAAAAATGCAGACATTTACATTTTCACATATTTACACCATAATTGTCACCCGTTTTAAAGAATGTAATCACAGAAGAAAATTTAAATGTGTGTGTGAGTGGTTTATAATTATGTCTTTGTTAATGTACGTGAACATATGGGACATTCTTTATAAATGGGTATTTGAGCCTGTAAGTGTAGTTTCCATATGTTAATGACAAGATGGAGAGAAGATGGTGCCGGTGTGTGTGGCTAGCCATCTCTTGCTCTCGCTTTGTTTGTTGTTTTGCTGTTTCTGATCCTTGGATGTGAAAGGACTGCCAAACACATTTAGATCTTCAATTTTCTGTTAAAAACCTCATAAGGATCGATTATGACAGACAGGATTCTCTGCCCCCATTCCTGGCGGGGATCCCAACTCGCCTTTGCTGGTTTATGGTTCCGCCCTACTGGCAGAGGTGCCGGCGGCGGCAACGGCTCTGCGGTAGACGCGTCGGTCAGCTGGTGAAACTGAAGAGACATCAGCCATGCTCTTCTATTATTTCGGGGACGACACATGGATTATCTCCTCGTTTCTTCGTGCCCTGGCGTTACCTGGATCCTGTAGACACCTGACTGGTACCTGTGGTCGGCTTTGGTGGGGCGTTCCGGCTCCACTGTCCATGCTCTCCCCGGCCCCGTCGGCGCGGGGTGAATCCTCGGAATCTGAGGCCGCTGTGCCAAGCTCTCCGGTCTGCCGAGATCCGGCCCCAAGCTCCAGCCCCTGCCAGATTTGGGTGAAACATAAGTTTCCCTTTAAATGGTCTCCTACTGGTTTTAAGTATCTCGGCGTTTGGGTGGACAGTAACCTGAAAAATTTTATAAGCTTAACTTAGTTGGTCTGCTCCAGAAGGTGGGAGAGGATCTAAAGGGATGGATGGACATGCCTCTTACCCTATTGGGAAGAATTAATGTCATAAAAATGAATATCCTGCCTAGACTCTTATATATGTTTCAGTCACTCCCCATCCAAGTCCCTACAACATTCTTCTCCTCACTTAAGAAAGTAGTTAGGCAATTTATATGGCATGGTAAGACACCAAGAGTCAGCTTGGATAGACTAACCTTGAGCTACGAGGATGGGGGCCTGAAACTACCTAACTTTCAACAGTACTACTATGCTGCACAAGCCAGATTTCTAGCCCAGATATTCGATACAGGCCACCGCCCCTTGTGGGTCGACAATGAAAGGATAGAGATGAAAGAAGAGATACCAATGCATACTGTTCAAATGGGATAGAAAAACTATTAGAACAGCAACTGAAAACCCTCTAATCATCCACTCAATCCAAATCTGCTACAAACTTTGGGATTTGTTTGGGGTGGAAGGGTTTCTTTCTCCTAAAACCCTGCTATGGGGAAATGAATTACTACCCAAGATCCTCCAGTGCGGTAACTTTAAATCCTGGCAGGAGAAAGGCATATGTCGTCTAGAACACTGTTACAAGGACGGAGAGTTTAAGTCGTTAGAACAACTAAAGGAAAGATTTGAGCTGACAAAGACTTCTTGAGTTATCTCCAACTACGGGATGCTATCAGGACCCAGCAAAGGGGAAGTTGGAATGCACCTCCCATGTCTCCAGTTGAACACCTGTGCCATGCAGAAAAAACAATGTTGAGAACAATCTCAAGGATATATAGAGCCCTTATGTCCACCATAGTGATACCAGATAGAGACAGAGCAAGCAAAGTCACCTCCACCTTAAATGCTAGGTACAGACTGATACAGTTCAACTTCCTCCATCAGGTGTATATTACTCCACAAAAGGTGGATAAATATAACAGTAATGTGCCACCTCTGTGTTTTAAAATGTGGTATGGAAGAAGGACATTTCTCCTCTCCACATGGCAGTGTTCCAAATTGCAGGGGTTCTGGCAGGGGGTATGTGAAACTCTTTCCAGGGTCCACAGGGTTCCATTCCCACTGGACCTTGAAGTCTGTCTACGAGGGAACCTAACTTAACTCAAACTATCTAAGTGGGATAAGAAACTGACTGAAATCCTACTGACAATCACCAAGAAATGTATCGCTAGAAAATGGAAATTAGACACTCACCTTCCAATCAAGATGTGGTTGGAAGAAGTCAACAGTTATGTGCCCCTGGAGAAAATAACCTACTTGATGTATAGGAGAATTGACATCTTCTATCAGGTATGGAAACCATTTTTAAATTATATGGAAAATGTACCAGCACACCACACAGACTCAGCTTTGTCGGCCTGATTTACACCACATGGACTCAGCTCCTTATATGTACATGCACCACATGGACTCAGCTCCATATACCAGAGTTTAACATGTGTGATGGAGGGGTGTGAGGTTAACATGTGTCTCTCTGCATACTGTGTAGTTTGTATTGCCAACGTACTAATGTACTGTTGTTGTCTATCCATCCATCCATCTATCATCAACCGCTTTTCTGGGGCCGGGTCGCGGGGGCAACAGTCCAAGCAGGGAGGCCCAGACCTCCCTCTCCGCAGACACTTCCTTCAGTTCTTCCGGAGGGACCCCAAGGGGTTCCCAAGCCAGCCGAGAGACATAGTCTCTTCAGAGTGTCTTGGGTCTGCCATGGGGTCGCCTCCCGGAGGGACATGTCTGCAACACCTCCCCAGGGAGGCAGCCAGGGGGGCATCCGAAACAGATGCCTGAGCCACTTCAGCTGAATCCTTTCGATGTGGAGGAGTAGTGGCTCTACTCCGAGCTCCTCCCTGGTGACCGAACTCCTCACTTTATCTTTAAGGGTGCGCCTGGCCACCCTGCGGAGGAAACTCATTTCAGCCGCTTGTATCCGGGATCTAGTCCTTTCGGTCATGACCCAAAGTTCATGACCATAGGTGAGGGTAGGAACGTGGATCGACCGGTAAATTGAGAGCTTCGCCTTTCGGCTCAGCTCCCTCTTCGCCACGACAGACCGCTGTATCGGTCTATTGTTGTCTAATAAAAAATTATATATATATATATATAACTAAATGGCTCCCTTAAGCATGAGCACATGTCCTCAGTACTTGTCTTCCCCCATTGGCTCCCTAACAGTTTAGCTTTCCTTTTTTAGTAGTATTTGTTTTTAAAGAATATGTTTTTCTGTGTTGCCAACAATCCACTTGGGCCAAACAGGTTGTTACCTTGAATTGTCTTTACTTTGTACTTCAGTACTCCGAATCCCCCTTCCCCCACATCACATTGTACATACATTAATTGTTAGATAACTGATATGTAAAGAATTTAACTAACTTTATTTAAAATATTCTACACCATAAATGCACACTACTCACTTATGTAAAAGAATGTTCTTTTCCTCCTCTTTGCTCATGAGGTTAGAAACAATATGAGGACCCTTTGTTGTGCACATTGACTTTAGTTTTGCTCTCAGGACTTTTCAATATTTACATGAAAAATCGCCTTGTGTCAGCCATTACAAATCATCAACAGGAGAAAGTCTCGAGTCAGCTCTCATGCTCAACTAGAGCAGCATTTTCTCTTCTTCCACTGAGACTTAAAGGTCCCCATGGAAGACTAATGTCTCTGTGTTTTTACCTTTGCTACATAAGAGCCCCGATACGCTGTCTTGTGTACCGTTGCATTTTAATGACCTATTATTACCATTATAAGGTTGAGAGAAGGACAATAAAATATGGACAAAGCATTACAACAGTCTTTGACAGATATACTGTAATTGTATCAGATAATGGGAACTTAATGGTGTTTAAAGAGTTAGTTGTTGGATATAATACCCCCAAAAATCTTTAAACACCTACATATGATACAAATGCTTTTTCAGGAATAATACAGTGTTCGAGGGTGTCTTGTTTGGATACACCAAAACCCATGGACTTTTTAACAGAAAAACACTTTTCACCATGACGGATGAATGAACCAAATGTGTCCTGTATTTATCAAAGGGTCAGGGCATACAAGAAGGACAATCAATTAAATATCTTCACTCATTTTTCTTGCCCTCATTCCATCCCATCCAATAGAAAAGCAAGGAAATTAAGTCCCCATAAACCAGGATTCCTTTGTTAAATGTCATATTGAAGGCATGGCACACATCTAAAACAAAGCAGTGTATTAAAATGAAGTTTTCCAGTATTTGAGGTTGCATTAATTATATAAAGAAAATATGACAAGCATACACCGCTTATGAGAGACAGTGTATAATATTGCAATGTAACACAGTTTTACGGATAATAACAGTGTATATATGTATATGGATCAGAAAAGCATCAACTGTAACTAAATAACTAAAGACTGATGACATAGCTGTCATGTTGAACTGACGGCTCTTTGAAATGCTGGCTCCAAGGCATAGATGTCTCATCTTGTTAAATATCTGTTTCCTTGGCTTCAGAGACTTGAGGCCTGTACATACCTGCACTTGCAATAGCAAATGTTAGAACTGTCTCAACGACGGGAAGGGAAAAAGAACTCCTCATCTTCCACTCATCCGCCTCCCTTATACTAACCAAGTGGAAGGCATTACGAAAGTCCAGTTTGGTGAAGATTGTAGTTGTTGCAGCTTGTAGTTGTTCGAAGGCAGAGTTTATGAGTGGTAAGGGGTAACGGTTCTTGATGGTGATGTCGTTGAAGGAGGAGTAGTCAATACAGGGGTGGAGCGATCCACCCGTGATGAAGAAGAAGCCAGCCTCAACTGGTAAAGATGACTGACAGATTAGTCCCGCTTCTAGAGACTCGTTGATGTATTCCTCCATTGCGTGTCTCTCCTGCCCCAAAATGGAGTACAACCTCTCCCGGAATTAGATCGATTCTGCAGTCCTATGGGCGGTGTGGAGGAAAGGCTTTTCTCAATACTTCTTTAAGATCTTGACAGCACTCTGGTACCCCCTTGAGGTCGGCATCCGAGGTGTTGATGGATGCAGACGAGTAGCTCACCTCCTTTGGTCCCCAATTAACGACCCGCCCTGTACTCCAGTCAACCACGGGTTTGTTCATGCTGAGCCAGGGGAGTCCCAGAACACACATTTGAGCGATGGAATCAAATAAATGAAAAACCACGTCCTCATGATGATCGTTGATGATTAGACAAATAGGAGAGGACTTGTGTGTGACTCTAAACAAGGGGTTACTGTTTATGGCTCTCACCTTCAAAGGGGTGTCTACTAAGGAGTTCTTAACGCCTAACATCCAGGCTAGTTCGCCAGACAGGAAATTTAGGTCGGCGCCAGAGTCAATGAACGCACCACATTTCACTCTTTTCTGATTGTACTGTAATAGTATGGGAGTCATTTTTCAGGGGGAAGCAACATGGGTGATTTGGGGCTCACTGACATCTTCACCGTCATCAGTCAACCATATCTTTTACTGGATATCTCTGATACAAATGTCCCTTTTCCCCACAGTATAGACACCGCCCCTCCTGAAGACGGCGCTGTTGTTCCTCTGGACTGAGCTTGGTGTGCCCCATCTGCATCAGCTCTTCAGTTGAACCTGGAAGTGCGCTCTCCTGCCTGGGAACATCGCACTGATGATAGTTTGAGTGACCCCTCTGGCTAGGAGGAGAATCGACGCATTGACCCCGTTGACGTCTCCGGTCCTGCAGCCGATTGTCAATCCGTATGGCGATCGCGATTACTCCGTCTAGGTCCAGCGGTATGTCAAGCGGCACTAGTTGGTCCTTCAGAGGATCATTGAATCCCTAAGGAATGCGTCGATCAGCGCCCGCTCATTCCACCCGCTGTCCGACGTTAAGGTGTGGGAGTCGATGGCGTAATCTGGGAGTCTTTCTGCCTTGAGCCAGCCTTTTCAGACTTCAAGCATCTTCACGAGCTGGAGGCGAGTGATCAAAGATTTTCTTCAGGTGAGCGGAAAACCAGTTAGGTGAGTCGCTAACAGCCGATCCCCAGTCCCATTCCACTGTTGCCCGAGCCAACATGCTTCCACTGAGGTGAGACATCTTCAAGGCGATTTTGGAGCGTGGCGTGGGGAAGGATCCAGAGTTCATCTCGAAATTCAGATTACATTGTACCAGAAATGCTTAACAGGTTGATGCTACTCCGGAGAATTGCTCCGGTACCGCCAGGCAAAGGAGTGTTGACGAGGCTATGGCGACTGTGTGACCCGCTGCAGTTAACGGGCTGTGGATCCGCCACAGCTGCGGGGGTGGGTGGTCTGAGCTCTACCCATCACCTCAAGCATCTGCTGACTCAGTTGACTGACCTGAGCCACCATCGAGGACCCAACAGCGTCCTAATGTGAAGAGAGCGCCAACATATCTTGGACCAGAAAAGCCTCCTGATCCTGCTGCTGTCTGATACTCTCCTCCTGAGTGAGAATTATATTTTTCAATGATTCTAAGTCTGCTGGGTAGATGTTGGTCAGATCGTTTTGATAGAACTATCTCAACAACGGACCCAGACGCAGTCGAATTTAGATTTGTAATAAAGGTTCTCTCAGGAACATACAAAATTCAATACGTTCATTATATATTAACACCTGTGAATACAGATTTAACAAAAAAACCCACAACAGGAAAATCATAAATTCAAAACTATAAGAAAAAATTACACTTGCAAGGAAAAAGCGTACAAATACAAAATCTAACAATTACCACAAATAAAGCAGGACTACGAAAAAACAAACTTACCAAATTAGCTTTAACAAATCAAACTTCGGCAAAAGGCATACTCACGGGTTCTAAGACAAGACTAGACAGGATGAGGAAGACTTCACAAGGCAAGACGTTCCACAATCTTCCCAAGGACAAGGGAAAACACACAGACTTTAATACACAGGGAGTCCACCAGGTGAGACACATCAGACGCGAGACACAGGTGGGGCGGAATCTGGGAGTGAAGCTAACTGAAACATAAGGAGAAGAACGCTGGACCCAACAGGAAGTCACAAAACATAACAGGAAACACACAAACTGAGCTCGACACGCACGAATCATGACAACAGAAATATTATTTGAGAAATTTTAAAAAAAGCATTTTTGATTGTAAGAAGAAGCTCCTGGGAAGTCCTCCGCTTATTTTGTTTTTCAGTAGAATTGGAGCCTTTTGTCTTTAGGTTACCAGTTCTCTGCTTCAGTGTTGCTGAAGATCTGGGGTTGATACTTGAGCAGCTTCAGTGGTAGGTCACGGCTCCTAATGTGTACAATGAACTAATGCTAATGCTAAGGACTGCGTAGATGTCCCCAGGAAAAGAATGATGTCATGTTTCTTTCTCTCAGTCCTGGATTGAGAAGAAATTTCTCTTGTTCTTTTGGAGGATGTAAAAACCTTCAGACCGGAGATTCGGGACCAATAAGCTACTTCAGAAAAGAGTGATCTGATTCAACCTGAAGAAGATTTCAACTGCAAGAGACGTGACAATATCATCACATATCATCACTGTTGATATGTATATTTATTTGTTCATTTTTGTGTATTGTCACTTATTATCGACATGTTTTCATCACATTGAATGCCTTATTTGCCCTAGAATTAGTTTTAATAAATAAATAAATAAATTAATTAATTAATTATGGTTGACATTTTCCCATATAAGTTCTTGGAATCTTTTCATTTGCTGCCTGTCTACACATTCTTCCTGTTTCCTTTTCACATACTCCTGCTCCAGATCATCTAAGCATTGAGTCTCACTACTCCCCAGACACCACCAGAATCCACTGAGTCACATCCGTCATCCCAGTCCTGCTCATATACAGACCTGTACCACACTCCACCTTCCTTCCCCATTTCTACCTCCTCCTGCTTTATTGATCCAATCTCCTCTTCAGTAAAGACCAATAATGAAAATAGAATGCACCATAATATTAACCAATATTGTCTTGCAGATTCTTAAAAATTACTTTTTAAAGAGGATGTTTTAATTTATTGCTGAGAATATTTCTACTTTTGTGAACTCATACAGCAGGATTTGTAATTTTGACGAATTTCAATGAATTTGGTTTTATTAATATTTTTTAGTTGAATGTAAAGTTTGAAGAAGTGCAGTTCGTAGACAGTGATTTTCTTTGCAGTGTGCTTCTTCAGAGCCAAAAGGATACTGATATTAATACGCACACAGGCACAGCAAACACCTGCAGTTAAGATGGTAGAAATTGCCTGGGAGTCAGGCAGTTAATTGCACAAATGCATTAGTAATTGGAAAGGAGATTTAATATCATCACTCATAATGTGACTCATCTGCAGTGTTCTTTGAATACCAATCACGCTTGAACAGAGATGTGTGCCAGGGTCGAAGGAGGAAGCATATGTTTCTTCACAGCTTCTGAACACTGACTCAGAAGTCCATGCATGTTTACTTTAGGGGATGTGTGTTGAGTTATTAAACCATTCTCAAATCATATAATTTATGAAAGCATATAACACCCATCACCTTTCCATGAAGCATCCCACCAGCCCCTACGGACCCTAGTCTACAGACCCTGTGAACTGACACGAGTCCACATTGACTGCAATGAAGTCAATGCAGACATATCTTAACCCATAAAGACCCAGAGCCGCATTTGTAACCGTTCCACAAAATATTTCCATAATAACATAACATACATTTTTCCCCACGTATAACCTTTCTTAAGTGATTTAGTGACATTTATTAAGTATTAACCTTTCAGAGAAAATCACGTGATTTCCTGTATTTAATTCACAGATCATGTAGATTTTCATTAAAACTCAGTTTAAAGTCTATTATATCAGAAACAGTGAGAACTGTTTAAATGGGTCATGTTTGATGACTATGACCAATTACTGTATTCCAAAGCATTGATACATTATTGGTCCAGAAGTTATCGAACATATCAGATCAGTACATCGTTTCAGTTGCTAGTGGCTGTTCAGGTCTTTATGGATTAAAGTTGTAGCAGCACTGAAGACCACGGCCCTTAGCTCTACTGACCTCCATCACTATTAATATACTGTCAATTATGTTTTTCCTTTTCTCGTTTACTTAATTTGGAACTTCTAATATGTGATCTGGTTATCCATCTTTGGCATCTCTGGCATCCCGCCACCGCCCGTCATCAATCGCCCTTAGTCTCTTTATTCTAATCTTGACTATCCTTAACTGCTGCTACCATGCGCTCTACTGCACTTTTTTTTTATCCATGTGGCTCTGTTGTATATATATTTATATATTTTACTTTGATTTTAATTTAAGTTATTTTATATTTACTGCTACATTGTGCACTTGAATGGTCGTGTAATTTCGTCATACTTGTATGATGACAACAAAAGCATTTGATTTGATTTGACTTCTTTGATTCTGTTGGAATTCACTTTTATTTCTCCTTCTGAACTTGATTTCCGACTGAGGAATAAAACCTTTGTTTTTGAACTGAACTTATCCGCGTCTGGATCTGCTATCATTTTGTACATAACAGGTCCCCCTAATAACCAAAGGGTAGGGGGTTTGAATCCAGCTCTGTCATTGTGTCCTTGGGCAAGACACTTGACCCACCCATGCATTGTATGCATTTTTTGAATATGGGTGAATGTTTGGTGGTGGCAGGTGGTGTGGATTGTGCAGCCACGTTTCTGTCAGCTCTCCCCTACAAAACAGTTTACTACAGCAGAATGAGAATGTGAGAGTGAATGGATAATGGATCATTTGATGTACGGGCTTTGAGTTCTCTGGAAGCAAAGTGCTATATAAATCTAATCCATTATTATTATTATTAGTTAATAATGCCAGAGTAATTGTAAACCAGTGATCTGTCACTGTGTGAGTATGGGTCCTTATTCTTCCAACAGTGAAACAGTGCTGCAGAGTGGAAGGACTTATGTCTGACCGTAAAGAGAGTTAGGACACTTTAAAGACAGTAAATGCTGTATAATTCACAACTTTGTGGTCTACAGCTGTTATTGCAGCCTTCAGGCCATTCTCACTCATGCTAGTCATTTTTTTCAACCTTAACTGCACGATTTCTTCCCAGAATTGTGAAACAATAACTTAGACTTTTATTTTCAGGCTGCGTGAGGTGTGCACACTGTGAAATGAAGAGTTCTGTGTTGTATTATCACTGATGTGACACAGTCCCTGTGTTCATCTCATCCAGTTTCCTGATGATGACATCTCGTTGACCCCTAGTTAAAGTGAAAAAACTCTTTACCGGAAACACAGTTTTTAATGTTGTAGATAATTTGGTTGTAGTATTACATGTGGACAAAATGTTGAAACATAGGGGACAGGACGTGTGTGTTATTGAATATTAGAACTAGTGTGGACAGGAAATAAATCTCTGTCAGATCCTGCTATGGTGTGAACTCCGAGGTTTGGATGCTCTGCTGTTAGAGCAGTTCCATCAGGGCTGTGCTGTTGTGGGGCTGTGATGTGCACCGTGGGTCAGCGTAAGGCCTCCATGTAGATGTAAGACCTGGGCTCATTTCTCTTTTTGTCATGTTGCTGAAACTTTGGGGATATAGGGTAGAAATTAAAGTACATATGTTTGACTGTTGGGGCTTAGGGAACTCATGCCAAGCCTCTGCACCACTGTGATTTCTCTAATAATTTCTGTATTTGAATCCAGCCTCCGGAGTACCTTCACCGTGACTCAGCAGAAAAGTTCACCGCTGTTGGGTCGTACTCCTGGACGCTTAAGTTGCTGACTTTATTTAACGGAGGTGTCCATGGCAACTGTGTTCTCCTCTTTTATGCTTTTACATTCTTCTAATGAATATACAGCCTGTTTATGCCAGAAGCACAGTGAGGACGTTTTCATTTTCTATAAGTGGGATGTTTCTAATTCAAAGCTGTCTGTGTTTTGGAGAGAGACCCTATGGAGTTCTGCAGGGGATTGATGGAGTCTCTGAAAAACTTATTAAGTTAAACCAACATAAACCCTAGTGTATTTGTAGACAGAAATAATGATGTTTTCCATAAATAAAAACCAGTGGTGAAACAGTTTTTTAATGTAATTACAAAAGAAAGGTCCCAGGGTTTGGAATAGACCGTGGTGTAGAAGAATGACTTTGTTTTCTGCGAACTCTTTGCACTTTTATATGCAAATGAAGCTTATTTTGAAGGATTGCTGAAACAGCACATTTACATCTCCTGTCTCTGCCACAACAGGCCCCAAAAGTCTGTATCTGTATCTATGAACTAACCAAGCCATTTAATGCAAGGCATATTTATACACAATTAACAGCACTGGAAATTCAGTGTACTCAAAACTCAAAGTATTCTTTGTTTATTTGTCATTTTGTTTTGCAAGAGAAAGGTTTCAAAACTTGTAGACACAATGTTTTTGTACCATAATTATCAGTAATAATAGCTAAGAATAACAGAGGGACATGCTATTGAAAACACGACAAAACTCAAAATGTCTTACAAAATCACAGTAATTTCTGTAGTCATTATCTACAGTAATTCACATTTTTTTTATAAGATGATGATGCTATATAATTTGCTGTTAGTGTCTGTGAAATGGCAATATTGTTAGTGTACTGTCGAACACAACAGTAAGTCCCGTGAAATAAGTCATTTATATGGTTATAATTCTCAAGTTGTGAAATACGGAATAAATTGTTTCAAGTAAACGCTACATATTCCTGACCTTGTTTTCAGAGAACAAAGAGGCCATGTGATGATATTAGTCCTGTGTGAATATACATCTGTGCTTTAGAGTCATTTATATCCTTATCTTTTTTATCCACTTTTATTCTGATTATAAATGTCAAAGGGAGTGTGGAGGAGCTCAAGGTGGTGCACCTCTCACTCATATCTACCATTTTTATCTTTCTGTTTATTTATTTATAGAGGGTCCCTGGCAAATGTCACACACACACACACACACACACACACACACACACACACACACACGTATATA
>JAPTHA010000005.1:5836563-5847725 GCA_029814585.1 Gymnapogon annona | reverse complement strand
GTAATTGGGACTGCGGCTGTACCTTCGGTGAACAAATTTACCCAAGGGTATTAATAAAGAAACCTTGAAGAATTTTGGGTGGAAATTGCTCATGTTGTGCATATGTAACCTGGATGTGTGTCCTTATCTCTAACTCTGAATCACTTACAATCAGAGTTAGAGCGACAACTGTAAGAGCTGTGCATATCCACATTAGCAGACCACAGCAAAGCTAGCAGGCCGCAAAAGATAAAAAATTGCTCACACTCACAACAACTAATACGAAAATGCTGCATCATCACAATACTTTAAACATACGTTCCCAACATCATTAAACACCTGCTGACTATTCTGACTGGTTATAAATTCATTCACTAATTATTTTTTTCCACACCAAACTAGAATGATAATGCCAATTGAGCTCACCAGAATAGTTCTCAAAGTTCAGGAAAATCCTCAGACAGAACTTCTCCTACGACTGGCTGCAATGTCGCAGAAGCAGGCACCTTGTTTGTAGACGACTGCTAACAGTAACTGTCTCACAATGTTCATGGAGTTTTCTGTGCTACCTGGAGAACAACTTGCTTCATTGAAGCACGGCGTTTTTTCCTTGCTCTGCTTTTTTTCCACTCTAGTCTCTCACACACACTGAGAGCTGCAGGTGGTGCGTTCAGGTAAACTCTGGATTTTAATTGGTAGACTTAACCGCTACGATGTATTCAATGAACCTGCTATGTTTGATTCAGAAATCTTATCAGGGTTACACATAGAATAGCTATTCACCAAACAGTCCGGGTGGATAGCTCAGTTGGTAAGGCACCAGGATGGTGTATAGGAGACCTGGGTTCGATTCCCGGAATGAGAGTCCAGTGGGTTGTGTCAGGAAGGGCATCCAATGTAAAAACTCCTGCCAATCAAATATGCAAATTGGATTCGCTGTGGTGACCCCGGAAGGGAAAAAGCCGAAAGAAATCAGCAGCAGCTATTCACCAAACAAGCAGATTTAAATCATTCAGAAAAGAGAATCTCCTTGGAAAAAATTATACCCTGCACATCAGGAAAGGGAATAATGTCAGTAATTTTCCTCATTATTTGTGCGCCACAGTGTTACCGGTGTTATGTGAATGCTGCATTTACGGTGTGGAGTTAGAGTTTGGTCCTCCTTACTTCAGCAAAAAGTGCAATAATGGGCTGTGCGTTGAATCTTCTGTTGATTATGTTTTTCTGTGCAGCTCCTTCACAGATTACATTAATTAGACTCCCCATTAACAGCCTAATAGAATGTGAAAGTGATAAAAATTACATCTGGCCCATTATATAATCTGAACCTGATTTCCTCAGACCTGTCAGATTGACAATTGTCCTGTAATACAATGACAAACACAAAGACGGCATAAAAGATTTGAGTTTCTTCTTATGAAATGATTGTGACAATGTCATTTATTCTTGATACATACTGTAACGCTTAACCGGGACTCAGTATGGACTCCTTGGACTGACTCAGTGGTGATTAATTATGGATTTAATAAGAATAAAAAGAGGAATCTGCCTGAAAACAAAAATTATTCCATCTTTATGGGCATTAGTGCATTATGAGGAACTTTTAATGAGATGTTCTTCAGTAACCAACAGCAGATATGACCAGTCAAATAACATCATCTATTGTGTTTCAAGATCACATCAATAATACTGAAGTACCAGTTTTGTGACGAATCCAATTCAATGACAAGTCTTATGACAAAACTCATACCTTAAGGATAACTAAAATACACCTCACTATTACTTTTAAGGGGTAAAGCCCCTGATACCAAACAAAGACCTTTCTGTGTTGAGTTTGCATGATGTCCCCATGGGTTCTCTGGCTCCTCCCAGCATTCAAAGACATGCACTGACAGGTTAGATGGGAAATCTAAAATAGGTGAGCGATTGTCCTTAATATTCCGGCCCTGTAATGACATGGTGACTGGTCCAGGGAGAACCCTTCCTTCAACCATAAGGTTCCAGTGATGCCCATGACCCTAGTGTGGAAGAAGGAGTTTCAGAAGGTGAAGGAATTAATGGATACTGTTTAGTGTTCCATGTGGACAAAGGAAAGCAGAGACATCTTGGAGCAGCACCACTGAAGGTCATTCTGACATTCAAATAAAGAACCTCTACTGCATAACAGAACACGTTGATGAACATCTAACTTGGACTTTGAAAAATGGGGCCGGTCTTGTACATCACATTCCTTGTCAAACTAGACTTGAATCAATTTTATGCAACAGTAGATTCATCAAAGGCCTGATACTACACATCTACCACGCGTACAAATGCTAGAATGTCTCTGATGGTGCATGTGGACTGGAGGGCACTGCAAGGAGCTATTTTTTGTCTTAAATGTTGCAGCTTTTACAGAGGAAATAATAACTTGAAAAATAGTTGCTGTGTTCCTACTACAACTGAATGGTCATCCATATTAATGGATTCACTGACATATTGGGTATATATGAGAGTAGAAAAGACAGGAAATGTCAAACTTAGATACCCTCTCTCTGTCTTTCTCACTCATTTTCTGAACCCACTTTATCCTTTGTAGGGTCACGGGAGATCACTGGAGCCTATCCCAGAAACTGAAGGGCGAACGGGTGGTAACCTGGGGGATAGGTTGCCAGTTCATTGCAGGGATCATTCACACTCATTCATACACCAGCGCCGGCACTGGAGCCAAGGTGGGTAAAGTGTCTTGCCCAAGGACACAACTGCTCATGACCAGGACAGAGTGGGAAAATTGAACCACCAAACCTTCTGTTATTGGATGACCTGCTCTATCGCCTGAGTCACGGCCGCCCCAGACCTAGAAAATCCAGTCATAAATAACGCCAATGTCAATAACAGATGTGAAATATTGATTAAAAAATAATTCATGGTATACCTTTAATCGTCCCGCGAGGGGAAATTCCAGACACAGCAGCATAACACAAAGAGTAGAAAAAAACAGAGCAGAACAGATATACAACAAATTGAATTCTTGCACAACATAGACCACATAGACAATATACATGATTGAAGTCGCAGAGATGATAACGATAACGAAGGTCTGTGATACATCACCCGAAGCTGAGAGACCGTAGTGAATGTCCTCGCAGGCCACCAGACATTTAGATGTTGTATGTACGTATTGTTGATCCATAGGCAGACCATCGGTTTGTTCTGAAAATGTTCCTTTGGATGAGGTTTAACTCTGGACATCCAAGTGAAGTATCCTGTTAATATGTCATTGCTCATATTTGTAGTGTTCATAATGATGTTGTCTTTATAATAATCTGAATGACTTGGTTCAACTGCTCCTGTGTCAGTTTCTACTGTTATCCATGTACGAGCTGTTTGTTGTAAGTGTGCACTGGGATTATGCATTGCTGCCGTTGTCCCTCCTGTGCTACTTCTTTAATGCCCTGCTTGTCCAACACCATTTCACCAAGTTACCTAATTCTATCAGATCACATGACTCTGTTTAGACAACTCTCAGTGCAGCCTGAAATTAATGGTGCAGATCATAACAAACAAATAGCAATTACTTTTTAATTGAAACAGGGACTCCAGGGCCTCAAGGCTGCTGTGGATCAAAATGAATTGTCCATCCCTGTCTCTAAAGAAATTGGGTATTAAATAAGGTCTGTTCCTGTAGCCTGACTCATTCCCACAGTCTCAGAGGAGAAATACTCTTTTTTTTGTTTTTGCATTTGTGATTAGGCTACTGATAAGAAAGAAGATTTTGATTTTAAACGAATGGACTAAGGGATTACTTATCTGCTTTCCATGATTCCAGTCACAGAAAATCTAATGCTTGTACAATACGAATGTATCTGGCTATGATCTTATCCCTATTCAGATACATAAATTTGTTCTTGAAATACAGCTCTGGAAAAATAGTTTTATTCATAGGTATGTTTGAATCACATTAATATTTGTGTTTATTCCAACATCTGCTAACGGCAAATTTCCTACATAAAAATATTAGTATTTCTTCACATAAAATAACAAATAAATGCAGTTTTCTGACTGTGAATAATATAAAGAAAAGAAGCTGACTTTCAAGAAGTTATTATTTTTTGTTTAAACGCCTATCTCTGTGTGTTGCCAATGCTTGAACAAAAGGTAGAGTTCACAAATAAGGAAGATCCCAGATTTTCAGTCTCAGCTTTAATGTGTCGTGTATTTTCTTTTCAGTTCTTCTGTGTTGCTTTATGATATGTTCAGACTAAATGTAAGCAACTCACTTTTATTTATATACATTAACCAAGGATGTTGTCTTCTGGTTTGCACAGGTTTCTTTTATCAACACTAATGACAGGTTTAGATGGCATTATCACTAAATATTGTTATGTAATATAACAGGTTAGTGTAACCCGTGAATCAACCAATGGTGAGCTTATCAAAAATATCAATACCGCCTAATAAGTTTAAACCTCCGTAAGCCTCTTAATACTCAACTGTGTATAAGAAGCGCTGGGATTTCATAATCACTCATAAAAAATCTATTCTTTTAGCGCTTCCAGCTGCTAACCGCTAGCAATTCAAACATACATCATTCATAGCCCCAAAAACAGATGACAAACTAACTGACTCACACCCAACTCCAGTCCCCCCCCCTCCTCCTTCTTCGGTCCACTCTCACCAGTCGAAAACTAACCAAAAAAATGAAAGAGTCCGGTGGAGTCTTGAGCCAGGAGTCCTTCACAGCCAGGCTGCTCAGCCCCGTACACCCGCCACAGTATGATAAACGTTAAGTCTCCATCACAATGGTAGAATGGTTGGTAGCTCAACTGTTACACACCTGAACCGATGGAATCCCCGGATGTATGCCAGTTGTACCGTCTCCTCCACATCCTGGTACATATGACGCCAGCACTGCAACCCGCTGCACCGATGCTGTAGACACGCGGGTCCCTCTCCGGTTTACACCACTGTTGCTCATCCAACAGGAGACACAGACTGGCTGATGATCCCATGTTGGTGTTGAGGTCCGGGGTCCGTGAGAGTAGCAAACCAGCTACTACCCCCACAAAAAAATTACAAAATGACACGTCCATGTTGTACAGGAGTCCAATTAACACGACCACAAGAGTGGAGGCAGAAAACTTAAAAGTAGTAAAATAGTTAGGAGCTGTTGTACAAGGTTGCCAACTAGGGCGCCATCTTGATAATGATTTATATGATACAACTGGGATAAAAAAAATGAACTTCCTGAATATAATAATAATTTGTAATTTTGCTAGACAGATATAGGATATCAGGTACTGTCCATAGTAAAACATTATACAGAATCTGTTAATAAATAAAACAAAAATAATGAGTTATGTGTCATGATTATGTTTTGTCAAGTTGTGTTTATGTATTTCCAGTTTTTTATTTTGGTAGCTTCCTGTCTTGTCCTGCTTGCTCTCCTTTTGTGTCTGTAGCTTCACTCCCATCCCACCTGTGTCTCGTTTGTAATTATCCCCAATGTATGACACCTGTATGAATCCTCTTGTATTTAAGTTTGTGTGTGTCCCCCTTTCCTCGGTGAGATCATTGAGTGTCTTGCCGTTGGAAGCATTCCCGTCCTGTCCTGCCTTTGTTTTATTTTTCTAAAAATTTTATTATTCCTTGTAAGATTGATTTTTGGATTTATGATTTTCCCGTTGTGGGTTATTTTTGTTAAGTATAGTTAAGATTATTCCCATGTTTTTTCTACGGCAATTTTTGTTTATTTCTAAAAAGAGTTGAATGTTCACATCGAACTTTAAAATAAAAATCTTTATTTTGAAATCTAGTCTGGTCTGCGTCTGGGTCTATTGTCTAGAGCGTTCGTAATATTATGTATTCTTTCTGTGTGACACGGACCACGTGCAGTCCACAGCCCAAGGGTTGGGGACCACTGGGTTGTCCATCTTTATCACTGGGCTGTCCATCACGTTGGGTGTAGGCAGGTCAAGCAAGTAGAAGATGCCCTTCTGTGTCTTCTATGCAGTGGGTGGACGTGGCAATAAATAAGCACAATTGATTATTCATACAGGAATAGGAAAATTTCTTGTTGAGAGTGGATTGCAAGTCCATGTGTCTGGTGTTTTACGTGTGTCCTCCAGACTTTCTACATTTAGATGAGTCCTCATGCAAGGTCTTAATTTCTTACATTTTGTAGAAGGTACACGACTAATACCCCAACAATAGCACTGGTTTTGGTTTAAAGCTTTGACCACATAGGCCCGTAGGAAATGACCAAGTTTGAAGTGGCTCTAGTCCATCTGGTGGAGTTTGTTAAACTACAATTTGCTGCAAACATGAAACAGATCAAATTAGTGTATTTCCTCTTGATCTTGGGATTGGGGCCCAAGATGCTATATTGTTTTCATGTACTTGAAACCTAATGGAGTTGATTCATTTTTTTTAATTTAAGGGAGCACCTCAGCACTGTGGCACCACTGGGCTTTGTGGTGCTAAATTGACCACTAATGATGCAACCAAGACTTTGATGGGATAAAGAAATGAGACAAAATGGCTTTTTTTCTGGTGTTCCAGCTCCAAAGGGAGGGCTAAGGTTCAGGTCAGCTTCTGAACAATGCCTGGAGCTGCTGGAGATTCCCATCACTTCTATGGGCACTTCAGTAAGGCAGATAGTTGCTGGCGCAGGGACTCTAACCCCTGGTTGAAGGACGGTCTCCCTAACCAATTAGCCCACCCAGCCTCTGAGGCTGTTCTTAGACATCACACACTGTGCTTTCCACTGTGCTCCGCTTTAGTGGCTGCTATCCAAGTCACTCCATGGCCCATAGAGAGCTGCTGAGCTTTCTGATGTGTGCTTATTAGAGAACTTTATCATCCTTCAAAGCTATTTCCTTCTCTCTAATATCAGAGGAGCTGACAACAATGAGCAAAGCATCCACCTAAAAAACAGGGACACAGTTTCCTGAACATTCAGGGATCCTGCAAACAAGTATTAGTGTGCTTACTCATGTGGAGATAGTAATTAAATACCTGCTCTCATTGATGTTTACATGAGGCTGTGTTCACAGCCAGAGAGTGGAAGGATGTGTGTTACTTACTTTAACGTATATGTTTTAAATCCCTGTTCTTTTCAAATGACCTTTTTCTCCCCTCATATGTGGAAAATCAAAACGGTAACAGATAGAAGCTCCAGATTTCAAACTGCCTTTGCTTCCAGACATTTCAGAGTTACAGATGTTTTTGTACAAGCCGGTGGTCACCAACAGATGCACTCCAGATCTGAAATACAAAGCATGTGGGCAATAAACAGCACGTGGGGCATTCCTTTTAATGCCATATACTTTGTATTTAACACCGTTAACCACACCACTAAAACTATAGGTCCTCACTATGTTGTAGCTGTTGCTGACTCATATACTTGTATATACATACAAGTATAACACAGTCTCAAAGCTGCAATCCCTGGATTAGTACCTAGCATTTAATTTATAATTGAATTTGCTCCACTGTCATTACATGTTCTTTTATACATTTTGCTCTTTGTTGTTTATGAGCTTCATGATTCCACAATATCTGTACGTGAAATGCCCACAGAGCAGATTCATCCCAGAAATGACAGTATTCATGTGGCTCCTTACCCTATTATTATATTATCCTCATATCTATGTGGTTTAACCAATAAATGTAATTGACACTGACTGTGACACTGACCAACAAACGCAGTGACTGTATCATCCCACATTTCCCTAAGTGGAACTAATAAAGGAATATATTATTTTATCTTATGTTATCTACACTTTTTGCATTCCTCATGCCAGATTTACATGTAGCTGGGCATCTGGAAAATCCATTTTTTTTCCCCCACATAGCTTTCCCCCACTTGAAAATTCTGGTTTAGGTCACTTAATGTGTTAACAATTGCCTGGAATCTTTGCCTCAGGGGATAAAGGATTAGTATATTATTGTTTACCAGGAATTATGGCTCTGGGGTTAACGGGTTCATTCTAAATCACTCTACAGTGCTCTATGGTCTACTCATGCAGGCCTGTATAGACGGACACGTGTGAAATCGATCTGGTGTGTACAGTGTTATTATTGACTGAATTGTCAGTAAAAGTATCCTCCATCAACAGGAAACAACTAAAACTTCTGCACTGATCTGAACACTGCCTCATACATAAGCATGTACTACTCACCTTAACAAGGAAATCATGTAACATGTCACAGTGACATGTTCATTCACTTGCACATATTGTCTTTCCTTCATGTTCCTTCTTCTGAAGGACATTCTTATTCATGATTCTTAAACTAATTCTTTCATCCAATTTTGAAACTGTCTAATTCTCTGGAGGGTGACGGAGCTCATTCCAGCCTCCATTGGATGGAAACGGTGTCCACCCGGGACCCTGCCATTTTATTTTCATACCTCGGTTCAGAGTGTCTACTTAACCCAAAGGTACATGCAAAAAGCTACAGAACACCTGCAGAGAATCTCTTCCAGGACCACCAGGAGAACAGAGTCCACTGGGACAGACTCAAGCCCAGGACTGTGTTGTTGTGATGAGACAGAAGTAACCAGTTTTTATTTTAATTGTATTATCATTCTGTTTTAGTAGTTTTTATTGAGTCAGTCAATGATGCATTTGTTATATGAACTTGCAGAACAGAGGAGAGGATGGTTGGAAACCAGATACTATGGATCATGTTACTTTAAAGCTTGCAACATTCATACAGTGTGCTGTTTGGTAAAGGGCTTAAATTTGGCAAAAAGCATCACCCACATTAATATATATGTGTGTGTTCAGACCTCAGCTAGGTAGGAGGGCTGACTCAGTGGACCTCTGCGTACGTTAGAGGAACACCCTTGGCACAGCCCATACTGATAAAGAGGGGACATTGAAACCTGTTGATGCACATCCATTTGTGAGGATAGTCAGCTTTTTAAGCAGGTGCAATGTCACAATATCCACAGTACAAAAAACATCTAAGGAAATGTAGAAACAAAAGTAAAATAATGATGATAAGAACTTATTAAACAAGAACTTATTAGATAAGAACTTATTAAACTTCATAAACACCAGTAGGGAGATGAAAAATTGCTGTGTTCTCATTTTCACTGAGACGTGGCTGAACTCATCTGTTCCCGATAACGCTGTTAGCCTTGCCGGGCGAACGATGGTTCGTTTGGACCGAGATAAGGACATTACCAACAAACTACACGGAGATGGGCTTGCTTTATTCACTCCAAACAGCTGGGCCACTGACGTTACCGTTGTCTCCAGTTACTGCTCCATAGACATAGAGTTTTTGACTGTGAAATGTCGACCATTTTATCTGCCGCAGGGGTTTTCAACGGTCGTTATAACGGCTGTGTACATTCCCCCCTGCGCGAACACCAAGCTAGCGCTAAGTACTCTATACAATGCCATTAATGACCTGCAGAGTACACATCTGGATGGAGTTTTTATTATATCTGGGGATTTTAATCAGGCTAAAATGAAGACAGCCCTTCCCAATTTCCACCAATATGTGAACTTTGTGACTAGGGGGAATAATACTCTGGACCTGGTTTACACCAATATTAAAGACGCCTATCGTGCACTCCCACGCCCGCACCTCAGCTCTTCAGACCACCTCTCAGCCCTGCTGATCCCATCATACCGGCCCCTGCTCATCAGAGAGAAACCTGTTGTGAGGGGGGTGAGAGTCTGGCCTGACGGAGCCATGGAGGCACTACAAGGCTGCTTTGAATGCACTGACTGGGACATGTTCAGAGACGCTGCAACGGTCGGTCAGTACACGGATGTGCAGGAGTACGTCTCATCTGTGTCTGACTACATCCAGTGGTGCATGGACCAGGTCAGGACAACAAAGACTTTTACCACACGGGCAAATGAGAAACCTTGGATGAATAAGCAGGTGCGTCTGAGTCTGAGGGAACGTAACGCCACCTTCAAATCTGGTGACGCGGTGGCTCTCAGGTCAGCCAGAGCCAATCTGAACCGGACCATCAGGGTGGCCAAATGTGCCTACTCTCAGAAGCTCCAAGGGTTCTTCCATGACTCTGGAAACACCAGACAACTGTGGTAGGGGATCCAGTCTGTCACCGACTATAAAGCCACATCCCCCCGTTGTCCAGATGACATCAGTTTCCTCAATGCCCTAAATGACTTTTATGGAAGATTTGAGGACGTGAACAACACACCAACAAGGGAGTCCACCCTCCACCCCGACGATCAGGCTGGAGGCTACTGCTCTGCAGAGAGCTCTGAGCAGAGTCAATGCATGGAAGGCTGTGGGCCCTGACAACATCCCAGGACGTCTAATCAAGGAGTGTGCTTACCAGCTGCTCCATGTGTTCATGTACATCTTCAATACAAAACTGAACCAGGCTGTGGTTCAATCGTGCTACAAGTCAGCCTCCATCACCCCAGTTCCAAAGTCTTCCTCCATCATATGCCTTAATGGCCATCCTGTTGCACTAACATCCATCATGAAGTGCTTCGAGCGGGTGGTTAAGGATCACATCATGACTGTGCTGCCCCCATCATATGACCCGTTCCAGTTTCCCTATCAACCCAACCGCTCCACTGAGGATTCCATCTCCTCTGCTCTCCACCTGAGCCTGGAGCACCTGGAGGGTAAGAACACCCATGTGAGGATGCTGTTCCTGGACTTCAGCTCGACCCATGACTGTCGTCCTAGGTTCAATACCAACCACATTGTAAAGTACGCGGACGAGACCACAGTCGTGGGCCTCATTCGGGACGACTACGAGCTGGCCTACAGGGAGGAGGTGCAACACCTGGTCGACTGGTGTAAGAGAAACAACCTGCTCCTGAACATCAACAAGACTAAGGAGATTATTGTTGACTTCAGGACATCACGGCCCAGTCACCCCCCACTCTTCATTAATGACACTGCAGTGGAGGTTGTCAGTAGCACCAGGTTTCTGAGGGTGCACATCACCGACAACCTCGACTGGTCCCTTCACACGGTGTCTGGTGAAGAAGGCCCAGCAGTGCCTTCACTTCCTGCGGCGTATGAGGCGGGGGTCCCTCCCCCCTCCCATCTTCACTACCTTCTACAGAGGCACCGTCAAAGGTCTGATGACTTATTGCATCTCCATCTGGTCTGGGGGCTGTAAGGCCTCGGACTGGAAGCCTCTGAGGAGAGTGGTGAGGGCTGCGGAGAAGATCATTGGGACTCCTCTCCCC
>JAPTHA010000005.1:5774211-5803174 GCA_029814585.1 Gymnapogon annona | reverse complement strand
ATATAAAGAATACAGAATGCTAAATTTCATATTTTGTACTCAATACAATTGTTTTGAGCCTTCAAAGTAAAATTTCATTCTATAGTATATTTATGTATACAGTCTTATGTAGGTGTAATGGCAAATAGATAACCTACTGTATGTATCTGTATTTATCTGCAAAAGTTCCTAAAAGTCTCAACAATGTCTTGAGGGTAAATAGCTCCTAGTCCTTCATACTCACGCACCCAAGTTTTGTTAGAAACATTGCTTAAAATCAGTTGCAATATCTACATGGAGCAACTCAAGGAGAATATTCATGGGAAAAGCAAAATAATCTTAACAATATTAAGTCTCAATAATTAAAAAAATCTAAAAAAAATATGGTCTTCCAACATAAATATTCCTAATTCTATTCAGTTCATCTCAGTCAAGATATTTTCTTTCAGTGCATAGGTTTCACAGATTATTTGAGTGAATGTAGACCCAAGACGGATCTCTGAAAAAAGGCAGCATTATTGGAAACAGTATGACTGGTTTTATTGCTAATGTAGAGAAAAGTGTATACTGGTTCCAGGGAGGTCATGGATCGGTAGAGCTAATGAAGCAGGTAGGTGTCAGTGGAGGTCAAAAGGGAGGGGCCTGACCATTGGTGGAGTGTCAGTGTGCTTGCTTGAAGTGAAGGATCCAGGAAGGACTCCTAGAATCCCATAAATGTCACATTCCATATGTTTAACAAACATACAGTATGGTGGCTGCTTTTATACAGTCTGAAGTGGGACGAAGGACTCTTCAGACAGGTGCAGGTATTTAACATTAGGAGCAACCAATGAATATATAGAACCAACAGCATATCAACATGTCTATCATAGCGAATCTATTATTTTATACATCTGATATCTTCTCTTGGCTGGGACGTCTCATCCATATGTCTTTCTAGTCTGTGTAGATCTGCACGGATGTGGGAAGACACAGAGATGGGAAAACGATGACATGGCACCCCGGGTAAAACGTGTCTCTTATCAGTTTGGGTAATGAAACTGCACCTGAAACATCAGCTGCAGATGTTTCCATCAGTGTCTGACCTACAATAGATAGAGGTCAGCATGGATACCTGTGGGGGAAGGAACTGGATTGGTGTTATGGATATGTCTCCCAACACCTGGTCAATAATAAGATTTAAACATGATTTGCTGTTGTTACTTTAATGGCTAAAGATCCAAACATCCACTTCTGACCAAAATCATCTGCTGACCTAAACTGTTTAGTACCTGTTGATCCATTAATTATATCAATACATGTCAATGTCTTATCAATAAATGTCAATAACTTTTCATGGTTATCAAATGTGACCCAACTGGACATTCAGAGACTCCGTAGTTACCAGGGAAACACTATCTTCTGTAACACTGATTCACCAGTAAAACCCATGGAGTTGAATCAGTGGCAGTGGATGAACACACAGAGTTTATGTTCAGTTGATGACAGACTCACTGAGAAAGTCACATTTTCTTCTTTTTTTTGTATGATAGCCCTCATGTTTTAAATGAGCTTTTAGGAGCATATGATCAGAACAAACTAAAGAGCTGTTCTGTGGATCCTCAGGGAAAAGTCCCGTTTTCCATTCCCTACAGAAGTGCCAGGCAGGAGGCCAAGAGGAAGACCAAAGAGGATATGAAGGTAGTTGGTGTGAGAGTAGAGGATTCAGAAGACAGGGTTAGATGGAGGCAAGTGATTCGGTGTGACGACCCCTGAAGGGAAAAGCCAAAAGAAAAAGAAGAAGACATTGACACCTATCAATGCACACAGACTGAATACAACAGGGACAACAGCATCTCCACCTACTCACCAAGCTCAGTTCTTTTAACAGCTGACAGCCGACAACTTTTCTGCCAGTCTGGGGAATCGAACTGACAACCCTTCAATCAGAAGCCGGCTCTCAAACATTCCGGGTCATGTCTGCCCATGGTCATGATGACAAATCACTGAAGACATCTGAAATATAGAGAAAAAATAATTTGGAAACCACCTCAACTGTAGCACTGGATCTTTATGGGTTAATGTCGTGACAGATGAATGCCTCTCCATCTGCTGCATATTATGCATGATGTCACAGCTTGAGGTCCAATAGAAAGTGATTGTATCATCGGTGTTATATGTTGGGTCAGGGTCATCAGAGCGTTAGAGTTGTCTGGAAAGGAAGGAGTCATTTTTATGTCCATGTCATGGGTTTAAAGGTGTGTTGTTGCTTTTTGTCACACTAGTATGAATGTGGACTCTTTTGAGCAATTGATTTGACTTTCACCTCAGATAACGTAATAGAAGCACAATAGATGGGGTGAGTGTGTTGTAATAGTGTTAACCTGGTGACAAAGGGGTTAATGACAAAATGACAAACTTTCATATTTCATTAATATTCATATTTGTTATCTCTCCTGTTTCTCATTTCCTGTCAATTTGTCTGGATAAACTTCCACACTTTCATTTGATTCAAAATTCCAATTGGTATCCCCCCCCCCCCCCACACACACACACACACACAAATACACAGAGCCTCAGTTCATTTTATGGGCATCAGATACTTACTCCATGTGGACTTGAAAGCTGTTTTAGAAAAGCAAAGCTTCTCAGAAGACATCCAGTGAGGATTCAAGTCAGATAAAGGATGTCCAGATCTCACCATTTCTTCTCTGTGAACAAAAAAAAACAAAAACAAAAAACTCCAAATACCCAGACACGCCTCCTGCAGTGGATTCCACTTCCCCTATGTCTGTTCACCAGCCTGCATCCTCTTCTTCTATGATCAGAACTAGTGCAGATGATGTAACACTTGGCAAACTCTGCCTGTAGGCTGCAGGTCGTCATCAGTGCTGTGATCAAACAGTTTCAAACTGAACATATACACATTGAGACATAGCACAAACATGTGCCAGAGCTCAAGGTCATACTCAGCAAGACCGACACATGCCCATTGAATGGGTAAATTCTCAAGTTCACATGAAGAACATATTATAGTCAACAAGCGTATTAAAGAAATTTCCCAGAGGGGGACAAATAAAGGACTATCTAATCTAATCTAAAGTGGAGAAGACTGACTTCCATAACTGTCTGTGTCTAAATGCAATGGGCTTAAATCTTAGAATAATTTCAATATAAGTGAAATATAGTATCGGTTGCTTCATAGACTCATAAAACAAACAAATGCATATGTGTAGAAGAATAATTTTCTCGTCCAGGACACATAAAAAAGACAAAAGAACATGAAGGACAGGTGTAAAAAACCCCACCTAAAATCAACAATGTGCATAATATATATAATGCAGTAATTCAATCACCATAACTGAGGCCAAGGCAGAGGAAGACTGAAACCTAAACAAGGTCCTCTCTTACCTACAGGGACACCAGTGACAGTGTGCTTTGGCCACAGCGTCATTGTCAACATATAATCTTCAAGATATGGATGCAAATTTAAAACAACACAACATGGAACATAAATCCTATTGATTGTGTGACAAAAAATGAATTGACATACATATGAACAAATGGTAAAAGATAATGAGGAAATAAATGGAAAAAATAGCATTGATACATCTTTAAAAAATGGCCATTAAAAAAAGAAAAGTAATTCCAGACCCTATTTTAATTTTTCATTGGATTTTTTACTACCTCTTTTTCCTGTGTCATTGTTATTTTAGGAAACAATTGAACAATCTGTGGAGACATATATAATCTGTTAATGTAAAACAGCATCTGCAAATATATCAACATCTGTTAAATCACAAGAAATATACATTATGTCTGTAAATATTACAGTTCATGAAGTCATCCTTACATTTACAACTTTCAGAGGCTATTTTTAAAAAGTCTACATGTCAAATCTGCCTTTTTTTTCCAATATATTTTTGCAAAAAACACTCGAATGTCAGATGTTTATGTCATGAAGCACACTATTACTGATGCCACCTCTGCACTTCACTAAGTGTTTTATTATTGTTCATTTGTTAATCACCTACACACTTCCAATGTTTTATTGTAATTATATAGTCTCTGACAGTGTGACTCCTGGTGTTGATGAATGTCATATCTGAAGTATGTTGATCACTGATAATATGTAGTTTGAGGTAAAATGATATTAGCTAGTGATCCATCATCCTGCGCTAAAGTGATGATAAACCTTTGTGTGGATCAGACGCAGAGTGTAGGAGGTAACGCACAGTGGAATATGATTAAGATACAGAGTAAATATTGTTGATTTCACACACACACGCACACACACCTAAACTGTACTTGTGCTCCTATCAGGTCACATTAACTTTACATCAAAATGTATTTGAGTTTCAGTATCATTATACTGTACATATATAAATGTAGTTTCTAGACACAAGCGAATATGTATAAAATAGGTTAAAAGTCATTATATGTCTTTATATAACGTTGTATGGTTTGTCACAAAAGCGGGGATTTTTTGTGTTGTGTTGCTGGGCATCAGTGCTTAGAGGTAGCTCTTCCATCAGGCCTGTGAGTGACAGCAGAGGAGTGACGCTGTGGACACCATGGCCAGGTGGTCTCCAGCTGTGCCTCTGATCTCTTGGGCCAAACTGGCTTTGACTTCATGCTCTCTGCTGACTGTCAGATCTCTGCTTTACCTCTGACTCACTTCTACGTACTCAGTGGAATTGCTGCTTCGAGCCATCAGACTTCTGAACGCAACTTGACTTCACGTGCAATATTTACACTGTTTACAGTACTGTTCACATTAATGTGCAATATTTACACTGTATGCAGTACTGTTCACATTAATGTGCAATATTGTATTGTCTATCTTATTTATACTCCTTATTTATATTGACTGTGTGTGATGTCATCTTTGCACTGCAGCCAGTCATGGCTTTGGACACTATTGCATTTATACTGTGTTGTCAGTTGCCAAACAATGACATTTCGTTGCCAGATCCACTGTGTGTGTCTGTGTAATGACAATAAAAGGAAGTTGAAGTATACAACATTTACAATAAAAGTCTGATTTCTGTTTATCACTTTAAACATTCTCTACATCCCAAAAAAATGTATCTCTGTGTAACCATGAGTCTGCATAAGCCGCAGGTGGTGGTGAGAATCAAACAGTGGGATAATGTGTCAGTAACATGCCCCAAAACCATTTTATACATTTGAATAACAGATACGTCACTTCAACCCTTGCTCTGTGCTGTTGTAGGGTCACTTCTGGGAATGGCCCAACGCCAAGTGAGAGGTTGAAAACACTTCACATCAACAGGCACCAGTGTTCTGTGGTTAAGAGATTGTCTTAGGTGTACTCGACATGGAGAAGAAAATATCTGTGGATGGAGCAGAAAGTTTCTTGTGTTTCTCTCTTTAAGGTCAAGTTTGTCTTAATATGTGCTCTTCTATGGTCTCTTCATCTAAGTCTCAGTGTTCTGTAAAGCTGAAGTTCTATCGAAATCATTCAACAAAGCGTGAATGACGGAGTTGTTGTTCTACAGTGATCTCTTTGATGCCGTTGACTCCATCATGTCTTAGCGGGGATAATGGCAGGTTGACACTGCTTTGTTGCTGCATGTCGAGCATCTGTTGATTCATCTGTGATGATCACAAACTGCAGGGGATGTTTATTCAAATGCTGACTGTTTAAATAGTTGAAATTACTCTTTTAATAGTCATGATTGTGGCTCCACATTTGTAGTGTCATCCTCCTGAATGAAACCCCTTTAAACTAGCCTCTAAAGTTCTTCAGTCTAGAGCGAGGTTCATACAGAGTCTGATACATGACGGATTCTACCAGGGACTCAGTGGCTAGCACAGTCACAATAAATGACATTTTTTTCCCCCATCATGCGTTTGACAATTCTCAATTTCACACTTTGTTTCACACTTTGTTACATCCCATTTTCACCCTAAGCAGAAATGACTAAAACATGTTATTTTATTGTCCCACAACACATTGCTGTATTTTACTGCCATTTTTAAGTGTCACATCTTGATATTTCTTGACATAATGTATTTCTAGGAACCTTTTCAGTGTCTGTTTTTAGCATAAATGTTAACATTGATTTTATAAAGTCTGCAGGAGAAAAACAAGGTAAGAGAGAAGAGTGATAATCTGAAAGAGCTAATCCCACAATGATGTATGTGCAACAATTCACAACCATAAAATGATAGCACTGATCGCTTGTATTTTGGTGAAGACACTGGCATGGGTAAGGTTCGATTCACTTTAGGTATGAAGTACCGCAGTCCTAAGTTTCTTTGTGCATTCTGTCATAGGTTTTGATGTGAATTGTGGGAAATGCAGTCTTCAGCAGAGATCTGTATTTTGGACAGGTCTCCGTGGTTGCGGTTCCAAGAGAGCTTGCGCTTCACATCGTTGTTAAAAATCGCTCGGCCGTCGTAGTTGCAACATATACATTTATTTTACATTTATGGATCATTAATCTGAAAGAAACAAAAGCCAAGATGATTAGTTTCAATGAAAGATAAAGTCAGTCTGAATCGGTCAAAGGGTGTCAAACAGTCAGGTCAGAATATGTACACTCTCAATTCAAAGTTTAGAAAGCTATCTAAATATGCATCTGTCTATTCATGCTTTAGAGGCAAGAGTAAAGACTGATTTAGATAGAGAAAGGCTTGTTAGTTTAGAAAGAGATAGAATATCGCTGCACATGGAATTCCCGTAAGCTGTGCACTTGATCCGATTATCATCAACTCATCAAAGATGTACCTGTCGTGTAAGTGTGGTGGGACTCATCGTATGCATTAAGTAAAATGTTTCAGTTTTAATAATTTGCCATCATAACCTAGAATCAACATGGATTTCAAGTGTATTTAATTCAGAATAGCTACTTCTCTCTTGCATAATCTTGATTAAACTTTTAAATCATTGATAGGCATGAAGTCAATGTCAATTGCACTCATCCGTCAGACCTCCTCGTCTCTCCATATTTTTATGAGGTAGGAGAGAATTTGAAATTCTGGATGGCCAGTCCATCTGACTTCTTTGAGTGTCACCAACAGAGCCTCAGCTAACTTTGGACCTATTTTTATTCTTTAATTTCCTTTCTCAGAACATATCTTACTTTCTCCTCACCTTTCACATGTGTGTTTACATTGTTGAAAAAGGCAGTTTGGAAAACAAGATGGCTTTAAACAGAAATACGCTCTTAAACTAGAGGATTTAGAAACGAGAAACAGATAAACCAAACTAGAAGTACAAATCCTAAACTAAATACTACTTACACACGAGGAGCTCAAGAAACAGGCAAGAAAAGAGATGAACCAGAGGTGCACATACTACGGTCTGACAAAGAGGAACAGGAGGAGTGGGGTTTATATAGGGAGACACACAGGTGGAGAACATTGGGAATAATGACTGATTGGAAACAGGAGGGTAGGGAATCTGGGAAGAAGCTGGAGACACAACTAGGAGAGACACAGACAGGAAATACTTCAAAATAAAAACCCACAGGAAATACACAAACTTAACTTGACAGACACAGAACATAACATTCACGTCCAAAAAATGTCCTTTAATGCAATGTGAATAAACACAAAGTGAAAAGATAAGTGTATTTTAATAATATCATGCTTCAGTTTAACATTTACACATGTACTGTACATTTAACTGACAGATAATATTTAGTAACAGACAGAATGTGTGTGCTGTCACGTCTACACTGCAGCCACTCTTGGCTTTGGATTCATTTCAGCAACTGTGCACTTTTATATTTTCCATATTTGTGTTATCAGCTGCCAATACTATGACATTTCATTACCAGATTCATTGTGTGTGTCTGTGTAATGACAATAAAGGAAGTCTAAGAATACTGTTAAAAGTGTACTGCTTTTAAGTAATTTCAGGTTCATATTTGTTCAGGTTATTAACGTTTTTGTTAAATACTACTTTGTTTTACTGTAAATACATGATTCTATTTGGAGTTGTGAGTATTTGGAGGTTATTATGTAGTATGGTATGTAGTGTTAGTATTTTATTGGTCTTACCCACATGAGATTGAATTGGTCTGAATGTGGAACCTGAATGAATATTATTGTTAATATTTTCAGTGTAATTTCAGCATTGCACAGATTCGTCCGAAGGGCCAGACTGGACACCTGTGCTGTAGCTGAACACCTCTGAAGAGGAGGTCTCGAGTTGAAATGCCCAAACACCCAATGACTCAAAGGCACACTACTGATGATGTTAGATTAGATCAGATTAGATACCTTTATTTCTCCCACAAGGGGAAATTTCAGGTTACAGCAGCAGACACAAGACACACACCAGAGATTTTGCAAATATGATGAAAAATATGAGCAATTCCTAATAAAATAAATATATAAATAGAATAAAGAAAAGAACAGATTGAGTGCAACAACAAAGATCAATAAATTTACATAGTCAATTATATAGTAATATAGTAATAATAATTATAAATAATATATAATAATAAAAATTAACGGTAGTAACGGTATTGGTACTGGCACCAGCGGGTCCAACGACGAAATAATAGTAATAATAACAATAATAATATTTCTTGATAATTATAGTAATTATATAGTAATCATAGTCATAGTCAGTTACTGTTATAACTGTTAGAACAACTGACAGCTGCAGGAAGGAACGACCTGTGATACCTCTCCTTCACACACTTAGGGTGTCTCAGTCTGTCACTGAAGGAACTCTTCAGTGCAGTCAGTGTGTGTTTGAGGGAGTGGAAGTCTCTGACCAGGATGGAAGGCCAGCTTGACCTTCAGCCTCCTCTCCACCTCCTCCACAGGTTCCACATGTACATGTGTCCCCAAATGTACATCTTCCACATGTCTGAGGTAGAGCTCCCATCCCTCCCAACAACCTAGGAAGATGTCACATCTGTACCATCAACAAAGGACAATTTAACTTCATGTCCCGTGTTTTATGATTCTGTAGCATTTCTCTGCAATAATTTGCCATAAACTGATGAGTATGGTATATTATGCTATTGCTTGGTAACCACTCAATTGATGGTTGAACTAATGTAATGTGAAAAATGTAAAGGATCGTCGCATGAGCAGTTTGATTTTCCTCTCAGTCCTTTGGTATGTGTGATACCAACAGCATACATTATTTTTTACTGCATGCTGATTAAATACAGAATTTACTGTATTTGAAGGTAGCAATAAAAACGAAGAATATATACAGATTCGAACTATGCTTTTCAAAGCGTGTAAAGCCATCTGTATTATGTGGTTTAATTAGCAGGGTAAGCACATTTTCCAGAGGCTAAGTCTGCAGCATTGGCAGTAAAAAGCTCTCAAAACCTCATCAGATAGCATTTTATTCCTGCTTAAGGCCACAGTCAGTTTAAGCAGAGGCAAGCCACTGCAACCATTAAGAATTCATCCAAACTTGGACTCACCCAAGATATCGCATCTGCCACTTGAAAGTTCAAGAAGAATCAAGAATTTACACACCCAATAGCCCTGAACATCAAAAATAGAAAAAGCCACTTCAAGCTCTGCTGTTGTAAAGAGTCAGGTGTGTGTGTGTTTTCCCTCTGTCTTTCTTGGAACTAGTCGCAGCAGCCCTGCAAGAGGTTGAGACAGACAAACCAAAATGTATTTGTGAATAGAAAACCAATCTGAAGGTGATAAAAACTCACACATTTCCCTCAAACTCAGAAACTCTTACCTTTTTTCTATAGCTAAAATACACAAGGCAACCTCGTCAGCTGATAAGCCGCATTAGTAGATAAATCAGGGAAAATAAGTATGAAGTTCCCCATAGTAAGATGGTATCTGCCCGAATGGAGATTATAGACATAGCAGAGAAGAAACTGTGGATAGCATCACTGCTCTGACACAGGAGGGTATATCCACAATGTTTACTTAATATCAGGTAAAGATAAGTACACAGTCTATAGTCTATGGTAATTGCTTTTTTGCCTACTGTCAGTTGTCATAAAGGACATTACATTAAATGAAACTTACTCCATAATTACCCCCAATTTGAACGGCACTCTTACACATCCCGTGGTGTTAATAAAACATCAACGTATCTGATTAGATGTAATCTGGAATAAAAAATGAATCCGGCAATGAATGAAGCCAACCCTCAGTGTCCACACATAGATAATATCAATTGCAATTCATGTCTTCATATTCATGCAATTAATGTATTCATATTTTTTCTCTGACCAACGTCAGAGAAAGACATTTTTTATTATTCTTGATCCTGATCTTTCTGAAGGTGAATTGCTGTTCCGTTATCTGATATGTTGAAGGCAGTTAATAATTTAATTACATTTCTACACTAACATTGGACATTAACACAGTTATTATTTACATTATTGTATGCTGAGTCTCATGGCAGTTCTGATCATTTTGCTCATTCCTCCATGAATTTACTCATGACCCCAATTCGCCTGTTCACTGTGAAGGCCACTGAACTCCACTCGTGTGTTAAGTGAATAAATCACTGATCCCTCACACTCTCCTCTAATACAGGCCAGAGAAACTCTTTACTGTGTCTATTGAAAAAGTCTGTTAACACGGGGATCTTGAAGTGTTGTGTTTATGTGGCTTAAATGTAATCACATCAGGAACAGAAAATTGATTATTGTACTTACTCCTGACTATTCTGTCAACCTGGTGCTCAACTGAACTGAGAAATTAACAAATAATTTCATTTGGTTCACTTTGTTTATGGAACAGATTTGTTCTATTGAATTGTTTGTTAAAGACACAACACTATCTAGCCACAAACTTACCATGGCGACAGGTTACCATGGTGACCAGCTGAGTGGAAGCAACAAGGCGAGCTCTCTAACTTGGCTCATAAAATCAATATAAGACAGCGTTACAATGTGTTCCAAAGTGGATAAAAAAAGGCAAGAGAGGTGGAAAACTCAAAATGTCACACAATTCCAATCTTCCGGAATGCACCAGGCTTAACAAAGAAATATCAACGGAAGGACTAGCAAGCCCGCTAATTGTTGAGACCCAGGCAGCAATGAAGAACCTCATGGATGAGCTGCGTACCAAACTCTTGGCTGACAATGACAAACTCCAGTCTGACAATGAAAAACTCTGGGCTGACAAAAAACACAGAGCAGAAATCCACTCTGAAATTGTATCAATATGAGCAGAATGATATTGGATCAATATCGAGCAGAACTCCAGACTGACAATGACAAACTCCGATCAGAACTCCAGGCTGAACAACGGAAAATGTCGGAAGAATTGGATAAGAAGCTGGAGGAAATACTACACAAGGTGAAGGAACTAGACAATAAGGAGACATTGGTCAAGAGCCGCATCAGCGATGCAGATGATGAGATAACTAAAACTGGTTAGGGGCTGAAACAAGTTGAGCACATGCAGAAGAAACTCGATCAGCTCGAGAACGGCAACAGAAGAAAAAATATCCGTATCCTGGGAGCTAGAGAATGAATCGAGGGTACGGACCCTGTTGGGTCTGGATACTAATATTCCTGGGAGCTGTTGCCACAGATGCAGGTGCACGTCTGGAGGTAGGAATTGAGTGAGCATACAGAACAAGGAACTCTGTCCTAATCAAGTTACAATTGGGATCACATATTGGCTTTGTCAAGGAAGAAGGGGTGTTTCAACCATGAAAACATGAGAATCAGCTTCTACCAGGACATGAGCATAAGCAGCTCGTTCCGACGCTACAGGTGATTAAAGCCAGAAACACCTCCTGCCATCTTGTCTTTCCAGCATGCCTGAAGGTCCTGCTGACAAATGGGAGAAATTGATTTCTGGACACCCCGGAGAAAGCTGCTACATTCGTGAATGAGCTTCCACCAGAGGCTGGCGTGCACGGAGCATCACCTATGCGCTCGGATAAATGAGTCAACCGTTTGCTACACATAAGAGAACACTAACAAGAGCCCTCATGGACACACTACACTGAAAATGAACTGGATAAGGATCGGACCGAGAACATCGCAGCGGGAAAACCAGCTGAAGGAAGGAGAAGCTGATGGACACTATAGATATATTAAAATGAACTTAACTGGGTTTCTCTAAGACAGTTGACTTGGTGTGGGTATTTTATTTCTATTTACTTAGTCCTTTCTTAATTTTCTTTTTTTCTTTTTCTTTTTTTCTTTGGTAAATGATCAATTTTCTTATTTTCTTTATTAGTTTATTTTACACATGAATTAATCATCAATTTCATTGTATTTATTTGTCTGCTTTGTCCTTTCTCCCTGGTACTTATTTTATTTTTCTCTAGTATTTTATTGAAAATTAACTTTTTATTTCTCCCTTTCTCCCTGGTACTTTTTAGTTATCTATTTCATTTCTTTATTTTTTTTTATTTTACACACACAACAAGGGCTATGGAAGAGGTCAACACAACACAACCTCAACTTATTTTATCTTGTGGTGAATTTGTATTAGTCTTGTGTGGGTGGAAAAGGCAGCGTTGCGTTTAAGGGAGCCAAGCAACCACTGGTATCTTCGTGCTCAGGGATCGGTATTCTATAGCATATGTTGATGTATATCTAGGCAACGGAGCTGCCCATTGAAACACTTGGTTATCTGTATTTAGGTAACTTAACTGTTAGCTAAAACTCTTAGTTGTCCATATCTAGGCTACAAAGTTGCCAGGTGAAACTCAAACAATGACCTATCTGATGACACTATAATTTACAACGGTCTACCTTTGTAGGTGACCAGGAAATGTGTCTATATGGGCAAGTGTATCTCATAAAGTCTCGTTAATAGCATTGTTACTACAGTTCTTTAAATGTGGGGTAACGTCCTGAGAGTGTCAGAGTGGGTTTTATTTTGAAAGTAGATGGGTCTCTTTCCGTTTCCTGTGTGTCTGTGGGTGTGCTGTTTACTTTGTTTTCAGAGATTGATCACAGCTGGCGGTGATCCGGGACTAATCAAACCACCTGCATCAGATCAGGATCATCACAGACTCCTTTAAGAGGGACGCAATCTCCTCGCCCAGCTGTCAGAGGGTTGTTTGACAGTTGCACCGGTACTTCGTCTGAAACCGCTTTGTGGATTACCTTTGGACTTTGCCATTTACGGTTTGAATTGGTTCAAATGTGCCTCTTGTTTTTGTGTTTGTTTCAGTGTACTCCGGTAACTGCCCACACCTGATCGTTGGTGGGTTTTTTTTTTTATTTCTCGTGCTCTGGAGGATTTACTACTTGGACTTGTGATAGGAAGGGAACAGACTTGACACTGGATTTTGGTTATATCTTTTGAGACACGGACTCTATCCTTATTCATTCTGTAAACTCGTTTTTGTGGACTCTTTTTGTTAAACGCTTATTGACTTTTTAGTTATTTTTTTTGCATCAATTTTATATCAGTAATTCCCGTTTTTGTGGACTTTTTTTGGAACTCTTAGTTATTGTGTTGAGAATACAAGTTGTGCTGAGAATTAAGTTAATAAACTCTATTCTTATTATACTTATACTCTGTGTTTGGGTTATTCATGCAAACATAACAGAGAGCTCGCTGGGTTTATGTAGGTCGAAGGAAAAGCAAGTGGAATTGGTACTTCACATTAAGTGTGTGTTTGGTTGTCATAATGTTAGACTGGCAGCTGGGAAGAAGGGTATGTATGTTAAATGTTTAGTGTTGCCCAGTCTTTTATCCATCATTGTTAACTCTTTTTTTTCAAGTACCAAAGAGACCTGTGTTCAGAATGCTCCCTGTTTGCTGTAGAACCATGGGGTGACATCCTATATGGAAGAGAGAATGTGGTGCAGATCAGTCAGAACTACTTCAGCTTATATCAAACCCACTGAAATGTGTGACATTTAATGTTAAAGGGCTGAATGTCCCTATCAAGAGAAACGGGGTGTACACTTATCTCAAGAAATTCAAACCGGATGTTGTCTATCTACAAGAAAAATACTAAACAGTGAGCACCAAAAACTAAAGAGACTGGGTAGGACAAATGTTCTATTCATCATTTAGGTCAAAGTACAAAGGAACGACCATCTTGCTGCATAAAAAAAAATCCCTACAAAAACAATATCTGACCCTTCAGGTAGATATGTTATGGTACAATGGCAGATATATTCAGAAGCATGGACACTCATGAGTATATATGCACCTAATGTTGATGATCACTTATTTATGCAAGAGGTCTTCTTGCAGGTATCACAGACACCTGGGATTTTGATAGTGGGAGTGGATTTCAATTTCTGTCTGGACACTGTCCTGGATAGATCCTCTGATAGACATTAAACCCTTACTAAGTCAGCAAGAACAACTATCTCCTTTATAAGTGATTTAAATCTGATCGACCCATAGAGGCAGATGCAGCCACAGGACAGGGACTATTCATTCTACTCTCACCCTCACACTCGTATAGATAATTTTATGACCACAGGTCAAGTACAGCATAGAATTATAGACATCCAATAACTCCCGAGACTGCTTCGCGGTCATTCTCCACTGGTCCTAACACTGGCTAGTTGTGGTAAGATCATTGAAATTTGCAGATGGAGACTGAACCCAGCACTCCTTAAACAACCTAAATTTTCCACCTCCATTAAGGCATGGATAGAATTTTTTTATTGTGACAAATGGACCATCCGCTCCTAATGTCTATATAATCTGGGATGCATTAAAAGTTTACCTGAGAGGCCAAATTATATCCTATACCAAAGCCTTAAAGATGAAGCATAGTAGTGAACTTAATGCCCTGGAACTGCAAATCCAGGCACTTGAGAATGCACCAAAGGGTCCCAACCAATGAAACATACAGAGAACTAGTGAATCTGAAATACAACACTTTGAATACCTATCAAGCAGAGTGAGTCATAACTAGGTCAAAACAAGAATTTTATGAATCTGGGGGAAAAAAGCAAAGATATAACCCACAACTCAAATCAAATAAACGAGACATTGAAAAAGTATTATATGGATCTCTATTCATCACAGCCTCATAGGGATTTGTCACAAATGGAATCCTTTCTAGCCTCAACTGAACTTCTAGGACTGTCAGTTGAACAGAAGGAGCAAATGGATAAATATTTTTCTAGTGATGAGCTGGTGGAGACTATCAAACTATCCATCAATGACAGATTTCCAGCTGGATTTTATGAAGATTTTCAGGATCAGGTGATACCACTGATGTGTTGGAACAAAACAGAAAGGACGGATGTTTCCCAGAGTCATTCTCCCAGACTATTATCACAGTCATTCACAAAAAAGGAAAAGATCCTAAAAAATGCTCCTCCTGTAGACCAATCTGACTCCTTAATACAGATTATGAATTAGTCACTAAATGACCGCTAGAAGGCTGGAAGTACCCATGCTGGTTAATCCTGACAAACAGGGTTCTTTACACATAGACTATCTACTAATAATTAAAGCTGTCTGTTCAACATAATAAACCTGGCTAACAAAGATAAAATAGCAAGTGTGGCTGTGTCACTAGATGCCAAGAAGGCTTTTGATATGGTTGAAAGGTCATATCTGTTCAGCGGCCTGAAAATATTTGGATTTGGTGAAGCATTTATTGCTCTGATTATAACCCTGTACTGCTCCCCACATGCCAGTCATTTCATATGGGGTTACCTCAGGCCATTCCACCTCTACACAAGTAACAGACAGGGGATCCAGTTAATCCCTTTTTGTGTTGGAAATAGAACCACTGGTGGAAGCCATTAGAACAGGGGTGTCAAATTAATCTCATTCAGGGGCCACATGCAGGTACATTTGATCTTCAGTGGGTGGAACCAGTTAAATACTACCATAATAATATATAAATAATGTCAACTCCCAACTTTTCTGTATGTTTTTTGAATGAAATAAGTCAACTTAATATGTTCACATCTAAAAACTGTCCTTAAAGCAACCTGTCCAAAGTCAATGTCCATGGAGCAGTGACTGGGGAAGAGAGTAGCATTATTACACCAGCTGTTATTAGTGTCAATCCAAACTCTACCCCCCTGTGCTTTACTGGTAACAGCCTCGCATCTGTCGACTCTGAATGTTGTTAGCCCATCCAGGCTAATGCCGTTATTGGGGATAGACAAGTTTAGCTACATCTCGGTAAAAATGAGAACGCAGTAGTTTCTGGTCTCCTTCCTGGTGTTAATGTCCAGCCTCAGGTAGTCCAGTTGCCATTTCAGGGAGCAGCAAGAAGAACTTTGGCGGGAACATTGGTGAGACATGAGCGAGAAGAACGGAGGCCAACGGGGCTCAAAACGGTTCAGCTCTTAGCTTAGCCGAACATCATCCACGGCAACTACACTTCTGTCCTGTCCCGCACCACTTCCAGAGTCGTTGTGGGCGACCAGTGGTGGTAGGAGACTTTGCTGCTATGTGGGCCTCTCGATCTAGCTGATTTAACGGATGAAAGAGACCCAGGCTCTGTGGTCCGTGTTTCTAAGTCTATGTAGTTCAGACATCCAAACTTGCATAAACTTAGTAAAACATTATGGTTGTATGTGGATTTTATGCAATTCCACATGGTAGAGTCAATTTTGTAATCCCGTATTTAACCATGTTATCAGAAGCCAAGCAGCTGCTGCCGCAGAGGGTGCCGCCATCTTGGAATCTTGGAAAAAAATATAATAGTAATGTATCACCTCTGTGTTTTAGATGTGGTATGGAAGAAGGGACCTTTCTCCACTCCACATGGCAGTGTTCTAAATTGCAGGGGTTTTGGCAGGTGGTATGTGAAACTATCGAATATCCACAGGGTTACATCCCCACTGGACCCTGAAGTCTGTCTACTAGGGAACGTAACTAAACTCAAACTATCCAAATGCGCTAAGAAACTGACCAAAATCCTGCTCACGGTCTAGGATATCAGCCTACGAGGGATACGCAGCCATGTTATTATTATTATTATGATGATGATGACAATGATGATTATTATGTCTACAGTGAGTATCCAAGTTAGTCTTGTGATCATTAGGTGACTGACTGGAGTAGTTGGTCAAAATGTGTGTGATAACTGGAATTTGAACACAACCCCAGGGAGTAAATAACATGTTTCAATTATACAGGATAATGTATGCAGGACACAACCACTGGACGACACACTTTAAGTCTAACCGAGTGAAGACCACAGAAGAAGTCTCTGGTTGGTAGTTACAGGGGGATGGGGTTCACTGACTGAAAGGACCAGGGTTTAAACATGAAGACCAACCTGGAAACACCATAACTTTCAGTAAAGACTTTCAAAGAATATCTGGCAGAAGAGTTTAATGTGGTGTTGATTGAATGCGTAGACAGGGACTGAATACATGTATAAGATGTATTTGGAGAGTGTGGCCATCAGTGAGAGAGACACACTAACATTGTGACTAATGTGAAGGCACAATAACTCCTCCCAATGCCTACAGGACTCCAGCCAAAGTCTCTATAATCATGAACAATAAAAGAGAGAGGAAAAATGTCAGTGATATCCACTCCATTATCCTGGAAATAACACAGAGCATCAGGAAGGTGCCCCCTAGGGTGGACTGTTAACAGGTAGAACCAAGACCGCGACCCTCCATGGAATGTATCAGAAAGAACCCAGAGAGGATGCGTCTGAAATGTCTAAATTCCATCATTCTATCAAAAGACCACTGAAACCAGCCTGAAGGACAGCACAAAGATTCTTATCATAGGACTACAAGAATAGGCCCTGAATAGCAGGTCCATGGAGGGTTCAGATCTATCAGATCCACAGCAGATCGGTGAGGCAGTGTTTGATGCAAGGTTCAAGATGAAAGCTGGAACAGTATATACACTGTGAGGTTGTATCCAGTTGGCCTAGTTTAGTGCACATGTACTTATATCTGTTGCTTAGAATTCCCCAAGCCCCAATGGGACACATCATTGAAAGGGTTTGACAATAGCAAAGCTTCATCTTGTGGGACCTAAAGCTCCAGACTGATGTGCAGCTGCTGGGTAACCATCCAGACAGCCGGGTGGTTAACAAAGACCAGGAGAGCAGTGTTGATAGATATGGTGATCCCAGCTAACAGTAGCATTATGGCAGAGGAGCTGGAGAAGATCAAGGAGTACAAAGGGACGATGAAACAATTGGAATAGATGTGGGAGAAGGAAAGTGGCCCCAGTGGTACTTAGATTAGAAGGGATGATTGACTCACGCATATTCCAAGGTGTCAACCAATAAGACGGTCCAAGGAGCAGAGGACATACATACTGTAGATCAAGTCCTCTACTTAAAGAAATGATGTATATCTGGGGTTTAATCCTTAATCTACCAATACATTTAACATTCAACAACTGCCAAATGAGCACCTGGAGCCCTCGGGAATGAACTTGTATTAGGTAGATAGTTCCTGCCTAAGTTTTATTTATCTTTTTTTTTTTCAGTATTAGACAGCATTAGTATAAGACACTTACATTCACACATACACGAATACATTCCTAACCATCAACCTTTAGCAGCCTTTAACACTAGTGTCACAAATGCTTTAATCCTTCTGGAAACAGTGGTAGTGGGTTTGCCCTTAAATTGTACAAGTGAAAAATACGTAAGTCCATTCATTTTCCTACATCACATGTAACCTCCGTGTCAGCAGTATCTCCCTGATGAAAGGCACTACCCCTGAGCTTCGATTATAGCTTAATTACATTTTAATATAGAGCAGTACATACGGCATGTTTCAATCGGGATGGACAATAACGTGTTTAATTCATCTTGTCATTGTCAGACTTTCAGCGGCCAGTGTGTGGAGGCAGTGTTTGTGGATGAATGTTTCAATTCACCCACAAACCGTCGTACATCACGATTACTATTTCATTGCATTCCGTTTAGTTGCCTACTGAACAGTACACCAATATGATGGCGAAACGGCTGCTAATTATTTGTGGTATTAAATAAATGTCAAAGAGCACAGTTTATTATAACAGCAATCTTCATCACTTCATTCCATTAGACAAAGCTAAGCATACAGAACTGATTTGTTATTCTACACATAATGGCTTTCTTAATCCACGGGAATGCTGGCAGTGTGGTTCACATTTGGCCAACCGCCAGGAGTTTGGACAAGTACTCACAGTCTATTAGTTACACCGCAGGAGTCTTTGGCTTCACTATGGCCCAGACTGAAATATTTTTGATACTGATATTCATATGTTTCACAGGATGAATGCTAATGATGATGCGGCCCAGACTTTGGACAAGAATAAACAACGCCCATTTCATTCCATTCAGTTAGGTTCTTGCATTAAGTTCACTTCAGTGTCCTGTGTCTGTGTCCTAAAGGTGCTTGTCTATTGTATGCAGTGTTGTAGTACTCGAGATCGGTCTTGGTCTCGAGACTGGTCTTAAGTCTACTTTTTAAGGGTCTTGATCTCGTCTTGGAATCAAAGGCATTTTTACTCCGTCTTGTCACAGCCTCGGACAGGGTGGACTCTGGATTTTTGATCAAGACTGGTCGAGACCACGCCAGTGATAAGTGATCTGTGATAAGTGAGAAAAGTCAAATGCAGGCTGGTGTCTTCCCAGTCACGCAGTATTTGTGACACACACAGTGACACGCCCCCTGTACACAGAGAGTGGATGAAGGTGACTGGAGATTCTGCGCCCCCGGGGAAACTAGCCATTAAAAATGTCGGCAAACTCATCAGTCATTAAGTTTGGTTTCCAAAACCATAGGACTTTATCTGCAAAACGACATGAAGCGAAGACACTCTGCAGTGTGTACATTCTGTGGTCCACAACTCACAGAAACCACTGGGACAACGTCAAACTTTTTTTATCGTCACATTGAGAGGAAGCATAAAGACAGGTAAATTAACCGTTAAATTAGCTACTGGGAAAGGTTAAATCAGAAAATTTCAAAACCCCATCTTAAGACATTGAGTGAAAATAAGCTCTTTTCTTCCCACGATTGTTTTTGCTGATGTTCAGAGCACTGACTTCATATTACAGCCAAATTAGCTTGTGTAGCATTGTGCAAAACAAGATAACAGAATAACAATGAACCCGTCAGGTATTAGTCGTGACCACTGGTTCTTATGCAATGGAAACGCTGTTCACTGCACCAGTAAATGGGCTGAACTTCAGTTGGGACCAGTGGGACATATTTCTGGTCTCTAGGATCCTCCACATTGGTGCTTCAGCTGCACAGAGTTGATCATTTGGCTCAGCAGTGAGCTAGAAAGCTAACGCTGTGCTAGCTAGATCAAAGTCAATAACACTGAATGAGTACGTTCATCAAATTTGTTTGCTAAAATATATTGTAAAAGAAAAAAGTTAAAAAGCACATTTTAAGACAATAAAGACTCCGAAAAAAAGTAATGCTAAAAAATTAAAGATTTTTTAAATGCAGTAATTCAAAGTGAATTTTGATTTCATTAATTTTTAAAAAGTGAATATATATGAACTATGTAGTGATGCATGATGTGTTTCTTTGGCTTTTATAATTTGTCGCTTGTTTGCACTAAGCACATATTTGTTAGATGTAACGTTAGAATATTCTGAGAATTCTCTCTTTATTGGTAAATTGTAAATCCTCCTCAATTTCAGGTTCTTGGAGTACTTGTAAAAGCAAACTTAAATAAAAAAATAAAACACTGGTCATTTTGTTCTGTTTTGTTATGATTTTTCTTTGATATATACAGTCTTGGTCTTGTCTCAGTGTCGACTTCCAAATGTCTTGGTCTTGTCTTGGTCTCAATACTCTCCAGTCCTGACAATGTATTGGTCTCGGTTGGTGTGGTCTTGACTACAGCACTAATTGTATGTAATAAACAGACGTATAGAACTGTGTATATTTGACGTTTCAGGTGCAGGTTCATCATACAAAGCAGTAAATTACAAGCACGACTTGTGAGTGCAATGGCATCTAAATTTCTAAAAATCTTCACTGAAAATAATTTCAAAAAATCAGCATTTGCAAACTAAAAAAAGAAAAAAAAAGCCTCTACATCGGAACAAAAGGGCCGTACATGTATACATAGCTGCATTAATGTGAACAAGGCAAGATCATTTCACTGCTGTTTCACAGAAAGACATGCCTGAGCACGAGACATTTTAAACTTTTTGACAAAGGTGGCTGATAACATTAACACAGCAAATGGGATCACAAATTATTCAAATAACAAGTGGCTGTGAACTAAAGAAGCACAGAACTGCCACGGAGGTAAAAAATAAATAATAAAAAAAAGTGCTGTTATTGTTCGAACAAGAAGAGTAAGTCGTCTGAACGAGTTTCTAATAATAATGCCTTAGTGCTGGTTAGTTGGGGTATGACTGATTTACATCCTGTTCGGAGCATCGGCATGCAGACCGGAGACTGGATGGAAGCTGGATGGAAGCCCCTATAGACATTCATAACATTAGTAAACTGAGAAATGAAGATCACAATGAAGAAATAAAGAGCAAGAAGAGCAACTTCTCTAAATGAGAAGCGCAACATGTCCGAACGAGAAAAGCAGTTTCGCTCTTCATTTCTTCTCTTCGACCTTACTTTCACACTTTGCTGATGTTATCTATGTCTGTATTGCATCTATAGGGGCTTCCATCTGTCTTTCCATCTGCTCTACTCTCGGGACTCCAAGCCAATGCACAAAAACAGGATGTAAATCAAAATCATAGCCCAACTAACCTGCACTGAGGCATCATGGGAGGTCTACTTCTCATTCGAACGAAAAGAGCATTTTTTTTTTTTTTATCTCCTTGGCCGTTCTGCGCTTCCGTATTGAACGATTGGTGCAATTAGGATAAAAATCTGAATTTCATTAAGAAAACCTGTTATCCAAGATAACAAGAACAGAGGTGTTGTAATTAATCTGTGACTGTTAGTCAAATGCAACATGTTATTTTTCTCCCGGAAAGGGATAAGGACATGGTAAATGTTGATCAAATCAAGGAATGCAGTTCATATATTGTACTTTTGTCCATTTTCATTGATGCAGAGCTGAGTCAATAAGAAACAATGTTTATCAAAGTATTTGTATCAGGTTATACAGGTGGTCATCGGGTTACGAACTAGTTCTGTTCCTACGCTGGCGATATAACCCGAATTTCCGTGTGAATCGGAATTAACCCTTTAATACCCCCTAAATATCCTCTAAATGTGTAAATAATTATCCAAATGCTGGTAAAAATACAGCTTTGTCCTCAATAATGGTCGGCACAGTTGACCGACTGAAGTGTTATCAATCAATCAATCAATCATTTGCCGCCTGCAACTTGTGGATATTTGAAGAGCTTTGTGCCGAACGACCGATGGATGATATTTATTTATTTTTATTTTTTTTAGCTTTGCCGTTATTGTCCCATGTCTCATCTGCAGCACTTTCCACATCTCGGCCGAGTCAGCACAGCCGGGTCTTCTCTGCGGTGCTTGGAGCAGCACAGGAAGTGATGGTTTTGTTCAGGACTCTACAGCCAAAAGGGATGGGCGGAGCCAGGGGACCCAGGATGCTGGCCTGGGGTTGTGAGACGTGCGCAAAAACAGCAAGAGGTGCATCGGTCCGGACCTTGAAACACACGCAGGTCCGTTCATAAAGTCGAAACAGCGTAGGTCGAGTACCACATAACCCTAGGATCTCCTGTAACAGCTTTTTACATTCATGGACTTATGGTGTCATATGGCTGTAGTTTGGGCAGATTTTCTTAAAACAAAGGAGAAAAATATGTCTATATAAATCCGTGTTAGCGTGGATAAGACACGCGTGGTAGACGTTCAACACTTTTGCACTGGAGGGAGTCACTGTTGCTCCTTATGAAGGTGGTCCTGATGTCAGGTGTGGATTATTGTCCTCCGCACCTGCAAAGAGTAAACTCTCCAACCATATGTCAAGTCACTGCTCCACACAACATACCTGAACCGGAAGTACCACAAATACTCCCAAAATAAAACCCCGTCTCCACACACACCACAGTGGACAGGCCATAATAGTTCAGCATCCAAAAAACCCCTTTAGCCAACCAGCTTTGTCCTTGGTCGCCCTTAGACTTGTGTTTGGACATGACTTGTACTCTTGCTCTTCTCTGTCATAGCTTCAGGAGGAGAAACTAGGGTGAAGAAAGTTAAAAAAAAAATTAAAGGGTAGTATTAAATTCTGCTAGACAATTTTGTTTTCTTCCAACTGGGAGACTCTCAACTGCTTTAATGACACACATACAAATAAACTTTATTTATCGAAAAAAGATAAATTCATTCTTCCATCAGCTCAAAAAACACTAACATCCATGTTAATGACAAATATGAATCTGAGTTTGAAAGATCGACGATGACAGTAAACAGTATAATCTGAACTGAACACAGGATGAATGTGCTTTAGAGAAAAAGGGTTAACATATGGGCACACACTATGACAGAGCTGCCTGAGGTGTTTCCTTCTGGTAATCCCATCTAATGAGATTGTGGTTTGCATGCATGAATTGATGTAAATGTAATGTGTCACACTTCCTGTGGATTTTTATGTATCTGTGCGTGCTTTTGATGGATGTGTCTGTGTTTCCTCGTGCTTCTGAGATGCTGCACTTGTCTGTTGTATTCGTGTCTGTGTTGGCTCTGTTCATGTGTATTTCATGTGTCTTTTGTATGTTTTACATTTGTTTATGGGAACCATATTTTCATTGGTTTGAATGGAGACATAAAATACTGTCCATGTTACAACAATGGATGGAAAACTGAAAGGAAGACAAAATGGTGACCTTGTTGTTGGGCTTAGTTACTGTATATGGCTTCAAGCAACCTTTTTATTAGGAACCTCCACAGCTGTATTCACACTTATTAGGAACCCAGATACTGTGGGTTTGGGGTTGTGAACATCATAACACTATCTCTCTGTGTTCTATGTCATCCTGCTGTTCTGTCAGTCTGCTAATGTCGGATCTGCTGCTTGGGTTTACAATAGCCAGACTCTGCTTTCCATCAGTGACGCTATGCTGTCTCAGGGCTCCCCCTGGGCCTGCACCCCACAACTTTTTCCGCTCAGGTCTGATCTTAATACAGATCAAACTACGGACTTCTCTCCTGGAGTTCTCTGGAACACGTTTTGCCATCGATCCCACAGGAGAAAGAGAGGAAGAAGTGCTGGGTTCCAGGTGAAGCTGCGTCTGCTCTACAAGCGCAGTGTTGCTAGGAGACAACGCCCCCTGCTACTTTCACTTGGATTCTCCTCGATCTGTCCTCCCACCAGGAATTTTTCGTTCCTGTGCATGGATCGATTATCTAGGTTATGCTTCCTCCGGCTGGTTCATCCTGGCTATCCTGGCCATTCTACAGAGTCTGCTCTGCTCAGAATCTCAAATGATTTCTTGGCACGTATGAACGCAGGAGAGTCGGCAGTTCTGGTGACGCTGGATCTCAGTTCAGCCTTTGATATTGTTGATCACTCTGTACTGATCCAGACGCTGAGGCACTGGGTGGGTATTTCTGATACAGCTCTCAACTGGTTTTCTTCATATCTAAGTCACACTTCATCATTAGCTCCCGTTGCACAGAGCATTCCTCAAGGTTCTGTTCTTGGCCCTATTTTAATCCTGCTATATCTGCTTCCTTTACACCAGGTTTTAAGATCTTTTAATGGTGTTTCTTATCACTGTTACACTGATGATGTTCAGCTTTTTATTACTTTTAAACCCCAGTGTGTCTCCAAAGTGTCAATTCTGGAAAAGTGTTTGGCCTGCATAAAATCATGGCTGTCAGATAATTTTCTTCATTTAAATGAGGGTAAAACAGAGGTCCTTATCTGTGCTCCAGCCAACTTGGTCCCTCAGGTTGCTGGTAATCTGGGTTTACTCAGTCCCTACATCAAACCAATCATTAGAAACCTGGGTGTGACTTTTGATGGACAGTTATCAATGGACCTGCACGTTAAAGGTCTTGTTCGCTCTTGTTTCTATCAGCTGAGAAATGTCAGTAAACTCAGTCCTATTGTCTCTAAATCCAAGCTGGAGATTGTTATTCAGGCTTTTATCTCATGCCGCCTGGACTACTGCAACTGCACTGTTCACATGCCTCAGTTAAGTTTCACTGCACCGACGGCAGCTTGTCCAAAATGCCGCAGCAAAGCTCCTGACCAGATATCCTCCAAACGCTACCACTTTACATCTCTGCTGATTTCATTGCACTGGCTCCCCAACAAATTCAGAATCCAGTTTGTTTTGGTTTTTACTTTTAGAGCTCTGCCTGGTCAATCACCCACCTCCATCAGTGAACTGTTGCAGCCTTATGTCACCAGTAGGACTCTCAGGTCATCAGATCAGGGCTTGCTCCACATCCCTAAATCAAAACTTAAAGCTAAAGGTGACAGAGCCTTTGCAGTTTTAGCCCCTACACCACAGGTGTCAAACATGTGGCCCGGGGGCCAAATCCAGCCCGCCAAAGGGTCCAGTCTGGCCCTTCAGATGAATTTGTGATATGCTAAAATTACCCTGAAGATATTACCAATAATTTTAATTCATGTTCCACATTTAGACCAATTCAATCGCAGGTGGGTCAGACCAGTAAAGTACCACAATGACATATAAATACTCACAACTCCAAATGTTTTCATCTATTTACAGTAAAACAAAGTATAATTTCCCCCCCAAAAAAATGTGAATAGCCTGAATAACCTGAAATGACTGAAGAGAAGTGCACTTTTAACTGCCTGTTACAAGATGTTACCTGCCAGTAAATGATAAATTGAAGCATAATATTGCTAAAATGACACTTGTGTTTTCTACTTGTTCAGGTTTCACTCTAAAACAAAGATAAACGTTCAGAGTTGACATTTATATAATATTATGGTATTATTATACTGGTTCGGCCCACTTCAGGTTAAATTTACCTGAATGTGGCCCTGAAGTGAAATGAATTTGACAAACCAGACAGTGGGAATGACAGTGTATGCTCCAAATTAGCCACAGACATACTCTGCCAGTCAATCTGTGAGTTGTGTAAATGAAGTCATGGAATCCCTAATACAACGGGTGAATGTGGTGAGGGATTAATGAATAGTTGTATGATCTCTCTGTGGTTCCTGGACGACAACAAGGTAACCTGGGCTGTACAACACTTAACTATACCTGTTGTTCTCCCATCCAGGGAAGTTATTGTCCTGGGGGAAGGAAGAGGAACAACAGAGAGGTTAAGCTCCCGGGCCAACTGCTCATCAATAAAATTCTTATCTGCACCAAAGTCCACCAACGCCAAAAAAGAGAACGATTCATTTCCCCAAAGTAACATAGCACTCAGTGAGAAGTAGGGAGAGGATTTCTTGGCAGATAACATTTGACTCACTAGTAAACCCCCCCTACTGGTGAGCCCCATCTTTTAACAGCTACGGACAGGTTGCAACAAAATGATCCGTCTTTCCACAAAAGAAACAACTACACTGTTTAGCGACTCTCGGTCCACCCCTCTTTTTGGCCAGTGCTCCAGCCAGCTGCATAGGCTCTTCAGGAACCTTCAATCCTGGGGATGCACTGTGCATGTGTACCACAAGAGTAGGAGAGTCCGGTATTCAGAGAACGGGTACCGTCCCCTGATATCTAGTCTCCTGGTCATGGTGGTGTTCTCTTCTCCACTTGTGGAGCCCATTATCAATTCCGATGACAGACTCCTTAAAAATACCCCTTTTAATTCCCAATCCTCCCCCACCCACTTTCTGATGCAAAAATGCCAAAGTCAATGGAGTAGTCCGCCACCAATGCGGACCCCTGACTGAGAGAAAATAGTCAAAGAGAGCACTCCTGCCCCAGGACGAGGTGATCGAAAACCCTACACAACTCTTGGGAAAAACCTACATAACTACCAACCACAGGAGAACCCTGCTCCCAGATCACCGTAGCCCATTTAGCCGCTCTACCCCTGAGCACCAATGAAGATCTTAGAATAAACCCCCGTGCGGCTCCTACCTCCCCTGCATATGGCTCTGGGGTGGGTACATGAGGTTCTCTCCTGGGGTTAAAATTAGCTCCATTACCAGGTACAGGAAAAGTACTCACAGTGGGAACCGACGCTTCCGCCACTGGCCCGGGGAAAGATACAACCATGCTGGAGGTCTTCAGCTCAGCTACCTGGTCGCTGAGACTCTGAATAGCTCATTATCCTGGCGAGTGCATCCTCGTGCTGTCCCGACGGCTGTCCTGGATGTGTGATAGCCTCCTTCATACGGTCCCGTCCTGCTGGATCCATTGTATGGCCAGAGAATTCTGTCCTGTAAAGATTGGGGTCGGATCCAAATGCGGACAATGGATCAGGTGAAAAAAGGGGATTTATTCCAAGTGCTTGTGCACAAAAAAATAAACAAAAAGGGAGTGCAGATGAAGAACAAAGTCACAGTCCATCAGGGGGTGGTGGAGGGGCTTTTTGGCATTAGACACTTGAAAAACACAAAATACAAAAACAAAGATTAGTCCAAGTGTTATAGCCAGGTAAGATGCTAACCCAAGAGCCGGTGCTGAGGTTAAAAGTATATGCAGATTTATTTACAAGATAGCAAAAAATCACAAAGTCTTTAAATAACTCAAAATGAAGTCAATAGTCTTTCAAAAAGGTAAAACGCAAAATCCGAAAAGGGTGACGTCCAAAATCTCTAGTATAAAAATAAAACAAAACATAATCCTCAAGAGTCAATTATGTAATCCGAGAAGGGATCCAAAGGCTTAAACACAAGTGGTGGAGAAGAGGCACAGGAGTGGAGGAACACTGGAAAAACACAAACAAGAACACGCGGTGTAAATACAATTCCATATACTCAAAAGGTTTCACTTATTAAACGTGGCGATCACAGGAGATGACCAGATGTAGTTTACCCAAGGAGGGATGAAATGACACGTCAGCGCTGAGGTAAGATCTTCAGGTCATTTTATCCAGGCTCCATGATGACCAGATCATCTGCAGGTTTTCCACAATTACCGCAGCACCTTGTGAGAGGGAAAAGACTCACACACTCCTTGCCTATTAATTTCAATCAGTCTCTCCATAAACACACACAAGAAAACACATCCACTTGGAGGTGAACCGTGACACCAAGGGCACCAATACTGTACACCACATCTCTCTCAGCAGACACCGGTTGGAGATGAGCCATGCGCTGTACCACTTGTAAGACATTCAACTCTCTGGCACCGGAGATCATCGCCGATGCTCCTTATAAGGGTGTGCATGATTAGCAATCGACGACCGGTGTTGATCATAACCCAGGTGCTTTCAATGACAATAATCAAACTCCACAATGGTCAAGCCTCCACCCTCCACATACTCCCGGAAATGGAAATCCCCCTGAAAACAACAAAATAAACTGATGTAACCTACGCACACCACAATCCGCCTGTCATCGTGAAGTGAATGAAAACCATCACTTGATTGACAGTCAGTCTGACCAATCACTGAGCATGTGCGCATAACTGCAGGTTATAACAAGCTAGTGAGTTGACCAGTACGGACCAGACTGTATGCGGCGTCCAGGCCCTACGTGGCGTCCAGTCCCAACGCGACATCCGGTCGGTAGGCGGCCATAGGCGTCGTCCAGTAGATGCCCCTGAAAACTGTCTGATCATTGTCAGTTCCATTTTGATTCTCTGTTGGTGTTTCGTGGAAAAAACGTAAATATTCTACATTGCTATGTCTGTGGGAAATGGTCCAACAGTCAATCAAGTGGAGTGTTCACTAAAATTACAGAACATTTTTACAGATTTTAGAACTCAGTGCACACATAAGGCAGACTTTAAAAGGAACACCATCGATTATTGACAAAATCATGGTGCTGGAAATACGGTAAGTCCCAGTGCCATTCCACCATGATTGAGGATCATGTTGAAGTGTGCTTGAGCAGGTGTCAGCAGCTACTGTGTCAGGGATCCTCTTATTTTGATAAGAGGACAGTTGGTTTCCGTTTTGGGGTTGTGTGTTTTGTCTGTGTTTTGACTCTGCTTTGTCCTGAGGTCCACCTTTCTTATTTTTTGAATATTTTATTTTTTTCTTATTTTTCATTACACATTACATTACATCACACAACAGTCACATTTGTTCACCATCAGGCCACGCCCCCCACCCACATTAACAAGGCCAGA
>JAPTHA010000005.1:5735603-5754726 GCA_029814585.1 Gymnapogon annona | reverse complement strand
TGTGTATGTGTGTATGAGGGTGTGGGGGTGTACGTATGTGTATACACACAGACAGTTATATGATGTCAACTTGCACTGCAGCCACTCATGGCTTTAGTAATGTTTTGTATTTATGCTGCATTTTCCAGTCACCAAGTAATGACATTTCGTTGCCAGACCCGTACAATAACAATAAAGGAAGTCTAAGTCGAAGTCTAAGAGGAGCTCAGGACTGAACCATCTCATCTCCTTCTCCTGTGTTCAGAGCTGCACACTCGAAAAAGGTGACATTTATGGGCTGAAGTGTAAACAGAGTACTTCAGTTATTTTGATGACGTGTACTATGTATGTGAGTGGAGTTAAGAGAATGGGGCCAAACTCCAGTAATGTACTGGGCAGGAATGTAATTATCCATGTGAAAAAGCTCAGATTCATCCATGGATGCCAGTGTTTATAACTCAGATGATGTCAAGGTGAATGGTTTTACAGTTATTCATCTGCAGTGCTTGTTTTCAATAAACTGCACTAAGAGCAGGAGCGTTATCCTGAAATAATGTCAAACAATGTCCTGCCGAAGGCCACATTAATGGAAAGAAAAATTTGAGCCAATTCAAACCAAATTCCTCCTGGAGACAGAGCTGGAGGTAGACTGAACTTGCTAAGGGAGTCCATCAAACTGAGGTGCTGCTGAGTTTACCAGACATCCCTGATTCTGAATCGTGGCCTCATCAGACCTATTTCAGTCAATGAACTCCTCCCAACATTTCCATTTTACAGTTTGTTTGCCACCAGAGTATACTTGTGAAGCAAAGCATAACAATTCAAAGTACCCTTATGTACTTGAATAGAGATACAGAGTAAGGGCTAAATGGGACGGAGATCAAGGAATCACCATTGAAGAGCAGTTATGGAGGAAGCTGTGTAAAGATGGAGTCACTTCTACTTTAAATGCTAGGTAAGGACTGATACAGTTCAACTTCCTCCATCAGCTGTATGTTACTCCACAAAAAGTAAATACATACAATAGTAGTGTCTACATAGAATAGTAGTGTAAAATCGCAGGTGTTTTGGCAGGGGGTATGTGAAATTCTATCTAATATCTACGGGGTTACATTCCCACTGGACCCTGAAGTCCGTCTACTTTGTGGGCTAAGTGTTACCACACAGACAAAACGACCTAAGAGCAGGTTATTAATTTTCAAAATAAATTATTGTATTTTTCCGTTCTCAAGGAGCATGCAAAACTTAAAGTTATCAATTCAGGTTCTCTATTTTAGGAATAACAAAAAGTGCTGTTACAAAAACACGGGAATAATAGTATTATATACAGATTAAATCAAAAACCCACAAGGGGAAAATAATAATCAAAAAGGTAACTTAAAACCACTCTAGCGAGGGAAAAGGGTCATTTGGAAAACAAACACTAATAAACATAAATACGCTCAAGTTACAAGAATTTAGATCTATACACCAGGAAACCAGACTAGAAAATACAATACATTAAACTAACCAATACTTACACACAAGGAGCACGAGAAACAGGCAAGACAGAGATGGACCAGGGTTGGACATACTACGGTCTGACAACAAGAGACAGGAGGAGTGGGGTTTATATACGGAGAAACACAGGTGGAATACATTAGGAATCAGTGCTGATTAAACACAGGTGGCTAGGGAATCTGGGGTGAAGCTGGAGACACTGGGAGAGAGTAAGCACTTAGTAAGCACTTGTTTACAGGGGTTTCACAAGCATTCTTGAATTACATGGAAAATGTACCAGGGCACCACATGAACTCAGTTCTATATACCTGATATACACCACATGAACTCTGTTATATAAACCGGTGGTCCTCGGGTTACGTCCGAGTTCCATTCCTACGTCGGCCATGTAACCCGGATTTTGCTGTAAGTCGAAATTAACCCTTTAATACAACCCAAATAACCCCTAAATGTCTGAATAAATAGCCAAATACTGTATATGTTTTAGACTTTTTATTAATTCAATAAAATAAATTAAAATAAAAAATAAGATGCTGTACTGTACTTGCTATCAATGCTGGAAGAGGAGGGGAGGCTGTGAGATCAGGTGCAGGGTCTTCTGTAGACGTTGAAGGTGCGGGTTCTACTTTGGTTTAGTACTTGGAGATGTCTGTCTGGAAGGAAATCTTCCTCTTTCCTCCCAGACCTCACAGTAGCACCATACACTGTCGTGATCACTGTACAATTCATGGGGGCTGAATCCTTCACAAGGTCTAAAATATGGACTTTTGTCCTTAATAATGGTCATCACGGTTGTCCTGTCGACTGAAGCCTAAGGCTTTGCCAGCGTTCGTCGGAGTCTCGCCTTTCTCCGACCTTTATATGATGCCCAACTTCATTTCCATCGTAATGGCTTTCCTCTTGGCTGGACCAGCATCGCTAGGAAATCTTGCTTTCTTTTTTGGGGGCCATGATGTGAAAAAGGACGGTGACAAAGCCGAGTGTACCAATAATTATGGAGCACAAACACAGACGTTGTACGCTATACAGAAACAGTATGGGGCTGGACACAAAATGGCGGACGAGACCCAGGTGACGTAAAGACGACCCATGCGCCGTAAAGTATACTCGACCGACGTAAAGTCGAAATCGCATAAGTCGAATACGCCGTAACCCGGGGACCACCTGTACCTGATATACACTACATGAACTCTGTTCTATATACCTGATATACACCACATGGGCTCAGTTCCATGCTATACCTGATATACACCACATGGACTCAGCTCCATATACCTAAGTGGAACTTGTGGGATGGAGGATGTGTGAGGTTAGCAAGTGTCTCTCTGCACAATTTGTTTATTTATGGTCTTGTCTTGCTTTATTGTGTTGTGTTGTTTTGCTTCGGCTGTCGCCTCTAGCCCTGCCAGTGTGGGTTGAGAGTGTATTCCGGTCATGTATGAAAGTGACTAATGTTGTCAAATGTAATGTTATTCTCTAATGAAAAATAAAAAAATCAAGATAATTCAAACTGAAAAGTTTGATAGATGTAAGCCTTTCTGCTAATATTTGGTTAATATGTACTTGTTCTTTCAAATTAAATCCCCATGCCTACTTTTTTCCATATGAACAAAGGAATGTATCTCGCAAAAATTATGTTTAGAAACTTTTGACAGTGGCTTTGCAGCTTATAAGCAGCTGAATGACATTACCTTAGTTTTAACGAAAGCTCATCCCAACCCCCCCGAGCAGGACATCATGGGAAGATGGGCTCTGTGTCCTTTCTAAACAGCCATCATTGTTTTATGAAGCATGGACGATACACCTAATGTCACTGCTAATGCAAACCTTTGGCCAGCTTCAGTTCATTTTTCTTGTATAGCGCTTTAAAGTGCAGGGTTTGATTGGTTTTTGTGCAGAGATTATGGCACTTTAAATGATCATTTAGAGTTACTCCAGTGGAAAAGTTTCTCTTCCTCCGTGGCCCAAACACTTACACTGCATCATGCACACACTTACCTGACTAATTGCAACTGTAGTAAAAGCTTCACTAATGAATCTCTCCCAGGAACAGATGGTTTTACAGCATCCTCATTGATTTAAATGACAGGATAATGGTCCTCATGCAGGACAGGCAGCCTGTGACTAATACCTCCCACTTCTCTCCAGTGTTTAGGCAGTCAACACTTCCATCCATGTCCATCTATTCCCTTGGCAGCGTTGGTCCATGTTCTGGCCCACATTTAATTAGAAACACCACTCAGATTGGACTGTATGTTTTATTCTCTAGACTCACCTCTCTGTAGCACTGCAGGTATCACTATATATGAGATGGATTTGGCTGAACATAATTGGTGGGCTTCCCATCTGCTTTTGTCACTCACCTCCATTTGTGGCTGCAGATCAGTACGATTTTACTCCTTGTGGCTTGCCTCATGAAAGACTTGTAATGATCTAGTGGGGGGGGGGGGGGATCACATAGCATGTTCTGGTCCTCAAGGAGATAACAAGATAAACAACATACCGATCGGTTGTTAAAAACTCATTCACTGCCAGACAGCAGTCAACATTACCTTTCAAATGACGTCTATAGATGTCATTGGCAGTCAGTGATTAAGAATGCAAGGAAAACCTGTAATGATGAATGAAATTGTATATTGCTATAGGGACAATAGGCTTTCATGAAATGGGTTCAGGGATCCCTGAACACTTTTCTCCTTTCCTTTAAAGGGGCAATATGTAGCATTGATATTACAAATTAACAGCGGAGGGAAGTCCGACCAAAATTTGCCGACAAAAACACTTGATCATCATGCTGTCTCTTCCTTACCCCACAGACCCTGGTATCACTTCCCCCCAGGATTTGGTTTGTACTTAATTTCTTATTTTTCTGTAATGACACCTGTTTCTGTGCAGATGTATCCATTCACCCACGACCCAGCAAAAGGCATTATTTTACAACTCTGATGGTAGAACAGTACACTGACTCGCCACTCCCTCTAGTGATCACATACACTCACAATGGCTTTTCATGTCTCTACAATTCAATGCTGACATCTTTGTCTTATCATCCAAACTAAAACAAAAAAACAACATCCTTCTGATACTTCTGTCGATTTCTAATCTTTCAAATTACAAATAATACATACTGCTCTTTTTGAACTTCACTTACTTACACAATATAGCCTTGCATTTTTATTTTATTTATTTTTTTTCTGGGGCAACAAGCGGGGTATTTTTGGTAGAAATACAAACCAGAAGTTTTCCCTGTCTTTATAGCTGCAGGGCCTGCTTCAACCAAAGAACTAACTTTTACCAGAAAAGCATCTAAACTCAGCCTCTGACAGGGGCGTTGAAAGTAAAAAACAGGTCTATTCACCATAGATCCACTGATGTCTTATTTCCCTGGTGGAAAAAATAATACTTTCACAGGACTTGGCAGTTTGTATAACCACCCTGCACAGAGAATATTATTTGTTTTGCCCACATAGTTTTTTAATCCAAGGGAAATGTTTTTTTTTCTTTCCTTTTTTGGCTGAGAATGAGCTGAATATGTTCCAAAAAACAATGTTGAAGAGAGGTGTTGAAAACATTGTAACTAAGAGCAACTGGAGAAGTGGAAGGAAGAGGAACAGATGGGCCAGAGAAAGGCAGTCACTGGACAACACAGAAGAAACACAGCACAATGTGTGTCAAACAACACCATCACACACAGTAACACCATGATTCATCAAGAGGGTAAAAACCTGCCACATTGTAATTTTCATTTTAATGTCCAGAAGAAATATTTTAGTCAGACTGGAAGAGTAATGTGTATTTAATGAAAGAAGGATCAGCTACTGTCAATGTTTTGCGTTTTGTTTATTCTTTACACTAGAATAATTCTGTACATGGCCAGTAAATTATGTCTGAATTTAGTCTAGCAGAGAGGAGCCGGGCTGGCCCAGGGTTCATCAGACATTTCTGCTCTGGTGTGGGATATCATGAAGGAACAGAACAAACTGTTGAGAGAGGATGCAGAAGGTGGTTGTAAGAGGCGCAACAGTCTATAACCAGTAGAGCAGACACCAGCAAATAGTTTTGTTCCCCACATTCACTTTATTATATGTACCTTTATCTCTTACCCCGGTTGCTCATGTATCTAAACTATATCTGTGTGGTTATTACTGATGTCAGCCATTACATTCTTATGGCTCAAACCAAGAATTTTTCTAGTGAACTCAATGGCAGAATCATTGCAGCACAAATTCAACAATCACGTTAGACTTTTTAACATTATCTTTCATATTAATTGTCATCTTTCCTGCTACCTCTGGGGGCACTAGCCTGCTGTTCTGTTGATACCAATAATATACACTGGCCTGAAATTGTTAGCATCTGAGTTTAACATAGCAATCATCCAATGGAAGACACTTATCTGATTATCGCGATGATTAACAAATACATTATTTAACCCTAAGGGATCTTGTGAGTAGCTTTTGGCTCTTGGTTGAGTTATGTTTGCAAAACTGAATAAATTAATATTTTTCTTAATTAAGGGGTCAACCATAATTACACTAGAACTGTCTATCAGGAAAAAAAAATAAAGCTAATTTTACCACAAATGTGTTAGGTCCAAATGAAGTCAAATACACCAACATGACTCCTGATGGAAAACAGATGTAATCAGGAATACATATTGGGAAAACATGGATACTGTGTTTTTTTGGACGTTTACTAATGTTGGAAAAGTGACATGTTTTGAGCTGTAACATCACAGAACAGAAATGTTAATGTGTCCAATTGTACAGAAGAATGTTGCGTGATTATGTACAATAATGGGCAGTTATATGGTGTGTTCTTTAATTTTCTTTTTTTTTGTGATCAATTTGTCAATGCTCTTTTTTTGCTTGTTATGTTGTTGTTGGGGAATTAATGTGATATTCATCAATCAATAGTTGCTGTGTATTTGTGAAACTTATTTAGACTTTCAAACAGAAAAAAAGTGTTTTAGTCTGTCTGTTTCCAGGGCTTCATATTGACTTATATCCAGAGAAATGTTCGATAGTAGGTCGATGTGAGCCAGACTCTCTGGCCTTAGCACTATTATACTGTAGGACGCTTCTATACTTGATTCTCCAGTCACCTGGTGTGCACACAGCACGGCTCCTCTATAACTGTATTGTCCTTTGAGAACGGGACTTTGAGGATGCTGAGACTTGCTTGGCCCCTGTTAGTGGGTCAATGCCCTCCCTCTGGAGACATCAGTAGGCCCGGTTAAAGGAAAAAAAAAGTCTTTCCAACATAAGAACTGAAGAAAGGAGGGAGGGGAATGCAGAGTGCTCTGAATCAGGTACTTCTGGGAGATGACCACCATGTCAACAGGCGATCTGAGAGCATTTTACTAGGAATATGTTTGCTGATCAACCTAAGAGAAGACCTCACCTCAGGTCAGAAATGCTTTCCTTGAAATGATAAAGAATCTGAAAGATAAAAAAGAAAAGGATTTGTGTCCTTTGGTCCACAGTTAAAACCACAGTGGATTTAGAAATATGGAAGCAAAAACATGTTGAGAGTTCTGACCCTCTAATAGGAGTCCTCGTTGCCGTACTACACTAGTCCTGTGTCAGCTCTTCTGGGTGTTTGTGAATGTGGCTTGCAGGAAATTCACTGTTACCAGGTTATATAAATAATTCATTTGGTCTTATCGTTCATTGTCCTCTATCCTTCTGGTACTTTGTCAGCTAGTAAACTTACACAGATCTGTGCATTGGCAAATTGAAGGAAGTCAATGTTCAGGCTGCGTGGAGGCTGAGGTTCAGCCTGAACGATCCCAAGTAAAGACAAAAGAGATGAGAGAAACAGCAAAAAGACAGAAAGAAAGAAAGTGCATCTGCCCTGCCGGTCCTCAGAGGCAAACAACACAGTCACATACAGCATCTGCCAAAGCCACAATCAGCTCTGTGCTCCCAGACTGAAGACTGTATGAATAGGAAGCACAGCAGCCAATTACAACCAGCTGTGCACCAGTTTCAGCCACAACTACTGACATTTATTATTATTTATTATAATTATACAGTCATATACACATGCACACACGGACAGACACAAGTGCTTCATGTTCTAATAGAAACACAATACTTCCAATGATTTTTGGATATTATTAGTATCTTTGCTTAAAAACAAGTCAAGACATTATTGTTTGGAAATCTATATAATAAACTTTTTCAAATTTTTTTTTTGGCCATTTGGGGACAGTTTCAGCTTCCATTGTCTCCTGCTAAATGGTTAGTTGTTCTTATGTTCTGCATTCCAGGTGTATGATCCTCTCACACTATACCTCGTTCCCCATTTGTAAACCTTCCAACACAACAAGTTTCTTCCTCTTTTGTAAAAGCACCATTACTGCTGCACATGCACAGCACACCCCACAGCAGCCGGTGAACTGTATTACTCTGCAACTGTCTGGGCCGGAATTTACAGCAGTTTGAGCTGCGGATTTTCATTCAGGGCTCAGCATCACTCTACAGTACAAGAAATGAAGCTCCGAACAGACACTGTACCCTCACAGTACTTGGTCTGAAAATAATTTATTGTTGTTTTTGTTGTCTTGGTTGCAAGATATTTAACCAAGCATGAATTAAATCCCAATAATTTATACACATTTTACACAATTTACACAACAGATCACCACTGTCCTCAGTCAATGTGATCTTATTTCTAAAGTCAAGGCTAGTGTTGGTTTATAACAACATCCCTTATTCATCTCATGCAAACTTTGGTAAATGTAGTTTAATCCCAGAGGCTCCATATTGGCTACCCAGGTCTTGCTGTGACACAGTTCTCCTTTGATTCATCCTAGGTTCAGTACTTTGACACTGTGACTGAGCCTGGTTAAACCATGCCGGGTTTCAGGGCAGATGCTTTGCCTCTGAGGCATTTCATTTTGACAGCGGAAACCATTTTACGAGGCATTCATTGTGTGTAATTGCTCTCATAATAGCACAGTGCCTCCGTGGTGAAAATAAAAGCAGTTGAAGCTGAAAGTGCATCTGCTTATGGCTCCGTGTTTGAATGAAAACATCCTGCAGAGATGAGCTGGCCGCCCAGCACAAAACAAATGAAGGCATCCTAATCAAATGTGACCTTCTTCATCGCCACTCACCCATGGATAAAATGGTTTCACTTCCCTGTAGAAGGCGCTCTCATCTGCTCCTGCCTCAGCCCATATATATACAAAATAACTGTTCATAAAAAATTAATTAATGCAACTGAGTAAATTAAACTGCATCTCCGTAATGGCCATTTAGCTTCAATGTCATTATTTCCTCTCAGTCCTGTCCTTCTGTGAGGCTGCTGTGGCTTTGCCAATAGAGGTGCTGCTGAACAGGGCGCATTGGGACTCATTGTTCCCATAATCCTTCAGGGGGCTGTTGAAGTTCTGTCAGAGGTGGGAACTGACATTCTCCCAGATGGGTATTTGCCAGATGTCCTGCGTCACAGTGACCCAAGTCTCTCAAAGTATGATGAAGCACTACGATAACCCTATGAGCTGGAGTGTACTGGCATTCAGAGGTCATCTCTATAACATATGAACCAATGGGTATGTAGTACATCAGGGTTTCAGATACATGCCGCAGTTGTAATTGACATATTATGTGTGATTTCTGCATTATGCGAAGGCTTTAGTGTTTCTGATTAGTGATAGTTTTAGGATTAGGGGAACTGCAAAACAGGGCAAATATTGACGTGTGATTGCATTTTGCCCAATAACATTCCAACATATATGTACATATACCAAACAGCACGAAACTGGCGTGTCATACAATACAATTTCACCAGATCAGTACGTAGAAGCTGTGATGAGCACTGAACACTTGTGGTGTTGAAGTCCTCTAGTAGAACAGTGGACCAGCGTGGCTCTGTTGCTCACAGCCCAACAACTGGGAGTTCTTTGATTGGCCCTTCAACAGGCTTGCCACCAAGTAACAATATGGGGCTCCTCCTTTTTGCTGCCCCCTCACATGGCTCATTCATTCACTGGTCTGCTTCATCCTTTGGATGGTCACAGAAGTTACTGGTGTCTGTCTGGGCCTGGTCCGCATTGGACATGTTAGTTCATCATAAAGCAGGCAGGCACAGACATACACACATCTACAGGCACATTCCTTCAAGCGTATGTCACACACAGACCCATAGAGAACATACACAATCTACGCAGATCACGTCAACACTGCTAATGATGCACCACCATGACATGCATTATATGTGTAGGAAATTGAGAAAGCCATCTGATATTTTTGGGGGCGGGGTGGTTACTCTTATTAGATTAGATTGGTGTTGTTGGCTGATTTATCATTTCAGTGTTAAATCTCAGTTGTCGTTCATGAATTCTGTTTTTGTTTTCTGTTGTAGACCTACAGCATGGCATAAACTGAACATTGACATAAATTAAATATATGATTTCATTTGTGAGCTATAGTGTGATCATGATGCATATTGAACTATTCACAGCACAGTGTTACCATCAGCAGGATGAAATGTATCAGATTAGCAAGAAAAAGTGTTTTAATGTATTAATAGATTTTTAAATTCCTCCTCGGTGTCTCCATCCAGGGACTGATTCTGACATAGAACTACTGTAATTCTTAACTTCATTACAAATTCATGGGTGAATTGACAGCCCATGCTTAATGCAACCATGTAAAGTTGGAAATGAAAACTACAAACTGGACTCTATTCGAATTATTATTTGTTTTATTTATGTCCTGCTTTTAGCTCAATTAATGAAAAACAACATGAGAATAACCTTATTTATGGTAATTTTCATCATTTTCTAAAACGGAGATTTATGAACATTTTAATTCACATTGCAGTGGAAGTGTTCTTTGGTATTAAAGGCTCTCTAAAGAAAGTGAAGGAATATTTTCCTAAATATGAGGAGGCATGTTGGGCAGAGAAAGGGGACCATAAGCCTGGTCTTTGTTGCAGAGAGCCGGTAGACAGTTGACCTCACCTTCTTTCAAAAACAGTTGGGTTTGACGTGAATGTTAATCAATGGTTTCTGTTATGGTTAAGGTGTACACTACGAAGAATCAAGGACATTTAATGTATACTGGAATGTCCAAACGGATCACAAATCATTGTAAATCATCTTTATTCCTCTGCACAGGTGATCCTTTAGATGTATCTGCTGCTGCACGTCCATCCTATTGTCAATGCAATGAGAAATAATTACTTGAAATAAATAATAAATACTTGAATAATTCAAGTATTCACTCATTCAAGTATTCACTCAATAATTCAAGTATTCACTCATTTAAGAACTCAAAACTTCAGAATACGTGAAAGGTCAACTTAACTGTTGCCAGATGTGTTTTTTGTGCATTAATCATCATCATGCTCTTCTGTAAAAGCAGGCTAACAGAGCAGACAGATGAGGAAATGGTTCTGTAGAATCATACATGTCCATATGGAGGCCACAAAGAAACGGTACTTAATGCATTTTATTAAAGTCAAAGCTATGTAGCTTTGCTGTAATGTCATGTGTGTGCACAGAGAGGTGATGTCTGATTAGATGGTGTAGAGACGTAAAACAATGACAATAGCAGCAGCTGATGGTGTTTTGTGTACATCATCTGTCACATCACCGCCTCTGCACCATCAGCCTCATTGGGCTGACGGACAGGGAGGACCATCATGTCTTCACACTCTGCTCCTATAACAGGGGTCTCGTCTTGTCTTGTCTTGTCTTGCTGCCACTTGATGTTGGGGTTTGTAAGGGCAGATTAATAGGTTTCTGTCCATGCAGATCTGCCAGAGCAAGGCTCATTGTAACAACATCTGAAGCCGTTCCTGAAGATAGTGAGGAGTAGATTTACTAAAGCTACCTCTGAGACCGAACCCCCATATTACATGGAACATAATACAGCTACAAAGACGTTTTACATTTTGTGGTGATTGGAAATCTAATACACCCTTCAGCGAAACAAGATCAATCACCGATACATTAAATGAGGATGTGCGCTGTATTAATTGACCTGTTGTAATGAGAGGAGCAGGAGTCATTACAACATTACAATTGCACCATCTTGACTGGGTTCTGTACAATATGAAACTGGTCTGTAGACCCTGGTTCTCCAGTGGAGCCACAGATTCCTCACACTGAGTTTGGAGGCAACATTAGCAGAACAGCGCACACACAAATCTACATAGCGCGTCCATTTGATTTGTGTGCAGGTAACAGCTTCCTGTCTAATGAATGCTAAATTCTCCTCTCACTAAACCATCTGCTATGCTGTCTGAGGCATCGCCGGTTGATTTATTCTACCTTCACCACCTTACAAACAAACAATGATAAAATAAAATTGTATAATTTAGCCGCTTTGTTGTTTGGATTTCTTGTTTTTCCACTTCCTGCAGATAACTGCCATAGGCATTAGACAGAGTTTTCAAAAGTTTGGAATAGTTGGAAATTTAGATTCTCAAAATATCACTGTTTGTGCTGAAGTTTGTGCAAGTACGGATGATATGAAGGTGGAAAAAAACGAGTGGATCTAACCAACAGGGCATTCGAGTGTTGATATTGATGGCTGCACTGTGCAAACTGCTACAGTGTGTAATTCTAAATATGTGGTTATAATGTGGGTTTACATTCTGGTGGCCATGGACTGGAGCTCCCTGTGTTATTCTCTGGCACATTCAGGTGGTGTCAATCTGTCACTGAAGTAGTAGAAAGAGGTGGAGTTCCACCTATGGCAGGTTCAGTCACAGTATTTGTTTGGATGCGACATAACTGTTTAATGGCACTAGTTTTGCATCCACTCAGTTGATTGTGTAGAAATAGATTGAATAATCTTATATATTTTCCCTACATTCTGGTCAGAATATAGTGAATGGAAAACTTCAGCTCTAGGAATAAATACTTAAATAAAACCTGGAATAGCAGACACAAAGAAAAGTCACATATTCTGGCGGTAATTTAACAGTTTTATTGCAACTCATTTTTAATATGAACTCAGTGCAGTTCATTGTGTTGCATTAAAATACAGCCAATATGGGAGTTGAGTAGTTATATTCGAAGAAAATGTGCATCAGAAAGTAACATTAACATTCAGAAAGCATTTTCTTAATTGGGCAAAGAAATAAAGTCCACAGAGAGGCTAATAAAAAAAGAACTGTGTTGGTAATGTGTAATTAATTTACTTTATATTAATATTTGAGCAGAATTTAATTCATTTTTTCCCGATAGCTTTCATGCATGTGATTATAAACCACTGATGGATAGTAGTAAATAAGATACACATGAACACACAAAAACATTTAATGGAGAATTTGGATTGATTTTTTATATTTTTTTTCTATATGTGTTATGTGACAAGTGGTAAGTAGATGTACTTTATCTTATACCATTTTTGTTCTTCAATGAGGTTCTGATTTATGGGAAGAACAAAGACAAATAGCGTCCTGTTTTTTTTTACATTTTTTAATGGATTCGTCTGGATGCTCTTATGCCTGAGAGAAGAATAGGTTTTGTCAGGTAGGACATTTTAATAATCCAGGTGACAAGTTGGCATGAAATATCGGTTCTTATCCGTTCATATCTGAATCTATTCCATCGTGAGTAAAAGACACAGCTCTTAAAGGTGAAGGTCTCTGCTGTGTGTGTATCTGTCCAATCCTTCAGTCTTCTTGGAACTTCTCCCAGGTTTTCTGATGCCTTCTTGTGGTTCTCAGTGGTCGGTCTAAGTAAGGAGGTCAGGGCCTGCTTATATGTATGCTCCACGGGTATTGTGGGCCGGCAGTGTGACCTGAGCGAGTCACTGAACTGAAGCCGACATGTGAGACAGCTGCTCCCATTGATCCGCCGAGACCTGCTCTAGAACACTCATATACACTGTGCAGACGTCTGGCGTTAGGAATTTATGATCCCCCAGCATCCCACTGGCTGCACCCGGCAAGGTATCATAAATAAATGCCCAGATGTTCAATCAGCATGTATAGAAGTCGCATGGAAATTAAATTAGCTGTCGTAATAGCTGTGGTGAAGAAACTGGGACAGAACAGAGCTCTTAACTCTCCTGGTATTAAAATTAGGATGTAAGGAATGATGTGTATTCCTAGACAGTGCACGCTCACACAGGGACCTGCTGACAACCCTCACATAAGGAAAGTATGCCAAGCTACTGCACACAGTATGAGGGCTACCACATCAGGGTGTATATCGTGGAACTTTTCAGAAGGGGAAAACAGTTTTATTTGCTAAGAATTACTACACCCCTTCACTGAGGTCACCAATGTTTCTGTTGCCAACGAACCATCTTTCAACCGGGGAAACTGGATCCAGAGCCAGCACCCTTGAAATGAATTACAATTGTATAAATTACGATTTAAACTTTCATCTCTGATATTGTGCATCATTTGTAATTATACCATAACTAGAGGTGAGGTGAAGCAAATTATTTCAAGTTTTGTATGATGTTCATTCATTCATTATCTGAACCTAGTGGTGGGGGTTGTCACTGGAGCCTATCCCAGATGCTCAAAGGAGAAGGCTGATGTTCTATTCAGATTTTTAAAGTGCATTTTCTGTCATTTGACAATCTGTAAATAGCAAAAATAAATTAAATGAAGAAAACAGACCCAGTCATTAATCACTTTAGTGGGCGGCACAAAACTGACCTGTTTTATAACAGACTGACTCAAAGACAGACTATAGACAAATATGTCACAGTTCTTTTCTGCAGTGGCTTTGGCCACTCCCTATCCTTCAAGGGATGGCCCAATAGACGTCACGCAGCATGGAGTCATCTGTGCGGTTTAGTTTTGTTCTGTTCAGCTGCAGTGTTGTTTAGTTTGGTGTTCTGTTACCATGTGGAAATTGATTTGGACTGGCGGCCATGTTTTGAGGGTTTGTCTTTCTGTTATATTCATGTTTGTATTAATTATGTTAATAATTAATCATTTAATAATTGTTAATAATTCCATGCACTGGAGCTCATTAATCTGCCACATTACAGTATGAGTCCACCAAAGAATTAAAGGGGATTTTTAACTTTCTTTGAGCACAATATTTTCTTTTGTTTCTGTTAGCTTCCTGGATTTCACACACTTTTGGTTACACCCTGTTCCCCTGTCTGTCAGGCAGGTACAGATGTGGACCACAGCTGCGAGACGTTTCTTTAAACACTGTATTGATGGTAATATGGGAAAGGGAAGTGGATGAGTTCCAGAGGCTGTGTGGGGTCTTTGACTATGACGGTCGACTGGTAGGAGGTAAGTACAGGACGGGACAGGGAAAAGGAAGGAGGTTTACCAGAGGAAGTGATAGGTGGTCTGACGGGGTTAGCAGTGGGGATTAGCAAGTGGATTTACAGGCTTGGGAGACAGGCTGGAGAGCAGGCTCAGGGGGCAGACAGGTTCTAGGCAAGGATGCAGATGAGGTCACAGGTCCAGGGTACAGGCGGGGGTAACAGACTCAAGTAACAGGCGGGGTTAGCAGACTCAAGTAACAGGCGGGGTCAGCAGGTTCTGGTACAGGTCAGGTCTTCAGGAGAGTCCAAAGTTTCCAGTGTAGCTTCTCAGTTGAACTGACAGGGAGTGGTGTGCAGACCGGGCCTTATACGCAGGGGAAGTGATGAGGGAAATGTGGTGCAGCTGGTCTGGTGATCAGAGGGGCAGGTGTGGCTGAGAGACAGGCGAATTCACTGGTGCTGATTAGCAGAGCAGGTAGAGGGAGAGGGTCTGCTGTGACGTTAAGTCAGAGTCCACTGTTTCTGATCTGTTTTTGGTCCGATGCCTCTATTCCCTGTCTGTCCAAGGGCTGGTGCCTCTCTGTTTTCCAATGTGTTTCCTGTCTGTCTGGGTCCATACTCCCTGGTCTACGTTCCTATATCCCATGATCTGTGTTCCCTGGAGGTACTGCTCCCTTTCCCCAGGGCAGGGTTCCTGCCTCTTCTGGTTGCCCTTGGAGGGGTCATGCTTACCTGTCTGTTTCCCCTTGAGGGAAAGCCACCTCTGCTGTTTTTTGTCCCTGTCAGGGAGACCTGCCCCATGATACCCGTTGCGTCTCAGCTCCTCTGTCCTCATGACATGAGTCCTGACTCTAATATTCCTGTCCTGTATTCCCCTGTATTGTCTGTTTTTTGGGATGTCAGGGGCCGTTCCTTGAGGGGTGTGGTTCTGTCCAGTGATGTGCAGCCAGGGGAGACAAGCGAGGCCTGGCCTCACTTGTCATCATGAAAAGAAAGAAGAAATAAACGGTTGTATTTAACAAGCAATTTGTACTATAAATTTAGTTTTAATTTAACTTCACCCATTTTATCAGGAAAATCATAGAATCAAAACTATAACAGAATCTAACCCAAATTACTAGAACCAACAAAACGCACATACTACTCACAATACTCTCTCACCCAAGATCGCAACGAAACAGTCAGACTCACTGGCGAAGACACAACGAACTGACACTAAACTGGGAAAGACAGGCTGACTTTAGACATGGAGGATGCACCAGGTGAGAGACATTTGGAGGGGATTAGAAATTGGACACAGGTGGGATGGAATCTGGGTGTGAAGCTGCAGGACACATGAGGAGAGGAACGCTGGGCAAAACAGGACCTACAAAATGTGGCTCAGTCTTGATGCCTATCCAGATTCTGCTTTGTTTTCTGTATGATTTTATTTGGTTGCATTTACCTGTCACAATTTGTGCCAAATGAGGGAGTAGGTGAACACCGGTCCGTGAAAATATTGTCACAGATTACACCATTCGGTTGCGTAAAAATGTTTGGTCCACTGACCATTGTAATGTTTTTTTGGGGGGGGGGTTTGCGCTTTTCTGTGTGCTACAGTTTGATTAAAGCTGATGTGAGATTTTAAACATAACCTGTTAATCAAATAGTGAATAAGCTACTCTATAGATTCACATGTTTGTAAACTGATTGTGATGAAATCTGTGCCTCACCAGCCGACAACTTCACCGCATGTCACTGATTCTGTCACAGTTCTTTCCTGAAGTGGCTTGGGCCACTCCCTCTCCCCTCAAGGGCCAACCCAATTAGTCTATCATAGCGTGGAACAGGCCACTAACCGCTAACCACTAACGGCTAACCACTAATGACTGCGATGCATCAGCCGTTAGTGTGAGATGAAGGGGCCAGTGTAGACATGGAGCAGCGTGGACTCATATGTGCTGTTTAGTTCTGTTCTGTTGCATTGTTGTTTAGTTTGGTGTTCTTTTACCATTTGGACTTTGATTTGGACTCTGGCAGCCATGTTTTGAGGGTTTGTGGTTCTGTTCATGTTTGTGTTGATACTATTGCTCATGTTGCATGTGCTTTTGTTAATAAATGTTTTATGTTCCCCTTCAATTCAGTGCATTGGAGCTCATTAGTCTGCCACGTTACAAAATACAAGTTTATGTCATTAGATTGGGTAGATGGAGCACATCTTAGTTGGGAAGATTTTACAGATGGACACTATAAGAGTGGCTTTAGAACTTCAGCAGTGATGAGATGATGCTATTGTTCATTTCTATGAACAACTATCTATTTGTTTTTGGACAAAGCCACAGGTTATAGCCAGGAGAAGCCAAAAAAACAGAAGAAGACCAAAAACACATCTGACTCTGGGTTAATGCAATATAATCACTACATGAATGCAGATGTATTACTGGAGACACAATAATATCACAGTATTTACCCAAGAAATATAATCTAACCACCAATATAGCTTTAATTAAAAGCTGTTCTCCATGGAAGCACACAGTACAGTCCACAAGTGAATTCTACCAGATTTTAGAGCTGCTTTGCCTTGATGTTCTACGTTTTACCTGAATGTTTCAATATGTGTGCGTGTCTGAATGCGTGTTGGTGGGTGGGTGGTGCAGCTATATACTTGGGGGCAGGGCTGTTAGTATGACCAAATACAAGTTGCAGCTTAAAACTTAGCATGTCCAGAGCCTACAGTATTTGAGATAGAAACAGAATGTATTGAACCAATGAACCACAGCATGAGGTGAGGAGAGCTGAGATGTGTCACCATGGAGACCATGTAGTGAGCCATTCAAACAAACTGAATAATTTCCATTGAATCTGTCCTTGGTTTTGTCAGTGATTATATGTGTCACAGGAAGGAATGAAATCAAACTTTAAAAAGCAAAGAGAAAAATGTTTCTTAGTGGTTTGTATTACAACTTGAAAATAAATGGATGAATTCTTTTGCTTCGGTTGTGGTTTTCCGGTGGCTGTTACAGTTTTCTATGTTTCATCATAGGCCGATTCTCCATCTGCCAGCAGTGATGGAGCTGTCCATGGTGCTAAATTATGCCGTACATGAAAAGACTGGTTCCAACTGTTTGTCTAACAGATGGAGGTCCCGTCATGTCGTCAACAAACCACAATGTATATGTACACACTGTGAGTGAAGAAAGTATTCAGGAATAAGACTAAAATAGTGCTAGTAGTCACATATTTCCTGACTTACATCATGATACCACATTGATTACATTTCAACAACATTGTTTTGTACTTTTTTTCCCTTACAAATAAAAAGTTATTAAATATTGGCTGAGTATATGTTTTTTTTATTTCATTCCTTTTTTAATTTTGTATATTTTGAGGGAACTGTCCCTATGTTGTTTTTTTTAATGAAAGTACATGATATTTTGTCTAGGTATGCTTGCACATTTCATATTAAGAATTGCCCGAATGCTGATTATTTTCTGCAAAGACAAGATTTGTAAGTAGGTGAGGCAGATGCAATGCCACGAGCAACTATCACAAACTGGCACAAGATGTTACAGTATCATCAGTATTATCAGAGTAGAACATCCTCAGGTTTCCTAAAAGTGGGTAAGGTCTTTTTCAGGTTACACAAATTGGGATATGATGTTTAAGATGGAAGACGTCAGGACCCCACAATATCTAAGGTACTAACGTCAACACAGTCAGTGATAAATGCCTGTAGTTACGCTCCTCTGGGAAGCTGTCACTGAAAATCTCTGTATTGGGGCCTCAGGCTGTCTGAATAAGATCTGCTGGAGTCAAACACAGCCCACATACGAGCATGTGTTGAATACCATCCATTTAGGTCCAAGACTGCTACTTTTTCAAAACGTTATAAATGTAATATTATTTTCTGAAATAATTACTGTCTGCACAACCTCAGCTGCACAGTGAAAACCCCACGACAGTTTTAATTACATTCCCTACCTACTTAATTACTCCCCTCTCTTATTGCACACCCTATTGTCATTGTTTAAAAAGGTCACTATCATCTGCGAATTCGAGACAGCGAGTCTAGTGATCATTTACCTCACATCTAAAAAAATTACCTTTATTATTCCAGATTCAAACACACAGAAAGGACAACACTATGCAGCCGAGAGAAACTTTGACAATAATTTGATAATTCAACACTGTTGTATTTGGTCTGATATTGTGAGTGGATGTGAAATGACATATAGTTATTAGTGAATACACATGGCTGAATATTGAGTATGAGTGGCATATAATAAGTTAATTTTGTACCATTTCAGTTTGAAGCAATTTTCTATGTCTTAAAGTAATTTCCTTTGGAGTAGATGACCCTGTATGTTTTCTCTGACCGTCTTTAGACTTAGACTTAGACTTCCTTTATTGTCATTACACAGACACACACAATGAATCTGGTAACGAAATGTCAT
>JAPTHA010000005.1:5708242-5735503 GCA_029814585.1 Gymnapogon annona | reverse complement strand
TGGACAAAGTAACAATGTAAACAGTACTATAAACAGTGAAAATACTGCACATCAGTGTAAACAGTACTATAAACAGTACTACTTTATTGAGGAATAGTATTTTGTTACGCCCCTCCCATTCTGTTTTGTTGTGCTCCTCAATGGAGTCTGCAGGCAGAGTTGGGAGGGTCATCAATGCTTAAGTGCTGGCACCTAGCCGGTTTGTGTTCATTCTCTCTCTCGATCGTCTAGGATCCAGATCCTTAGTTTGTTTGATTTGTTTTTTTTTACACTTTCGAACATTTACACTCATTTGCCACCCATCCAACACAACATACATTACTGATAATGCTGATCTTCACACATCACATTTGATTTGTTAAGTCTTTAGTTTATCTGAGTTATTATAAATAAATATTTTTGATTGCAGTTTGACCTGGTGTTTCCCTTCTTTGGCACAAACACTGAGCCGGTTTGTGACAAGTGGGGGCTCATCCAGGATCTAATTTGATTGATTTCAGCTTTGTTTGTAAGTTAATTTTTGATTATACCTGGATATGATGGAGAGAAAATGTCCAATTCTTTGTTTGTCGACTGCTTTTGTTTGGGGGTAGGCTCATAGAGAGTAGCACTTGGTCTTCAGTATTTGGTTGTTTGTCTTGTCCACTGAGTTACATGGTGAGTGTTATCTTGGGTGGTGTTAATTTTGTCAGGAGTACCATCACCCCTGTTAGGCTTGGCAGAGGGTTCCCCTATGGGATTCGTGGTGACTTATGTTTTTTAGGTGGTGGTGAAAGTGGGTAGAGCGTTCAGCTCGGGAGCACCTCTGTGTCTGTGAAGGGATCGCCAGCTACTGGTTGCCTTCTTTACTCCACTGGTTTTGCGTGCATAAGTACCCACCACAACTAACTGCACAAAGACTAGGGTTGAGATGGTTAGCTAGTTTGGGTTGCAGTAGTCAGTGTAGGGATAGGGGTGGGTCTCCTGTTTGTTTATTGCCCATGATTTTGGTTATTTTCTGCCATGTCTGGACTGAATTGTTTGTAGTGTGCCTTTGTTTGCATTTGGGCTTGTAGCCGTGGCTTCTGTGGAAAGTTTTATTCAGAACACCTCAGAGTTTGTTAGAACACTGCACTAAGGAATAATTTTAAAGATTGCTGAGCATTATCCAGTTGAGATTGCAGATAAGAAATTCAAGGATTATGTTAAAAAAGGTATGTCACGTCCCTGTCTGGGGCTCAGAGACATAAGGCAGAATGATGAGACAAAACTCAAATTAAAATACAAAGTGTTTACATTGTTAAATGAACACAGGCTTCACAAAAACAAAACAAAGTTGCAGATCAGACTCAAAACAACAACAAAAAAAACATCATCATCATTTGCCGTTATGACAGGAGTTGGTGAACCAGAAAGCCTGGACCTGATAATACATGACTCAAAGAGTAGCCTTCTCATAGTCAACATCATACACACATGGGAAGGACGTACCAGCCTTTCTGATGTCCTTCCTTTTAGATCTGCTCATTAGTAATGTGTATATGCCTGTTATGTAAAGTGTGGGGGTAGGATCCACACGTGGAAAACTGATCAGATGAAGAAGAGGGTTTATTCCAAGTGGATATATATAAAAGAACAAACAAAAAAGAAGTGCAGTTGAAGAATGAAGCCACAGTCAATCAGGCGGCGGGGAAGGAGCTTTTCCTGGAGGCACTGAAAAATCACAAACACAAAAACTAGGATTAGTCCAAGGGCACAAATAGCGTACATCAAGTCTCTCTCAAAATACACCAGTTGAGGACGAGCCATGCACTGTACTGCTTGCAAGACGTTCAACTCTCTGACACCGGAGATCGTTGCCACAGCTCCTTATAACAGTGTGCATGATTACTGCAGCGACAGGTGTTGATTATTATCCCAGTGCTTGTCAATGACAAAAACTCATGCTCCACAAACGTCAAGCCTCCATCTCCCACATACTCCTGGAAACGGAAATCTGCCCGACAACAAAATAAAATGGCGTGATCCATGCACGTCACAATAGCTGAGGTGTGTTTGTAGTCAAAGACAGATATACTGTACTAGAGTTAAGGTTAAAGAGATAAAATAAAGAGGGCTCTTGGTTTCCATAATGAGTGAGGGTCATTCAGAGGTTGTCCAAATATACTGTATCTAAATTCTCTCCTCCATGTTTTTAGTATCAGGGCAGAGATGAATACAAAACCAATTTCTTAACTTGCAGGACATCTGCTGTCAGACTCTAATGTTTATTGAGCTCCTACTCACTGTTTGACCATGAACACACAGCAATAGTTGCTGAAACGTGAACAACAGCTGCGACAATCTCACTGTGTTGACCCGGGACACAGAAAGAATGACCTCAGGCTTTTGGAAGCAGATACAGAATTCTAGAGCAGTAACTTAAAAAGACACACAGGGTACAAATAAAACCAGCAACACTGTGGTATTACAGGTGTTGACAGCAAACATGTGTGCTCCTCTGACAGTGTGCAGCGTTCACCCTGCTGTCTCCGTCTTGGCTTGTTAATAAAAGGCAGCGGTGTTTCCTCAGAACAGGGAGATGAGGGACCAGGGGGATCAAATGTGTCTGTAAAGTCCAGAAGCAGGAAACAATAACAGGAATAATCCTGTAGGAGACTCCCTGTTCTACCTACACACACACACACACAACAAACAAACAGGCCCTTCACCTCCCTTGATAGTAAAACAAATAGTTCAAACAAACAAACCTATCTTTTCTTTACAGTGTCTTGTGTATGGGAGGATATCTATATTTAGAGACCTCCACCTACACACTGACCCATGGGGTTGTGTACGTGGAGGTGGAACAGGGACTCTCCTACAGGATCAGTCATGAATTGTTTTCTGCCTCTGGACGTTACAGACACGTTTTATCCAAACAGTTTCTCAACCACTGGCTATCAAGAGACACTGGTGGCTTTCACTACCCTTTGTTTTGCATTTGCTTACACACCTGTTGTATTTGGCTCATTGTGATCTCTGCTTACAAGTCCAACAAGGAATATTGTGTGTATATTTCCCTTAATCTCAAGTTAAGTATCAATGATTTTGAAGCAATTTTATGGATTAAACCATATTGCTGGTTACATGATGATGTTACATAATTACCTTGTGCGAGGATCTGAAACAGCACCCAATTGGAATTTTTTACTTTCATAAGTAAACACTTCAAATTGCCTGCCTCACAAGGATTTTTTCATTCAGTCACATCAAAATATTCAGTTACAATCTACACTCAGCCAAGGATGTTGCTTCAACTAAGTTTTGAAAGTTTTACATAAACAGTTGATCTGAATGTTACATCTAAACCATCTCCACTGACACACAATAGTTGAACCCTCGCTGAGGTCCACTATTTTGAACATGCTCATTTTAAGTTGTTAGTTGGACATGGTCTACAGAGCATTCATTTTGGTGGTTTTCCACTTTTGTTGTGTTAGGGATCTTGTCCGTGGTGATATGGTTCACATCTATAAATATTATATGACAATGTTTTGGATGTTTGTAGCTCAGCTGGCAGGGCCAATAATCCACAACTGAATAGTTGGTGGTTTAATCCTTCACAATTGGACCATATGTTGACTTGTCCTCGAGCAAGACACTGAGTCTTTAGTGTGTGAATGACCATGGCTTTGTGTGCCCAGTGTAAAACGCTTTGAGTACCACAAAGGTGGCATATACGTGAAAGTCTATAATTTCGCTTTATGACAAGCAGCGCAATGGTGCAGTTATTAGCACTGTTGCATCCCAGCAGGAAGGTCTAGGGTTAAAGTGCCTGTAGGTGTGGACGTGACAGCAAATGGTTGGCTGTCTGTATATGTCCCTGCCATGAACTGAACAACCCTCTAATGCATGAAGCCGATCAGAAACAGGTGAATTATGTAACACAAAAGCCCCAGGTCCAGTCACAGGTTAATCAGAATGTCAAATAATGTTACCCGTTACTCCATTAATAAAAGAAATAATAGGGGAGGTGATCCAAAGGGCTAAATATTTCTTTCAGTCTATGTAAGTGAAGTCATTATCTCAACGCGTTCATACATATGTCGCTGGATAAAACTACAGAGTGATTCCAATTGGCCAGAAATGTGCCATTAAATTGCAAATGGAGTGTAGAGCAGAGACCTGCATTCAGTTGGCCACAATAAATGCATAGGCTGCAAGTGCTGATGGTTTTAAAGATAGTGCTCTCAGAACCGCTGCTAGTATTGTGAATGGCTCGTGTTATAAATATTAATGGTTTGTAATCTGTAGGCATACATGAAAATACTGTTTCTAAACTCCTAATGAATTATAAATAAAACCCACTGACCTTCCAAGCATTGCTCCACTTTGTGTCTGCTGGTTCTTTAACAGACCTCAGATGCACAACCACACAAATCCTTATCAGTCCTTTAGCGTGAAATAAACATCTACCACATATTATCATTTTAACCATTCAACAAAGTGCTGCATATTTCAGGCTGTGTGTCGGTGTGTTCTGCCCAGTGTGGGTGTACACAAACAACCAAAGGACATCACTCCAACACTGTCGGCTTTCTTTTTTTTTTGCTCTGTGTTGCCAGTTTCTCACTTATAGTGTTGGCAGAAACACACGCTGGACTGAGAACTGCCACAGGAAATTCTGTCCAAGATGTCATGTCCTTACACTTTGCAAACCAGAGATGAGCTCATATAAGCAGCTGATGGACACAGTGGAAAGTGTCAGTATCACTGTGGAGATGTGTGGGCAGTGGAAAGTGGTACTTTTGCAATGTAAAGGTTTAATGTGACGTCATAACAACAAATGAAGGAAATATAACATATGCACGGAACAAGCTGACTGTATTGACACATCCAAAACTGTTGTGTAATAGCGGAGAGGGAAGATCCAGAAACAAGAGGAGTTAGGATTTAAACAAAAAAAGGTTTATTCCAACCAGTCAGAGAATATAACAAAAGGTGCAAAGGGAATAATCCAAAGAGGAGAGGCAGGTGGGCAGCAGGCATTCGGCACAGATGGAGGCACTGGAAGGAAAACAGAAAAGCACAAGGTAAGTCGTTGTCTTATGCGTCACCATCGCAGCACAGACTTCTTCAACGAACAACATCAGACTACGTGTACCACGGGTAGGTAGAACAATCCACTCGCACTGAAGCCCGTCTCCAGCGTCCTTAAAACTGCCTCGCTGATGACTCCAGTGGCTACAGGTGCGTGCCTTCATCTCCGCCACCTGTGAGGGAACGGAGATGCACACACACACACTCACATCGCAGAACAGCGCGTCTCTCTCTGCCCATACCACAGTACCCCCCAATGAACGCCTCCTGGTGGCGTTCCTATCCCTTTTTCTGGATGAGTCCTAAAAAAATCCTGAATGAGTCCTGGGTCCAGGATGAGGCCCCTCAAAATCCAGGATCTTTCCTCAGGGCCATATCCCTCCCAGTCTACGAGGAACTGCCGTCGCCGAACGTCCAGAATTCAGATCTTCCCCGAGTCCGGACGCATCTGCCCCGTGCGATGATGAACCCAAGGAAGCTTACCTCCCTCCGATGGAACTCGCACGTTTCCGGTTTAACAAATAACTTATTCTCCAGTAACCATTGTAATACCAATCGCACCTGCTGGCGATGTTCAGTTAAATTCTGGGAGAAGATCAGGATGTCATCTAAATAGATAAACACAAAACGATTTAGCATGTCGCGCAACACGTCGTTTATGAGTGCTTGGAAAATGGCCGGCACATTAGTCAACCCAAACAGCATAACTAGATATTCGAAATGACCAAGGGGTGTTGTGAAGGCGGTCTTCCACTCATCCCCCTCCCGTACCCGCACCAAGTGGTACGCATTACGAAGGTCAAGCTTGGTGAAGACCCGCGCCTCACTCAAAGGCTCAAAGGAATGGTCGATGATTGGGAGACCGTACTTATTCTTAATAGTAATCTCATTCAGCCCTCGGAAATCAATGCACGGTCTCAGGGAGCCGTCCTTCTTCTTCACAAAAAAGAAACCAGCCCCAAATGGTGAGGAAGTTGGACGGATATATATATATATATATATATATATATATATATACAGTACATATATGGTGCATAGTAGGGCATTAACGACTTCAGTTTTTTTCAAGTCGATTTATCCGTCAATAAAGTCGAAGTCAAGTCAACAGGTCATGATGACGCCATCACATTGTCAGTGGAGGAACAACACGGACATACGGCTGTCCAGCAATGAGCAACTTGTATTAAAGTTCACTGCAACGTAACAATGTACACTTACAAGACCCAACCATCAACATTTTAACCCGAACAAAACAAAGGCTAACACCATGAGTTTTCTTTTAAATTTAACTGCATAACTTAAAGTTGAAAAAGTTTAAGGCAGTGGCCGCCAAGACGCACACCATGCTTGTCCACATCACGTTTGGAAAAAAAAATACAGCATGTTGTCTTAATGAAATAAATAACAATACAATCAAAACCCAATGTCGAAATTATAATTCAATACTGGTCTTGCTTGCATGGTTCACAGAACATTACTTAGACAACAGTTTTCAACGTGAAATAAATGGAAATTAAAATCTTGAGAGGCACCACTCAGAAACCAACTGAGCTTGCAATAAAAATGAAGAAATAGAACTCACCAGCCATCTTCGCTCACATTCTTGGATTTTCGCTCCATGTTTTCATGGAGAAAGATCAACGTATTGACATGCGCTGGATGAAGGCTTGCACGCTGTCGGGTGATGGTGTTCCCCGCCAGAGAGAAGACCCTTTCACTGGGGGGTGCTGGTGGCTGGAACTGCCAAGTAGCGACGAGCCAAATTGGTCAGATGTGGAAACTTGTAGTGGTTGCGGGCCCACCACTGCTGTGGATTCTCCATCGTCGGAATGTGAGATGTTGTGCGATAAGCACAATGTTCGGCAGATGCAGTGGAATGACCCCCTTTGCACCCGCTCTCAAAGTGGGGTCCAAAAAGTTGCTCAAAATCATTTTCCAGTTGGGATTTCTTCACTGCCGGCTCAGCTTCATCCTCAGCAGCCTGGGCGTCATCTTCTTCATTTCCACCTGCTTGTCTGTCAGTTGATTTTTTGCATAGCTGCTGACTGTCCTTTGCAGTGGACGACTCATATCACTCAGGTTAGCTAGCGGATGCCTGTTCAGGTGGCCGTGCATGACGCTTGTGTTTTTGTTGTATTTTAAATTGGACTTGCATATTGTGCAGGTCACTGTCCCGTTTTTTTCATTTAAGATGAAGTATTTCCACACATGCGATGTGTGTCTGTCACTCTCTTTTGTTTTGTCAGGCCCACCACCCACTGTTTTACCTGCAGCAGCCATGTCTCCTCTTGATTAGGTCTGACAGGTCTTGTGTTTACGCGCCAAGTATGGTTACCACCCTTTTTATGAAGCGACTAAGACTATTGGCTAAATCAAGGATCACATGTCTGCTTAAGCCAATCAGAGGCAGAGTCTGCACTCAATACACAACCACATCGAAAGGGAGGGAGAGAAAGAATAACATGCGACTTGTCGACTCCTCCAAATTTAAGTCGACTTGTGCGACGGGAGTCGACGTGTCGACTCATCGACTTTTCTGTTAATGCCCTAGTGCAGAGCAGAGGGAAAGAAACATTACTCCTGATCTGTGTGAATCAACATTTACACAGGAAGCTTGTCCTCAGTTTGTCCTTGATCTTTAACTACACAGACCTCATTTGTAGAGACGGACAGACACACTCTGAAGAGCAATAAAGCTGTAATATGTGTTTTGATTCTTTTTCCAATTCCTTATTTAACTGAAAAGTCTCACTGGGGTTCAGGACTGTCCAGTCTGTGTGTGAAAATGAGGATTGATGCTCCCTGAACCAGGCTTTCACTATCGGGGCCTCATGAATCCTGATGTTGTCAACTTGGAACATGTCTGTCATCAACCAAGAAAAACAATCTACTGATATTCACACTTGGTCATCAGTATAGTCTGACAAAATGAGGTGAACACAGATCATATCACTGCCCCCAGAAGCTGTTCTGTAGACACTAGGCATTATGGATAATCTCTTTATCCTGCTCTCTTCTCACCCTGCTGCACCCATCCCTCTGGAACTGGAGCAACCTGGACTCATCAGACCACATGATCTCTACCTACTGAAACTATCTACTTGTTATTTTCTGTACAGATCATGCTTTCAGATTGCAATTCATTCACTAATCACTGCAATGACTATGTGGTTTTCCACCATAGCATCTTTCTTGTTGAGAATGATTAACTGTCACAAGGTTTGAATACTGAATTAAACTGGCCTTAACGCAACATTAGTAGTTTTAGCTTCTACTTAGTTTCTTTCTTTTCTTGACAGGTCAGTGTTTGACTCTTCTGAGGAATTTGACCTATTCCATGGCTGTAGGATATGTTTGATATGAACAAAATGAGAAGCTACATATTGCATCAGTGAGGATCAAATAACTAGTTGCACATAACTGCAGTCATTATGAAACAGAAGTCCCATTTGATAGATTACAACATAAGATTTATTAGGTAATCAACTTTTCGGGAAACATAGGTGACATGTAACTAAATATTGCATGTGTTCATCTGAAGTTACTGAAAGTTGTTCTAATGTCTGGTTATGGTTGAAATAGTCTCCCTGGTCCAGTTCTGATGCAGACTGTTTTAATCAGAATTTTAACAACAACCCTTCACTCCCACGCCTATAATCGGCAGAGTGAATGATATTCATATCAAACATTCAAAAGGCGTTTCCCTGGTCATTTGTCTACTTGTCAAAGCCTGTTTGAATTGCTTCCATCGTTCATTCCACATCGAGAACTAACTCAGTTATTCCACATGGAGTGGGGGAATGAAGCCCCAGAGGAGAATGAGAAGAGTGTGTTAGCGGCGCAGCCTGGGAGCGTGAACCACTGTAGGTTTATGATCAGTCTGACTGAATATTACTGAGTCAGGCTCAACCATCACTTTTTGAAATAAGTAAGGCAGACAGTCTAAAAGGAGGACGGATAACGAGACTCCAGGGTTGGCTTATATTGTTTGTTTACATGTAATTCTTGTGTGTGTTGTCATCTGGTTCTCCAATATTATAACTGAGTGTGATTGAGTGTGATTACAGGATTTTTTTCTAATCAAAAATCATCAATCATCAATATAAAAAAAACAATAAAAATTATCTTATTCAGTGTGCGAAATACATTTGACTTCTTTTAATTATATTCTCATTTACTCTGATGTGTGACAGACATAAAAGTAGGAACTGTCAGATATAATCCATATGTTCATATGGAAAGAATGAGAATAGGAATGTAATATGTCATTGTTATGTATACAGTATGTACAGTATATTGTAATGTATATTTATATGTATGTTTATATTTATATATTTTTAGCTAAAATACAAACATACAGAGTCAGGATATACTGATATAATTTATTCTGACATTCTAACACTGTATTTTCTAGGTATTGAGACCACATACATACTTCAAAGTCAATGCAATGTTTTTTTAAGGTTTATTACAGCCTTATATTAGAGCATAATTTATGTTATTTCATTATTTTTCATATAAAGAGCATTTTTTTTACTTCATATAAGTTTCATTTTGTCATGTTGGAGTGACGAAGATCTGGAATAGAATAACCATACGCCATTGTGGTGGAAAACAATTAATTTCTGACATTTGACCTGGAATACTCAAATTCTCAAAAGAGAGCTTATATCTCAAGACAAAAAATGAATAAGAAAAAGAAATGAAATGAGAAATTTAGTGTTGCTGGTACAACTGAGCTCATTTCAGTTGAAAAATTTGCTCTGTTTGACATTCAACACAAAAATCAAAATTTTTCTGATGACTTTTCACTGTTCATTGATTAAATCTGTATTACTCTATGAATGCTTACAAAAGTCAGAAAGGCAATCAGCATTTTTCCTGTCATTAAAATAGCTATGAATTTAAACAGAGAAGTGAAAAGTGTTATGATCTAAATGGATCATAACACTTTTCATAATAAGCGTTCGCCGTGTATGAAAGGCATCATTTCCTCATGGCTCTGCAATAATCTCTTATAATCTTTAAAAAAATTTCCCAATAGCTCAGGCTGACAATGCATCATCTGGACTTTGATCTGAATCTGGCTGCTTCTCAAGTCCTGCAGGACTGACCACATACTCTGTGGCATGCACAGCTTGTGCAGATTTCTGATTTACAAATCTAAAGTTCATCTTCACTTCCAAACTGAAATAATTTTCTGAAATATTTTTTTTCTAAGAGTTCATGAAAAAAATTCAACATAACATTAGTTGAAGCAGGATACGAAGTCAAGTTCAGTCTCTGGGAAATCATTGATAGCAGACGATCTCAATGCCAGCTCACATGATTTATTTATTATTAGAGTGAGGGCAGAAACTGGAATGTTTTGAATCAGCAGTTGGTACGATGACAGCTGCAGCAGCATCACAGTCGAGGAGGAGAAGTTGAGCAGTCACAGAGATCCTATTCCTCCATATTCTAATGATTCTTAACTTCTTCAACTTTCAGCCTAGTTTTAGACAGACTTGATTCATTTATTACAAACCAATAAAACCATATACCCTCTTATGTGTCTGTTTTTTTTTCTCCATTTTGAACTGTGTTTTTACACCGCTTCAAACAAATAACCATTTTGTGAATTCTCTGTATCGTACAATGGATTTACATGGTGTACAATTCATCTCTTATTTACATGCCTCATAAATATGCAGAGTGTCTATAATTGGAGTATCTGTGTTTATCTCACTTTCTGTGTCAACTGTGCTCTCTGTTGATCTGATGCTTCAGTTTTGTTAAAATGTTTTGTAGTCGGTGCAATAATTCACCTTCAATCTCTCACAATATGGGTTCTTCAAATGCTTTTTCGTGTTCTTATAGAACGAAAAAATCATCAGTGCTCTCTCTAATCCCCAGTCTAAACTTAGTACATGCACATGGACTGGAGCTCTTCCTATGGTCAGGTCTGTCATGTCATTTAATTATGACTTCCTGTTTTAAAACACTTTATTTCGTTCATGAACACTTTGACAGTATGGCTTAAAATAATGGTTATTAACCAGCCACACACACACACACACATTCTTGCAAATGTATTTTTGTGAGACTTTGGTGGTCAAAGGTCATAACCCTTGTGCCCTAGTTCTGGTTCACTCTAAGGACTGGGATATATGTCAGCAATTCCTCAAGGGAATGTTTTTAGCAACTATAAAATTACTAAAGTCATTAATTGTAGGAGAATGTTATTTTCAGAGATCGATATGAATCGTGAATGCAGCTCAATGAAATGAGTGGCTTTTGTCAATAAAAAATCGAACAGAACTGAAACAAACCTTTTTGTGTGGCCGTGAGGAGCGAGGGCAGTGTCTGGTTAAATATGTAGCCATTTTAGTCACTGGAAAAATATTGATTACCCTTCTGACTTTTGTAAACATTTATAGAATAATACAGATTTAAACAGTAAACGATGAAAAATGATCAGAAAAATTTTTATTTTTGTGTTGAATGTCAAACAGAGTGAATTTTTTACTGAAATGAGCTCAGTTGTACCTACACCACAAAATTTCTGATTTCACTTTTTTTTTATTTCTTTTTATTGAGATATAAACTCTCTTTTGAGGATTTGAGTAATCCAGGTAATATGGACTGTCGTGAGTCGTAAGCGTCGAAATTAATGACTGAGACAATCTTTACATTAATTAAACTTTACTGACTGAACTGCAAAGTGATTTTTATACAGCATAAAGGATTCAGCAGGTTGGATGATGAATGAATGAATGAACTTTCATAGATTTTTAATTAATTCACAACATTCACAACACAACACAAAATTAACCATTTCATATAAATACTGAATATATACAGTAAACTGAAAATAAAATTAAGCCCTGCTTTAAGGTTTCAGGTCTAACATTACAAAAAATATCTTGTATCTAGGCTTTATGCACATATTGTTTTTTTATGCTTTTTTTTTTTGCCCTACACCTGGCCACATACTAGTTACTTTAAAACAAATGACTAATTCTGAATCATATCGCTATGAAAAGTTGATCACAGAAATCAGGGAAATTGTGAGTTGTCAAATTCAGGCATTTTTTCCAATGAACAGATAAACAATTGGTCCAGATTTCTGAATGACAGCCATGAAAAACACTTCATTATGCAGACATACTGTATCTTTGTAAAGACATGACACAGGTCAGAGCTGAATGAATTAAATCATGTTGAATTTACTTAAGCTGTAATGAAATGATGACAGTATAATAGAAAAATTACGAGCAGCAGTGAATGTCCGGCACTGATACGGGACAAACCTCAACAGAAGAGCATAATGTGCAGTCATTAACAATAACAAAGTTAATTGTGGATTGGACTGACTGAGGTACAATGAGTCACAGACCATGAATGTATTCACTGTTGTGTTATCAAGATTATGAAGCCACAGTGTGTTGCATTTCTGGGTTAAAACACCTCAGTATAGGTTAAGGATGCTCATGTACATAAGATAGAAATGTGTATAAGTGTGTATATTAACCTATAATTGTACAATAAAGAAATACTTGGAAAGTCTTGAGTGAGTTCAAGTCGTACATAAAACATTTTGTTTGTATTTCCTCCATCAGAATACGAATTTTTATGTTTTGACAAAAGAGTTACAAGCACAAAATGCAGCTTTATGATTCTGCATCAGGGATATGAACTCACCAACGTGACTCCACAGTTAAAAATGTATCACCTGGTTAGATACATTATTCATTGAGTAGAGGACACATGGACTTCCCAGAGGGCACGAGTTCAGGTTCTGTGGTCAGAACAATGTACAAATTCTTTGATTTGACCTGATTTCATTGTCAGACTTTGTCGGGCATCTTACATGGTGACCCTGCCTGGTCTTACCAAGAGAAGGGAATCTGAACTCCAGTACAGTCTGTGGAGACACTGTGTCCTCTACTCATTTGTCTGTGACCTGGTGACATATCTTTGACTCGTGTTGGTGAATTTGTGTCTGTGATGGAGAATCATAAAGCTACATGTTGTTTTTCATCATTCTTTTGTCAACACTTATTGATTCATATTTAGATAGATCAAATGAATTATTAACTAAAATGAATAAAACTGTATTTGTCTTTACCACAACTACGGTCTGTAATACAGTACATACTGTATTTGTTTCACATAACTAGTTAAACAGTTTTCTTAACCCATGACTAAATTATATATTTTCATGACTTGTAGAAGTGTATTTTTTAAGTCTATTAATCTGAATGAATGCTTGAAGAACCATCCACTGTATAAACTGTCTGTGTGGGATACTGGAAAACCCTTCAGCCTATGAATAAAAAAAAAATACTGCATGTTACATAATGGGCAGAAATTTAAACAGACAATTTGTAAGTTACCTTGAAGCCTAGAGATCACATTGCTTAACAGAGACCATTTTCATAATAAATAAGATTAGACTCCAGAGTGATGCTTTGACACTGTCTGTGCCTCTCCTTGTGTGATATAATACTTTTAACACATACTTTTACTTATCGGAACTGATGCACACATTGCCTATACATTAGAAAAAAGGAAAAAAAAAAGTTGATGGTACATTCACTAAATGCCTCTATCCTCCAATTTAAATTACATCTAGGGTAAAATGGAACATATTTTATCCAGTGTGTCACCCAGCCATAGGTGTCAGAACTTCTTACCCACTGGCTAATCTGACCCCACTCTCCCCTACAAAGCATACACAGCGTACCGCCTGGATGCACACTGACAAAAGAGTCCAAATTGAGTCTTTGAATATCCAGGGGATACAGTAAATAATACACAAAGCATGATAACACAATTACAAAGCACAGCTGAGCTATCCGCTGTGTCCACATTGTACTGGAGATATTTCAAACGCAGCTGAAGTGGGTTGTTATGACAACATGCCTGTTATTGAACACGGTGGAGAAAGGTCAGAATGTGAACATTTCTGTGGAACAGCACACAGTGTTCTTCTCCGCTCCACTGTTGTGTTAAGTGTGATACACCTTGGCTAATACAACATGATGAGTGCATTGGCATGTGTCACCTTCCTACAACTGTGGTTTAGAACATTCGAACTAGTGTCTCTGTGGGGATTTGATATAAGGCAGTTCGCCAAACAGACACATTAGTTTAAATCTCAATTTGGTGAGTATCACTTTTTATTTCATGATCATGACCACATCTGCGGGGAGAGCAGATACATGTCTGTGCATACTCTGATCTATTAGAAGAAAAAAAAAACTACTGGAAACTAAGTTAACCCATAATAGGAATATATAGACCATTTCACTGCAACTCTCAGCTCTCATTCCAAATCCAAAAATTAACAATTAAGAAATCTGTCACACAAATATTGAGCAAGACTATTTTATATCTTTGTATATTGAAAAAGAAGAAGAAGCTTTGCTGAATACTTACCAACAGTAAAGATGTTACAATTTTATGAAACTTGGAACCACGCTTTAAGGCTGTTATCAAAACCATATGGTGATTTTCTGTCCATCCATTACCGAAGTTGCTACTTCAAAGCTATCTATCGTTCTGTCTTTCTCCCTACCTCCATTTCTCGCGCTATCTATGTCTCACTGTCTATCATCAATATATCCATCCATCTATCATCTATCCATCCATGCATCCATCTATCTGTGGTCACATCATATCATACTCATCATGTCTTTGTGTAAATGTTTGTAAAACTTTGTTCCCATGACTCCCTTGACTTCAATACTACATCACACTGAATTATACAGTGTAGTGCAGCATCAATATTAAATATCTCTTTAGAGCATGGGTGTGAAACGCCTTGCCTCATCCTCTACAGCTGCTTCAGAGCAGCTTGCCTCTCCTCCTCAGTTTCGTGTTCTGTAAATCTGAGTCAAATGCAGTCTGACACATCGAGATTGTCAGATGCTTTAGACAGTGAGGGGCATGGATGAGTGATGTTATATGTGTTCCCCCGGCTGTCGGATGCACTTACTGCCGACTCACAGTCCATCTCGTGTCACCCCCGTACTCCCCCGGTGATGCTCTCACACACACAGTCAGGCTTCAGAGCTGTAAGTAAGCACACAGTAAATGGCTGGGCTGCTCGACAAATCTCAGGTGGCCCTTTGGAAATGAACAGAGTGGCCACCTGTCAGACAGACTCAGACTGGACCCCAGTACAGTAGTGTTCACCACTTGTCCTGGGAAAACAGCCTTTTCTTCTTTGGTTAGTGCAAAACAAAACCTCCTAAGCCACTGAGTCAGATACTCAGGTACACTTAATAAAATTATAAAAAGCCTTAAAAGATCACTTTCAGTTCAGGACATATTATAATATATGATATACGCCACATTAGAATAAGACTGCCCTTATGAAGGATTTATAAATGATTTATTTTTCATATGCGTTTGTTTAATTTGTTCTATTATTTTTTTGTGGTTTGCTTATCATATTTAAATATTAATAAGCCTTTGTCACACACTACAAAAAGGGCAACAGAAATCTGTACTCATCAAACTGTCAAACTGCCTTGACTTCCCTTCACATGAAACTCATATCTTATTATTAGTGTTGTGTAAATTCCTTCCAAACTGTAATCCACCACAGATGATACGACAGCGTTATTTAAATGTACTTCATTACCTCACAATGTTATTGTTACATAATTGGAATGTGTTACATGACTCCTGTATTGCCTTGGGACACAAATCTGACGGATAACCCTATGGTCTGTTTGACCGTAGTTTGTTTGAATCCCAGCAGGAATGCTTGCATTGTTTCCAACATTGTCCACGTGTAGAGAGGGGTGTAACCAAGGACGCTGATAGGTTTATAAAGAATTGTAACTAGTCCTATATAAGCATCCTTATACCTTGTCATGGCTGATCACAGGGGTCAAATAGGGTTATAGGTTATGATGGACATACATGTGAACAGTCGTCTTCACCCATTGGCTGAACAACTGGAAATAGAACTGTATAAACACATTTTGGATTCCTTATGGTCTCAAGGTTTTTTTTTGTTTTTCTCCTTTGAGCAATTAAATTATGGTTGAAAAGTGTACTGTAACTGGATCAGTGATGAGCACTACCGTGTTCCAGCGAATAGGAACCTGTTACTGTAATGGAATACTGTTGTAACGCTTCACTCCTAGCCTTATTACACTGCAGTATAAATGCATAAATGGCTTTGCGAACATCCGTGTGTGAGTGGATTATATAGTTCACCAGCATCTCGTTAAAGATCGTGTATGTACTGACTGACTGCAGGAGCCAAAACCAGAAGTAAAACAGCAAAATTTAAAAAATACACTTCTCATGTGTGCTGCGCTCTGGTGATATTTCACACCATTATGCAAAAAGTGAAGCAACTTTTCCAAGTTTCTTTGTAAATACACAGCTGACAGAATCTGATCAGTGATTACTAATTACATCCAGGCCTCCTCTCCTGTCTGAAGACACCTGTATTTACACAAAACCCAGGCCTCACAGCATGGATTATCTTCAGCCTGAAAACAAGGAATTGACGGCGTGTCCACTCACATCAGTTGAATTACAATGTGTTGAAAGGTAATTATGGCTTTTCAGCCCAGTGTGAAAAAAAAAACTAAAAAAAAAAACCTTCAAATTCTGCAAGTTTAATAAATGAACAAAAGAAAAATCTAAAGTTAAGACTGTATGTTATAAAATAGGATTAGATAATAATATTATACTACTGTACATTTGAATTTGCAGCTTGTAAAAGATCTTAACTATAACCAGTGGTGGACCCTCTAGGCCAGCAAAGGCCTTCTCTGCTGATATAAACATAATCAAGAATATATATTTTTAATATATATATTTTCCACAAATATGTATTAAATTATTCCCCATGGTCTATACTCTTCAATCATTATTCACTATCATGTGTTGCCAGGGTCCAAAATCTGACTCTAGGCCTTCAGAAGTGGCAGTGCTGGCGCATGGTAGGTTAAAGTGAATGAGAACGGACCTGTGGCATTAACCAATCAGCGTCAAGTTTGGCTTCACTGCAGCCAGCGAGCAGGCCTATATGCAATAGAGAGAGGCGGAGCTATGCAAAACTGTGCAGAGTGGACCTGAGCAGACACGGCAATGTGATAAACAGGAAAAAAGGAAATTGATCATGGTTTTAGTTTTTTCAAGCCACAATGACTGAAGGAGGCAAAGATATCATTTGTTCACAGATTTAGTTACAACACCATTCTCAAGAAAAACGTTTCAAGAAAAGACATAGTAAAGAGAGGCCGGCTGGCCGACTGTTAGCAAGAATGACTGAATAGTATGATATTAGGGGTAGATCGCATGGCACCGGACTGTACCCGGGTGCGGGCACAGGCAGCACGTCAGTGGAAATCGCAGCAGACACCACCGCCATTGAGTAGACGACCCGGACGCTTAATTTACAATCAGGAAAAGGTGGTTACTTTTTAACTAAATGACCAGCTTCTGAATCTACATGAAATTCAACTGGGTTGCGCAATCAGAATAGATGTAATGAACTTTTCATGTGGCCCAGATTCATACATGGAATATGCTTTTATGTATATATATTTTGAAATAGATATCGTGGTTGTGTGTTGTGCTTGGCACAGAATAAACATGATCTTCAAAAATTGTTTGAATAGTTATGGAAACCATACGTGGTATAATACTGGTTTACTAGTGTCACCATCGCCATTGTTGACACATGAGACTTGACCATGTGTCAATACTTAGCTCCACGTTTTCCCATTGTTCCTTCTCACTCTGAGGTGCACGCTCTGTGTCCGTGCTGTGTTACCTGAGGCCTTGGCTGTTCTGTCTACAAAAACATTGTCTCTTGATACCACATCAGTTGCAATGTAACTCTGTGCAATGTTAATTAAGATACATACTGTTTTATCCAACAACACCAACACCGCAATCTGTGACCATCTCACTTAACAAGTTACATTTCCAGAAATCTTATTATTATTGCCATGCACAAAGATGGTTGATTTTGAAGCGGCTTTGCTGAAAACTGTTACTTTGACAAGCGGTGTGTCCATGTTTGTATAGTACAGATGAATAACAAATGACTGCATTGATATTCTTGACATCAGAGGGCGCATCTCACTTACAATTGAACAGAATGATGTGTCTTATATGATTGTATCCATTGCAGTAGGTGTACATTTGCAAGGGTTTACTTTTCAGGGGTATAGTTTGAGCTGAAGTTATTTAGAAAGATTATGTAAATGTCTGGATAAACTGAGAGGGAAAAGTGTGTTGTGTGTTCACCGCTGGAGGAGATTATTTAAGGTCTTAAAGTTTTATCGTGTATTAATTCTGTAAGTTCCATTTCTAACACACACAGTACACTCTGTTCTCCTCTTCTCCACTCTGTCCTTTTTCTCTTTACATCACTAAAATCCTAGAAATGCAAACAGTATTAAGGCCACGTGTTTTTTTAACAAGTGAATTTAGGAGAATTTACAAATTCATCGTAACAGTCCAGGATGGACTTTCAAGTCAAAGTGTCTGTGTCATACAAAATAATGAATATGGTGTTTGTGTGTGTGTGTGTGTGTATGTTGTGTGTGGTTGCTCTCAGAAGTTCATGTGTTAGGGCTGCTCTTGGCTCAGTGTTCCCGGAGCACTGAGCTGCAGTCCACACAAAGCTTTGGCTCTGCAGCGACAGACTGCAGTGGAGCAGGTGATTTATTCCACCTGTCAGCACAGCAGATGCTCCAGTAGGATGCTCTAGTGTTTTCAGCTCCAGCAGATGCCTCCTTTCATATATGGTGACTCAGAGACCTAAGCCAGAAGGCTCTCTGACAATTATATCCACTCCAATCAATACTAGCTCCCAACAGGAAGGAGCTGTGATGTGCTACCTCCTTGTTTTGCATGTCTGATTGCTCTTGAAATTGTTTTGAACAAAGGCTTTGGCATATGTGTTCAAGTATGGCGTGAACTGTATGTGAATTGTAATCAAAGACCAACATAATGTAGGTTTTTCCAACAGGTGCGGGATGTATACAAGATATGATGACAGCATTCATGTTATTATGTCTGTTGTTTCTCCTGCAGATTGGGAAGGAAGAAAGAGAACCCCAGCAAATCATTTGTATGTCAGTCAGATTCAGGATTGTACCGATGCGTATCCTCCACAGAGCGTGTGATTCCATCCAAACTATAAGAGACAGGTTCGGGCTCCTCTGATTTCTGATGGTGGGACTGTGATCAAGTGAGACCTTAAATCCATAACTGTGTTGTACTGTCCTGTGGTGAAGAACTTGGACAGATGGGGTTCATTCTGTTCCATCAATACTGAACACAGAGGTTTCTGTTAGTCCTGCTGTTTGCTGGGTGGGTCATGGGGGTTTGAGAGGTTTAAGAGATTGGAGCCCAGCATTTTTTTGTGTAAAATGAATGATCTTTCATTGGAAAATCAGGAAGCCACAGCAACATCGCAACACAAATGTTCAGATCTTTTCGGGTTAGTTGACCCAATTAGTGATAAACATAACGCAGATATGAATATGGAAGGGGTTACGAAGAGTGTCTGCCTGTTTACTGTTGATAAAGACCAATGCTCAGCAGGTCCACTCTGGAGTTTTGTTTTAATAAGCAGAGTATCATAAAGAATGGGAACAGAAACAAATAGAACAAAACAGAGCAGAATAGAATAGAACAGGTCTTTATTATCACTGTTATGAAAATCTTTTAACATGCTCTGTTTCTGTTTAGGGCGGCCGTAGCTTGGGTGGTAACCAAGTCCAATAACCAAAGGGTTGGTGGTTCGATTCCTGCTCTGGCCTGGTCATGTGTGTCCTTGGGCAAGACACTTAACCCACCTTGCCTTGTATGAATGTGTGTGACTGATGAGCCTGCGATGAACTGGTGACTTGTCCAGAGTTCCCACAACCTTCGCCCTTGAGTAACTGGGATAGGCTCCATTGACGCCCCCCACCCCCCACGCGAGCCTGCAAAGGATAAAGCGGGTAAAGAAAATGAATGACCGAGTGAGTGTTTCTGTTTAGCAGCAGATATTTCAGGGTACAAAAAGACAGACTGTAAAAATATCAATACAAATATGAATACAAATCAGAATCAGAATACTTTATTAATCCCTGGGGAAATTGTTGGTATGCAGTTGCTCCATGTCAGTATAAATATATAAAATAAGCAATTAAGAGAAAAAGGAAAAGAAAAGAAGAACACATGAATCTATTTATCAATGACAATATACAAAATTGCAAAGAAATAGGAAAATCTACAACAATCTGACTCTGTACTACAGATATGATATATACAATATTTAAAGGAGCACTGCTGGTCTAGTGATTAAAGCATTGGTCATCAGACTGAATCTGTAATATATAATCTGTAATATCTGTAATATTCATCTCTGCTCCCCGCTCCCACTCATTCTTTCCCTCTTTCTCCCTTGCGCTTGCTTCTCCCTGTCCTTTGACACCAACTGGTCAGGGCAGACGACCATCCTCAAGGGGTTGGGGTGTGCTCGATGTTTCTGCCTGTGAAAAGGCAGTTTTTCCTCACTTGTGACCTGCAAAGGATAAAGCAGGTTCAGAAGATGAGTGAGATGAGTGAGTATCACTAATGTGTTGCTCCTGGAAGATTCTGTTGGGTTTCTGTTGTGAACAGTCCAAGAGTTTGGTTGGATCAACTCTGCTTGTAAAGCGCTTTGAGATAACTGTTGTGATTTGGCACTATATAAATAAACTTTGATTTGATTTGACCGAGGTTGGTGCTTTTTCAGTGTATCCACCTCTATGTATTATTGGTCTGTGTTGCAGAATTTACATCATTGTGATTATTATATTTTGTAATGTGGTGGTATAATAGTCTGTACTTCATGTCCATTGTAGCTGGTTATGTTAGGTGCCTGATGTTTAATGTTGTTTTAATATGTCTTGTTGTATATACTGATTAAAATGTAAATAAAATCTCCAAATAGCTACATGTATTTACATCATGGGTGTGAAGCTTACATAAATTGCGACTGCAAATGTAAATAAACCAACACTGTTCTGCAAACTAAGATGTGAAGTAAGGTTGTTTTAAACACAGCAGGAGGACGAGTACGGAGAAAAGCAGAGAACAAAACAAAATGTACCAAACACACTCATTATGAGCCACAGTTACAGCACTCTAGACTGGCAAAAGGTCTGCTGTCGCTAAACTAAACCACAAAACACACACAAAAATACATATTTCACAAGAGACAGAAAAACAACCATTCCAAACTCAGGATAAACGAGTGAAAGTCTGCAGAGGGCAAATGGTCTAGTTATTGGACTTTGACCTGTTTAACCCGAAGAATGCACGTCAATACACAGTAATGATACATCCATGCTGCTTCCCTACATGTCTTCTCCTCAGCTTTACATCGCTCCTGGTGCTGATCGGAGCTGCCAAATCAAGGCAGTGCACTGTCAGAGCACTGGCTGTTTTATTTGAGTTCACTACCATGCAGTTAATACACGGATCATTTCCCCTCAAATCTGTGCGTAAGGAAGGCTGTCTGGCACAGTGTACAGGGTAGAGCCAGGCAGATGGCTGAAAATCTTGGTTTAAAGTTCAGAAGGGATGAGGCTGAATTACTCTTTCTCTATAGAGCGCAGCCCTTTGACCGGAGCATGTTTGCTGAGATCACAAAGATTATCTTCCGGTGTGTTTCACCAGCTTTTATCTCCACCTATAGACCAGACCCTGTTTCAGCTGTTATTACAGTAGTGCTTCTCAATTATTTTCTGTTAACACCCCCCAGAAAGAAGAGCGCACCTCCTCTGGCCAAGACTATAAATAGTGGTAATTTTCTACAAAATTGAAATTAGATTCCTTTATTAGTCCCACTCAGGGAAATGTTAATAATAACAATAATAATAACCTTACAAGTAGTGCCTATTCTATGTTGCGTTTTTGTCCACTGAGAAATATGGTAAACCACTTGACATCCTCGTTGGTTTACTGAAGCAGCATTCTCAATATTGGCAACATTTGCCACGTTTTCACCAAAAAAATTTCAACGTGGCTTATCAGCATGATTGGGGTGTAATATATTTAAGTGATGGCTTAATGTATTGGCCTTTATGCTGTCCACTTTCAACATTTTTAGAAACAAAACCCATTGGTCTTTCCTGCTCTCCCACCATAGTCACAGTGAAGCCAAGCGCTACATATGCTTTGTTATGTTTCCTCATCTTAGCTTTCAGGAGACTTTTGTTTATCTCATTATCTCCGTCTTTCTCTTTTACAACATATAGATGTGAAGTTTGTTGGAACACTGCTGAACCATCTAACTGAAAATGTGTGAATAGAAGGAATTACACACCAGTTAGTCGGAGGGGTGACATCATATCTACCTCCAATGATGTCTCTACATTTTCACCCCTGTCTTAAAGAACATGGTGAAAGATTCAAAGAAAATAATCAGTGGTGATGGTGACATGTATCATATGTGATAAGGGATGCAGTCCACTGAGCAGTATCAGACAGAACTGGATGATAAAATTTTATTTAAAATAGTTAAACAACAGTGTTTCAGACATGTACTGAAACATTCATTCATGGACATTCATCTGATTAAATTCCCTGTTCTAGTTGTGCCAAAATAAACCATACCCGTGACTTCATCATATTGCATATTATTAAGTATCTTTTAAGTATTTATAATGCATCTTGCCCTTATGTCCATGATAGCGATACCAGACAGACATACAGCAAGAACTAAATGGGAAGGAGATCTAGGAATCACTATTGAGAAGCAGTTATGGAAGAAGCTGTGTAGTGATGGAGTCACCTTGACTTTAAATGCTAGGTACAATGATACAGTTCAACTTCTTACACCAGGTGCATATTACTCCACAAAAGTTGCATAAATATAACAGTAATGTGCCACCTCTGAGTTTTAGATGTGGTATAGAAAAAGGAACATTTCTCCACTCCACATGGCAGTGTTCCAAATTGCAGGGGTTCTGGGAGGGGGTGTGTGAAACTCTCTTGAGGGTCCACAGGGGTTACATTCCCACTGGACCCTGAAGTCTGTCTACTGGGGAATCTAAATAAACTCAAACTATCTAAGCGGGCTAAGAAAATGACTGAAATGCTGCTTATAGTTGCCAAGAAATGTATAGCCAGAAAATGGAAGCTAGACGCCCCCCTCCCAATCAGGATGTGGTTAGAAGAAGTCAACAGTTGTGTGCCCCTGGAGAAAATAACCTACTGGATGCAGAGGAGAAGTGACATCTTCTATAAGATATGGCAACCATTCTTAAACTACAAGGAAAATGTACCGGTACAACACATGGGCTCAGCTCGGTGTACCTGATTTACACCACATGGACTCATGTGTAATGATTCAGAGTAATTATTCAATATTTGATTGGCAGCAGTAAACGGGTTACGTTTAAAATCTCACATCAGCTTTGATCACACACACAAACTGCAGCACAAAAAAACAACACATTTCATTAAAATACATTACAATGGTCACTGGACCAAACCTTTTTTACGACACCGAATGTGTGACAATATTTTCAACAGAAGAAGAATCTGGACACGCGCCAAGTCTGAGTCACTGAGATGCCGCAGAGAGGTTCCGGTAAATTTTCAAAAAAAATCATCATACAACTCCGGAGGGAAAACTCAACAGGATTTCTACACTTGACTCGCTAACTCCAGCTTACTGTCACCGAATGAACCACTGGGGTCACCAGCGCCCCCTACCATGAGGCAGGAGAAATGCGTGCCTCACATAGTGCCTTTAACAGCCGTTTAAGTCTTGCTGCTCAGCACGAGAAACACGTTACGCACATACAGTTGTTGAAAAAAAAAACCAATCAGCTAAATTATGGAAATTTAGTTCATATAGCAGATGTGTCTGAATATTTTAATAGCGACGTTACAGAGAGACAGCAATATGGTCTCAGTGCACAGCGCCAGTACAGTCAGCAGAGTGATTGCACCAATCCCAGGTGAGGCCGAGCCGGCTGTTGCCTCAATGCGTCTCTTCACAGTATTTGATTCGGAAATGTGAAAATTCAACGATTTTGATTAAAAAATGCTTTAAAAAGGGACAAATCAAATAAAAAAAATGTATTGTACAAATCACTGGTTAAATATAGTCATTTATTTCTTTTTTGGTTTGTTTTTTATTTCTTTTTCAAAAATATAGCTATTTATTTATTTATTTATTTCATGATGACAACCTCACTTGCCTCCGCTGACTGCACGTCACTGCACCACATGGACTTGGCTCCATATACCTGATTTACACCACATGAACTCATCTCCATATACACATACAGTGTACACTACATGGACTCAGTTCTATATGCATACTGTATATACACCACATGGACTCAGCTCCATATACTGGAGCTGAACATGTGGGACAGAGGAGGTGTGAGGTTAACATGTGTCTGTCTGCATATTGCGTGGCTCATATAGTTAATGTCTGGTCTTGTCGTGTCTGGCTTCGTTTTGTCTTGTCTTGACCTGCCATGCCTTGTTCTTTCTTGTTCCATCCTGTTTTGTTTGTCTTGACCTGTAGTGTTTTGTTTTGTTTCATCCTGTCTTAGCTTTACTCGTGCTGTTTGGTTTTGATTTGGCTGTCGCCTCTGGCCTTGTTATTGTGGGTGGGGGGCATGGCCTGGAGGTGAATAAATGTGACTGTTTTGTGGTGTAATGTAATGTTGTTGTATGATGAAAAAGAAAAAAAAGAAACTATTTTTAAAAAGTATTTATAATGCAAAAGTCTTAGTTCTGTTGGATTAATAAAGTTTTAAAGATCACACAAACTCATTTCTTAATCCCTGTATTAAGATCCATTTTAGGTATACGTGAAGTATACACAGAAGTAAAAAAAAAGGCTCAGGAAAAAAACATGTACACATTAACAGTTATATGTTGTTCTATCTGAAGAAGCAGGACTGAGAAATGAATATGCATATTCAGTTCAACACTGTAAAACAACAGACCCAAAAGCAACCCATGACATTTGCGTAGTAGTGTTCGTATCATTTTGGGAGTGATTGGAGATCTGCCCATTATGCCATTTAGGTCTGAGGATGTATTGGAAAAAGAGTGTACTCTAAATAATTGCATGTGTCGTCATAAATGACATTAATGTGGAAATCAGTGTTGGCGGCATCAGGCCAAACAGTCCTCTACAATGGAATAGAAAACCCAAATTCAATCAACACCTTATCATCACTGAGGTTGTGGTACAAAGGCATGTTTTACAAATGGCCCCGCAATGGCTTTTCTATTGTACGCCTGGATATCTTCTCCTCCCCTGCCATTTACACGACAGCTCACATTCCTCTTATGCCAAAACTCCAGGCAAGAGAGAAGGGGAACTCAACTGGTGCGTGCACCTGAAAAGACAGATGGTATCATCAGAGAAAGCCATATATCTGGCAGCACTGATCAATACATATAATAAGAGTGAAAACACCTCCTCATTTTCCCCATGCTGGTTGGCCCCATGCTAAGAGCTGCCTCAGATCAATGGTTCTTCAGCATGCCACAGTACATAATGGCCTCCATCCTTCTGGACAGGGCTATTGTGGCTCTCAGTCGAATGGACTACGACTAAGTTTACGATGTACCTGGATGAATGGGTTTTAAAAATAAGCGCTGCCTCACTCAGGTCTTTATGGGGGGAGGGGATGATGATGATGAAGTGAAAGACTCAGACTGTCGGTGTGATTGAGTGACAGCAGGTATTCGCCCAATGATGGCTGAAAACCCCCAGGCCCGAGATGTAGACGCACTTGAACCCCAAGCAGGTAATTGTAAGTGAAGTCAACTGTGGAGGCACTTAATTGTATACAGGCCGTTTGACAGTATATACTCGTGTAGACTAGCAGTTGGATGGTATAACATCAAAATCAAGAACCCACTCAGACATTTCCATTTTTATTGGCTTTAGTGATCTTCGGTGGAGTGATCTGTGTTTACAGTTTAAAGACGTTTACGTTTCAACTGTTAGCAGTTAGTAGCTGTGAGCGCTATGCTAATGGTGGTGTGGACCCTTTCACTGCCGTTTGTCTCTCCGAAGGACGCATTCAGCCCCTCGTTATCGTTATCATCTCTGGGACTTCAATCATGTATACAGTCTTTGTCTTTGTTGTCCATGTTGTGCAAGATTCCAGTTTGTTGTGTTTCTGTTCTGCTCTGTTCTTTTTTTTTTCTACCCTTTGTATTGAGCTGCGGTTTGTGAAATTTTCCCTCTGGGGAGTAATAAAGACATATTCAATTTCAATTTAGTGTTTTTCCCCATAAAGTAGTAATTTTTCTATTGCATGATGGAGTTCACACATTCCAAGCATTACCAGAACCTCACATTACTATTTATTTAACTCATTCAAACATCTGTAGACACATGAGTCCATGGAGTGGGTCTTTATCTATTCAATATCCCCATGAGTCCCAGGAATGTTAATGCTCTGGGGATTTTTGTTTGTTTGTTTTGTTTCAGAAAAAAATTGTTGATTTGGAAACAGCACATTGTAACTGTTTTTAAATATGTGTATAATGTATATATTAATCTTTTTATGGAATGTCTTTTCCAGTGGACATCATTTTTGTAAACAGAGATTCAAAACTCAATGCATTGTCATGTCTCAGGCGGGTATTGCACTACAAACTATAATGATCAGAAGAATAGGAAGTCAGATTCCTAAAGATTAATCCTGGAAGTGATATTAATTGTCTGGAGTCTTCAGTTTCTATTTATTCTTCTTCTGAGTAAATCCTTAAAAGACGCTGAATGAATGCCTGCTTTAATGCATTGTCATTATCTACAGTTTTGTCCAGAAAGAAGAACTGGATTTAACTATCCAAATAAGTCAAGGTCAAGTCTGCCCATTAAATAATTACTACAATTATGTTCCTTGTAACTGATACAGGGAGTAGATTCTCACTTCTTAAACACCCTTCAGTTTGGAGAGAGCATGAAGACTGGACCGTGTTTTGTGGATAAGAGGTACGTGGTCTGATGAGCCCAAATCGGCCCTGTTCCAGACTGATGGAGAGAGGCAGATGGAGTTACTATCCATCATGCCTAATACCTACAGTCCAGGCCTGTGGGGGCAGTGTAATGATCTGGGGTTGCTTCTATTGGTCAGCTCTATGCTGGATCAACAGAATGCTGGATGTCCATCTTTTTTTTTTTTTTTTTTTTTTATATTATTATGT
>JAPTHA010000005.1:5682621-5703883 GCA_029814585.1 Gymnapogon annona | reverse complement strand
TAGGACAACGACTTGTTAATCAAAAAGCACGGGGCCTTTTGGCCCCTCTGTGGGATTTAGAGGGGGGAAAGGCCAATCTGGACTTGCGGTAGTTCTAGTAATAATGAATTGTGTTCTCACATGTACGGCGATCCAAGAGAAGACTATTCAAAGGCAAAATAAAAACCAAACCAAGAATCAACAGAAGAAAGTTCATTTGTAGTTCTAAACATATTTAGGGTGTTTTTTTACTCACTTTTTGCTTCTCCCACAACGTTATTCCTCTCCTACGGCGTCCATTACAATTACATGCAAATTGACAATTATGCAAATTAGGTGATGACATCATCTAGCGACTTCTAGCGACTTTTAGGACAGCCAATAGCTACTTTCCTTACTGGGGAGTTGGCTACGCTGGAGAAAGGGAAAAAGAGTGTTAATGTAGTAACAACTGGTCATGAGAAATCACACTTCACAGTGGTGCGAGCAGGTTGTGGAGATGGATTAAAATTGCCACCAATGATCATTTTCAAACAAAAAACCATGCCAAAAATCCAATTTCCCTACATTACAGTCGCTGTGAATGAGAAAGGCTGGATAGATCAAGAAATGATGAACTTATGGCTTACAAAGTGCTACACTAAGCGTCCAGATGGTTTTAGAGCATGCAAAGCCTGCTTGTGATGGATAGCATGCGAGCGTACATCACACCGACAGTTCAAAAATAAATTAAAAGCTTTCAACTCCATACCTGACATCATCCCTGGAGGCTTAACCAAAATACTCCAGCCACTTGATATCTTCGTGAATCTGAGCTTTAAGGCAGAGAGCACTGCTTCACGGCAAACGGGAGAATACGCCATGCAACTTTTCTGGAAGTCATTGAATGGATTGAAATAGCATGGTCTTCAGTGGCAACCAACACGTCGTCTACCTTCGGAGTTAGAGGACTTGTTTAGAAGTGACACAGAGGATGAAGAGTTTATTGGATTTAGTGATTTGGACTGATGGTTTGGTAAACTTGTTAGCATGTTCTTCATGCTATAGTTATCCTAATAACTGTTAATGTTACATTAACATATACCAGGCATGTTCTCAGTCCATTGTTTATGCGACATGTAACGTCACTGAATGTGTTGTTAGCATAATAGCATAAGGCTATTCAGCATGTTCTCTATTTTAAATTTCCTTTCAAGATGAAATGTCTGTTGTTGTTGGACTTTATCAAATAAATTTCCCCCAAAAAATGCGACTTATACTTGAGTTCGACTTATGTTTTTTTTTCTTTGTGATTATGCACTTTTTGGCTCGTGCGACATACAGTATACTCCGTAGCAACTTACAGTTTGAAAAACGGTAATTATACACACCGTATTATACAGCGCATGCTAAAACAATGTAAATGGAAGCAAAACAATGGGTCCATTGTTTATGCGACATGTAACGTCACTGAATGTGTTGTTAGCATAATAGCATAAGGCTATTCAGCATGTTCTCTATTTTAAATTTCCTTTCAAGATGAAATGTCTGTTGTTGTTGGACTTTATCAAATAAATTTCCCCCAAAAAATGCGACTTATACTTGAGTTCGACTTATGTTTTTTTTTCTTTGTGATTATGCACTTTTTGGCTCGTGCGACATACAGTATACTCCGTAGCAACTTACAGTTTGAAAAACGGTAATTATACACACCGTATTATACAGCGCATGCTAAAACAATGTAAATGGAAGCAAAACAATGGGTTTGGTTGAACTTTATTCTACTACCTTGGCTTTCCAAAATACGCTGGGTACTGCCGTGTGACCTCCTCCGCCTGCACAGCTGATCGGAGGTACGTTGCTTGCGTCATCAGGGACGCGAGTTCCATTGGCCCAGGAAGGAGCGTCAACTGCCCCTCATTCATTCGCGGACCTATCAAGGTCAGCTAGGAAGCTTGCCAAAACACTTCTCTGCGCCTAAACCATGGATTAAAAACTTAGTTTATCAAAGTTTATTTTTGTTTAGTTTATTGTATTGTATTATGTGCCAATGTCGGTGGGAAATGATCCGACAATCAATCAAGCAGAGCTCTTACTAAAATTGCACATGTTTAAAGAGTTTTGGAAATCAGTGCACACAAAAAGTGCACTGGGATAAAAGATGCACTGTCAATTTCTGAGAAAATTTAAGGCTTTTAAGCGTGCTTTATATGGTAAATGAAAGGGAAATGCAAACATACAAAATCAGGATGTAAAATTGTCACACAGTGTTGTCCCAATTGTTCCCAACAGAGTTTAATCTGTTATTTTTTTCCTTCCAGGTGTACACATTAATGATGCAGTGCTGGGTGTACAACTTTGAGGAACGGCCGTGCTTCTTCACTCTTGGAAACCAGATTGAGACCATCATGCAGGAAGAGAGAGAAAATTACAAAGGCTGACAAGGATGTGTCAGGTCGCTCAAATATTAACCCAAGGTCTATATTAGAAATCAAATGTATTGTGTACTGAGGATTGGTGTATGAGTTCAGAAGTATGAGTTTAACTCTGTGTGTAAATAGATTTTAAGAGTTACAAAAAACTGAAAGCAAAATGTTTGCAACGTGTTTTTTTTTTTCTTTTTGTTTTTCCATTCTTGCATTTGTATATTCATATAGCAGTAAACTAGACTAGGATAAAGATTTTTTTACATATTGAGTTTGTTAGGATTCTGAAGTCAGGTCATGTTTGTGTTTCCATTTCATGTGTTCATTTCCTGTCAACCTCCTTGTGTGTCAATTAGTCTCACACCCAGATCCCTTTCCCACCTGTTGGCTCGTCAGTAATCAATTTCTAATGTTTGTCACCTGCAGGTTTCCTCCCTTTATAAGTCTGTCTGGTGTCTTTTGTCCTCCGTCAGATAATCAGCATCCTTGCGTCTAGTCTGCACCCACGTCTAGTCTTGAAAGCTCTGTGTGAGTAATGATCTCTGGTCTGGAATAGAGTAGTTGTGTACTCTAGAGAGCGATTTTGTGTTTGGTTTAAGAAAAAAGTGTTATTCGTCTCGTTTTCCATTTATGTGCTGCTTCCTCGTTACAGATTGATTTTGAGTTCTTTTACCGTTCTTATTATATGTTTGAGTTTCCCGTTGTGGGATTTTTGGTTAAGTACAGATATTGATATTCCTGTGTTTTTGCAATCAGTGCTTTTTGTTATAATTTAGATTGTAGGATAATTGATATAGTTGTTAAGGTTTAAGTTCCCTGAAAACATAAAAATAAAGATTCTTATTTTGAAATTCAGAACGTCCGCGTCTGGGTCCTCGGTCAGAACACCCACCTTACAGAGTTTGCTTTTTGCGTTTTGATCATGTTTTTACATTTGAATAGACTCATCTTTTTTCTTCTTACACTTGCAGAATTCTCACTTTTTCATGCAGAATGAATTGACAGATATAGAAATGCACAAGTCTGGACATTCACTAAAATGCAATAAAACTTCAAATGTGGGATATTGGAATTAATCTTAAAAGTTTTAGTAAGATGAATGTCAGTCTTTTAACAATTTATTGTACTTAGTGCATTAAAACAATTAGAAAAGTTGATGGCCTTCACTTTTGTTGTGAAGGCCATAAACTGTGTGCTGTGTGTGTGTGTACATGTGTTTGTGTGTGTGTGTGTGTGTGTGTGTGTGTTTGTCTCTCAAGATAATAAGTAAATTTGTAGTGTGGGTGGGGTGATGGGGAATGTGGAGTATGTGGTGTGGGTGTGTGTTTCCCGCAGGCGACGGGGATGAGGAGCACCTGCACACACTCAGCTGATCAAGGCGGGGCATTTAAGGAATGCTGGCGGCTGGTTTCGCCGCGAGCGGATTATTCGACCTACCGGTGGTACAGCAACAAGACCGACCTAAATTCTTAGCTGTGGTGACAGTTCAATGGTGTCTCAGAATGAACGCTAACCTATGGTGTGGTTTCTGTTTTTTCCAGTGCCTTTCCTTCGCCTCATCACCACCGTCAAACCCCTCCTCCTCTTCCCTTTGGATTTTTGTGCCAAGGACACTTTTCGTTGATCGTTCCAGTTTCAAGTTATGTTTTTGGGAATAAAACTCATTTCTCCCTTTTACCCCTCTGCGTCTGGATCCTCCCGTTACTAGTTCATAACAAAATTAACCTTTAACAGACCAAAAAAGTTGGGACAAAGAACAGATGACAAGTTTATAGAACACTTGGAACCCTCAATTTCATAAGATTTTTATCTCATTTGCAGAATCTCTGGAAATTAAGGTTGTCGACAGTTCAAATTTGCTTTTATTGTTAAAGCAAATCTCACATATGAAATCATGCATTTTACAAACACCCGCTCTCAACTTTCACAAGACAGAGGTTTACATTTTAAAAAAGCAACAAGTTTGTATTGTGTAGACGTTAATTACATTTGCATTTTCCAAGTCACATTCGTAAAAGTGATCAACCAATCAAGAAAATGAGTAACAGAGCACATGAAACGTGATCTATTTCAACATTTCAGTTTAGGGTCATGCACTTTATGCCACATGAAATATATCCTTGCTGGAGGAAACCTGTGAACCAATAAAAGTTCTTTATAAAAACACGGGTCATACATATCCAGTTTGGGTGATTTTAAGTGTAGCCCCAGCGGTTTGAAGCCCACATGGGAAACAGGATCCAGCTGCGCTTTGGCCAGATACATTCCCATGGGACAGTTTCTTTCCATCCATTCAAGGAAAAGGATTTGCTTGAGGGTGAGGTTGAAGAAAGACTCTTGGAAGTCCCACTGGAGGATGTCTTTGTACTCGTGTTGCTCCACTTCAAGGAGTCTGTTCAGTCTTTCTTTCTCATAACCAGAGTAGGTTGTTCCTGAGATGAAGATCCTCCAAATCCACACCCCGTTGCGAAACCTTTCCTTAGCCCACGTTTTGCACAGGACCTCTCTGAGGTCATAGTTCACCAGGGGACTTTTGATGACCAGCAGGAGGAAGACTCCAGCAGATTCCCCAGCTCCTCCACATTTTCCAGGAACATCCAGCAGCAGTGGCGGTAGTAGAGGAAGTCTGGGATGTGACGAGGGAGAGTTTCAAAACCTATGACATTGGCCGCCGACGCATTCTGTTGACATGTCGGAGAAGAGTATCCAGAAGTAATCTTTGTGTTCGGTGGGTCCTCTCGATGGGAATCCCATTTAACATTCTTTTGTGTGTGACCAGTCACAGGGACACAGAAGATGTCCTTCCAGATATGGAAAACCAACAGACAAAGACCTCCAAACAAGAAGAGCGTTTTGGCTTTGGATTTTCTCATTGTTGATGCTCTGTTGATGAAACACGAAAGATCAGCTTGAAAGGAAATTAAGAAAATCTATTTAATACTGTCATATTTGTTCACCACAAGGCTATGCCTCCCCATATTAACAAGGACAGAGGCGACAGCCAAAACCAAAACAAAACAAAACCAAACCAAACAGCACAAGATGACCGTGACAGGATGAAACAAGTCAAAACTCTATAGGTCAAGACAAAACAGGATGGGACGAGACAACAACAAGGCACAACAGGTCAAAACGAGACAAAATGAATCCAGACACGGCAAGATCAGTCATTAACAATACGAAGTACACAGAGAGACACATGTTAACCTCACACCTCCTCCATCACACATGTTCAACTGCGGTACAAGGAGCTGAGTCCATGTGGTGTACATCAGGTATATGGAGTTGAATCCATGTGGTGTATATCAGGTATATGGAGTTGAATCCATGTGGTGTACTGGTACATTTTCCATGTAATTTAAACATGGTTGCCATATCTTATAGAAGATGGCACTTCTCCGATGCATCCAGTAGGTTATTTTCTCCAGGGGCACACAACTGTTGACTTCTTCCAACCACATCTTGATTGGGAGGGGGTAATCTTGCTTCCATTTTCTAGCTATACATTTCTTAGCGACTGCGAGCAGGATTTCAGTCAGTTTCTTAGCCCACTTAGTTTGACTTTAGTTCGATTCCCCAGACAGACTTCAGGATCCAGTGAGAATGTAATCCCGTGGACACTTGAAAGCGTTTCACATACCCCCTGCCAGAACCTCTGCAATTTGTGGAGTTATATACATCTGATGTAGGAAGTTGAACTGTATCAGTCTGTACCTAACATTTAAAGTCGAGGTGACTCCATCACTACACAGCTTCCTCCATTACTGCTCCTCAGTAGTAATTCCTACATCTCCTTCCCATTTAGTTCTTGCTCTCTCTCTATCTGGTGTCACTATGGTGGACATAAGGGCTCTATACATCCTTGAAGTTGTTCTCAACAATGGTTTTTCTGCATGGCACAGGTGTTCAACTGGAGACATGGGAGGTAGATTCTAACTTCCCCTTTGCTAAGTCCTGATAGAATCCCGTAGTTGGAGAAAACTGAAGAAGTCTTTGTTTGTCAGCTCAAATCTTTCCTTTAGTTGTTCTAACAACATAAATTCTCCATCCTTGAAACAGTGTCTTGATGACATATGCCTTTCTCCTGTTCCAGGGCGTTAAATTCACTATTATGCTTCTTCTTTAAGGCTTTGGGGTAGGATATAGTTTGACTTCTCAGGTAGGCTTTTAATGCATCCCAGAATATATAGACATTAGGAGCGGATGATCTATTTGTTGTGATAAAAAAGTCTATCTGTTCCTTCATAAAAGTGCAAAATTCACATTGCTTAAGGAGTGTTGGGTTCAGTCTCCATCTGTACATTTCAGTTATCTTACCACAGTCAGCCACTGTTAAGACTAGAGGAGAGTGATCGCTAAGCAGTCTCGGGAGGTACTGAATGTCTATAATTCTATGCCGCATTTGACCTAGTTCTTCTAGGTGACTTAGTAAGGGTACAAGGTCTATTAGAGGATCTATCTATCTGACTGTGTCCAGACAAAAATTGAAATTTCCTCCCACTATCAAAGTCCCAGGTGCCTGTGATATACGCATGAAGACCTCTTGCATTAATAAATGATCATCAAAATTAGGTTCATATATATTCACGAGTGGCCATGCTTTTGAATACATCTGCCCTTGTACCATAACATATCTACCTGAAGGGTCAGATATTGTTTTTGTAGCTACGAAGGGAACACTTTTGTACAACAAGATCGTCGTTCCTCTCTGGACCTTGAGCTGAATGATGAATAAAATGTTTGTCATACCTGGTCCCTCTTTAGCTTTTGGTGCTCAGTACCTGTTAAGTGTGTTTCTTGTTTCTTGTAGGTAAACAACATCTGGTTTCAATTTCTTGAGATACGTGTACACCCATTTGCTCTTAATGGGGTTATTCACCCCTTTAACATTAAATGTCACAAATATCAGTGGGTTTGACATAGGCTTAAGTAGTTCTGGATGGTACGCACCACAATCTCTCCTCCATATAGGCCGTCGGCCCATGGTTTTACCACAAATGGGGCATAGGGGGCACATGTCTCTCTGGTAGTTGGAAAAAAAGACTGGTCAACAAATAGTAACATTTAACATACATACCCTTCTTCCCAGTTTCCAATTTAACATTGTGGTAACAGAACACATAGTAAATGTGAAGTACCAATGACGCTTGCTTTTCCTTTGATCTTCATAAACCCAGCAAGCTTTCAGAACATTACCCCGCATTTAAGGAACTTCCGTGACAACGTTGTTAACTACAATCTATGAGATGCACTTGCTCATATAGATACACTTCCCGGTCTCCTATGAAGGTGGATATTTGTAAATTTTGTCATCGTATAAGTCATTGTTTTGTGGGAAAAGGATCACCTGGCAACTCTGTAGCCTAGGCATAGACAACTAGAAGTTTCAGCTGGCGGTTAATTTTCCTAACTACAGATAACCTAGTATTTCAATACGCATTTCTATTCCCTAGATATAGAACAACATGTGCTTGACTACCCATCACGGACCACAAGGCCACCCAGCACAAGATTAATGCAAATTCACCACCATAAGTTAAGATTGCACTGACCGCATCCATAGACCTTGTTGTTTGTTGTTTGCAATAAAATAATAAAGAAAGATGAGATCGATAACTAAAACAAGTACCAAGGAGTTGGACCTAAACAAAACAAACAAAACAAGAGAGAGAAAACAGATAACTAAAAACAATAAAATACATTTTAAAGAGGGTAAGTAAAGATTCATTTAGGGATGTCCCGATCCGATCACGTGATCGGAAATCGGGCTCGATCACGTGGTTGCGGACTTGATCCGAATCGGACGTTACCTCCCGATCAGGACTCGGATAGTTTTTGTTACTTTTTTGTCAGACAGAGTTACGCGTTGGCTCGAGTTACGCGAGTAAGCTCTCTCTTCTCCGCAAATGAGGCGCAACGCGTGCGTCATGACATCACTTTCTCACTGTGACACTACAGGTTCAATGCCGTAGAGTGGGGCAAAACACGGAAGTGGTGCGAATCAGTAGCGCGGGCATGTCTGCGGTGTGGAGGTATTTTGAGGTAGACGATAAAAACTTTGCGATTGCTAAGTGTGAGCTTTGCAAACTTGGGATCTCAAGAGGTGGCAAAGAAAAGGCTGCATTTAACACCACAAACCAGATACGCCACCTCAAAAACAAACACCCAACTCAATAAATTGGGTTTACGCAGGCAACGCAGCCCAAGTTGAGACAACCCACGCTGCTGGAAAGTTTTAAGAAGAAAGAAAAATTAAGCTGAATAAAGCTGAAATAAAGACGTACCTCTGTGAGCAAACCGTCCCTAAGAAAAGTGATCCACGTCAGTACTGGAAAGAACATGCTAATCATTTTTCCTCCATGGCTGCTGTTGCAACTCAATGCTGTATCTCAGTACTCCCTGCAGCTCTGGAGAGAGTCAGAGACATTTTAGTGCTGTTGCAAATATCCTTGATGATAAGAGGCTCAAACCTGACAAAGTAGAGATGTTGGTTTTCATCAAGAAAAACATACATTTCCTTCAGTGAAGGGGGAGGAGATTAACAATTCAGTTCATAAAAGCACTTTACTGGCTTTGTTACACGGTGGCACTTTAATTTGGTTCTATTGTTTACATGCTGGCTTGGTTTAATTAAGTTGAGGTGCTGTTCATTTTATTTGAAATATTAGTATTTGATATTTTCTGTTGCGATACCTCAAGGTTATTTTATTTATTGTTAAATGTTGAAATAAAAGACAAGGCACATCCTAGATGAGCTTCTGCGCTCTTCTTTATTTTTTTAAATGTATGGTTGACGTATCGGATCGGTACTCGGGATTGGTATTGGTTCAAAATTAAATGGCCTTCACTGGCAGTAAGAAGGTCCACACATTGGCTGATATTAATATACAAGGGCATCCTTGGCTTGGTTCCCTCATATCTGTGTAACCTGCTGCAAAGAACCAGCAGCCGTTATGCACTGCGTTCTGTAGATTTTTTCTACTTGAACGTTCCTTTCGTACGGACTGAAACTGGCAAACGTGCTTTCAGTTTCGCTGCACCTTCCTCTTGGAACACGCTTATGTCAGACTTCAAAATGTCAGAGCTTGTGCCTTTAAATGTGTTTCGCATTGTGTTAAAAAATAGACAGCAGTAGACAGTCCAGCAGTGTTTGTGCCGCTGATTGTTGCGGAGACCTGACCTGTATTGTGTTTGCTGGTTGCACTTTTCTGATTGTTTATTGTATTTGCTGTTTGCACTTTTGTCCATCCACTTATCCATCCACTTTTGTAATTATTCATTGTGTTTGCTGTTGCATTTTATGTCAAATTGTATGTGTGTTTGCTGTTGCATTTTATGTTAAATTGTATGACGTGTGCTGCTGACCACTTGGCCAGGTCACCCTTGAAAATGAGATTCCAATCTCAATGGGTCTTTTACCTGGTTAAATAAAGAAGATAATCTAATCTAATAATGATGATTCAATTTACCAAACAAACACATAAATACACAGATGTGGTACACACAACTTAATATCCAATAGTCTGTTTGCAGCAACATAATATTCTAATTTGCCATTTCAGGCAATACTAATTTCACCATGAAATAAATGGTAAATTATGTTATCTGTTGTGTTTTCTTATGTATGTGAAATCTGTAACAAATCTGGAGAGCATTCAACATCATCAAGGTAGTTAAAGTAATTCAATTAACATTATGGTCAACGTAATATAAATATTGTGTTTTATCAGCATTATCTAAATTAAACTGGCCAGTCCATTGAACCTTTTTCCAGAAGCTCGTGTGGCCTGTTTAATCTACCAACTGTGGTAATCTGCCAGGGTGTTGCTTTTTTCAATGCTTCATAGAAAGTGTCTTTTCTTGTGTATGAAATGTCTTGTACAAATAAACCTTGTCTTTCCTCACATTTTTGTGCCTTCCTAGAAATAAAAACTACTGAGGAGGAAAAAAAAACAAGTTGCTTAGCTTTGTGTTCTTGCTTCTAACAGCAGAAGATTATATATGTGTGTGCTTTGACTTGAAGGCTGCCATTATTAAATAAACCAACCACGGAGAATGTGTTCTTTATGTGTCCTTGTTCCATGGCGCATCCCCTCTGGAATATCATATCAAGCACGTCTTTCTCCTATGCTGCTCAAATGATGCCGGGACAGACAAATTTGAGCTGACTGTTAGGTCAAGCAATACACACTGTATTTGTGAACAGGTTTAGAATTTAAATCTAATGATATCACGTGTTCAAGCTTCTGTGTCAAGTCAAAGATTAGAGCCGTAGAGTCACATCCTCCATGATCTGAGTCATTTCAGCTGCCGGTCACATATTGAACCTCTTGACCCGTCTTAAAATCTTCTACGAAGAACAACTGAACAAGCGGGATGCAGGTCTGATCAGCTATTGAATACCAAATATAAAGACTGTCATACGTTCATAGCAAAACATGCACTATGTCAGTCACACACTGTTTCCATAAGCCAATCAAGTACAGTAATTATAATGATAATAATGATAATGTAAGTACATTCAAACCTCGGTACCCAAATGTTTCACAGATCAAACAAATCGGTACTCGAACCAAAAGTTCTAATTTTTCCCAACCCGATGGCTGAACAAAATTCCGAAGCTCGAACTCGGCCCTACTCAGCCACCCGACTGCTTTACTCGGTCATGCGAAGATACCCGAAGATATTCCTTCAAGAAAGAACTAATACAAATGCACCTTATAAAAGCAAGTGATGTTAGGAGTGATGACGATGAACAAACAACGGAATCGCCAAAAGGGTAGAAAAAATATTTTATAATTTATTATGTTACAATCATTCGCATTCAATTTTTTATTGTTACTTTATTTGTTTAATTTGATGGATAAATAACATTATCAAATGGGAAGCAATTTCACACTCAAGAACAATTTAAATGTTCGGTACTCAACCGAACCAATCGACAAGGCTTCTTGAGCAAATTATAGTCGAGCACCGAGGTTTGACTGTAATAGCAATGGTAATAGTAATAGTTAGTTATAGTAATACTAATGTTATAAAGTTAGAATATAGAAGAATGCAATTATAATTAACACATACTATAATCTTTCAGAGATATTTTCACATTTAATGTATAATTGTATTTGTAGTAAATTGGTGACTGTGATGAGGAAAAAGTTCCTTTTAACAGGAAAAACCCTGTAGCAGACCCCGACTCCTGGAGGATGGTCCTCTGCCTGGACCATCCTAGAGGTAAACACATGGATTTGTGATCACAGTTGCAAATGCAAATAGATAATGAAGGGCAGGGGTTGGCAGGCATCTAGTCGAGTCAGGTGACACCATGCCTCGTGCTGGTCCATTGCAAACAGAGGATTGGGGAGTGATGTCGGTAGAATGAAGTCATTGATGATGAGAGCAACCAGAGGGTCTCGCCCATGTCTGGGAAAATCCAGGAGAACCTATGAAGACTTAAAGGTGAGGGACTCTGGCCAAGAAGTCAATTGGATTGTTCTTTGATATGTGTTGGTTTTATTTTGTGTTCAAAATAAAACTAAACTAACTAAACTACCTGGCAGCTCCAGCGAGTGTTGTAAAGACCTGACTTAGCAAACCAATCAGACGAGCCAGCCGTTCTCGGGTACACAACATGTATACGACACCACACAGAACACACATTTGTTCAGCCACAGCGGTTCACAGTATCCCTCAGGTCCACATTATGTCACAAAAGAGCAATAGTGTCAGCTTTGGGTGAATAAAGCACCAGGGTCTTTGTGGAGTATAAGATCCGGACTACCTTTAGGATCTGACAAAAATGAGACATGTTCTTTTGATGGATGGATGGATGGATGGATGGTTTGGTGTTCTTTTGAACACAGTATTCATGCCAGCCAGTGATTGTGTCCCAGTTTGACAATAAAACAATTGCAGTCACGGCAAATGCTCATCAAGGCAATAAACTCCATTATTTACCTCATGGGCCACTTGTTCACTGATCGAAAAAATAGAGTCTCTGTACAGTGTATGAATGACATGCTCAGGGCTGGACGGAAGTTGTGGTTCGCTGACAGAAACCATATAAGCCGTGACGTAATCCATGAGCTCGCTGCCTCAGTCAGTACTTCTCCAGTTCAGCCTCTTCATGGGGATGTACACAGCTGATCAGACCAGAAACAATCAGTGTAATGTAATTCGGGCACTAATAACCTTTGTCCAATAAAACTGTCTGTACATGTTCATGCAGTGAAAACTTTGCTCATAAGTAACACCATACCATCTTCATTGACAACAGAAGGAAGTGAAGAACCAGACAGGGACGCGAAGGGGCGTTCTGTCTTGTACCTTTTTTCCATGTACTTTTTTATTTCTGCCTGTACCTTGGATTGAAGTGTCTTCCTCCCATTATACTTGGACTCTGACTGTATACATGTCATTATGGGACGCACACTGGCTTGTTTCAATAACAGACACACCGTAATTTTGATGAGTTCTAAAAAAAATGGCACTTGGGTACTTGAGAGACATATGCCTCAATGTTACCTAGGCAACAAAAACAGCATGCAGCACTGAATGCAGGAGAGCCCACCCACAGGATCCAGATCCCTATGGACTTTGGGAGGCTTTGCTTTGAAGTTTTGGATCTCCCTGATGGAGGGTTGGAACAGTGTTTTGACCTTTGAGACCTGACCTACAGCATCCCTTGTATCTAAAAGGGACTTGATCAGGTTCACATCTTCTACAATATCTAAGCATAAGAGGGATTCTGACAGTCCGAGGATCGAGTTTGATATGTTGCCAGCTACATTACAGACTTTTGAAGCAGGTCAGAAGGTAAAAGTGGCATCAATAGTGAATGCACCACCTGTCGCACAGCTTCCACTTCTGTAGGTGATCAAAGTGGTTTACAATGCTCCTACATCAACAGTCAGTGATCAGACGTCTCCTGCTTTTGTCACATTAAAACCTGGCTCAGGTCCAAAACTGTTCTCTGTACCCATTGCAGACAAGCATGCACTGCACAGCATAGGATGTTTGGTTGACTTTTAGGGACTTAACCCAGAAAAGTGACAGATGGAGACGAATGTTTGGTGGTTATATAAAGACCAGTACTGACACTTCTTAGACTCTTCATGAGAGAGAGGACTTATTGTTTGTGGTCATGGATAGCACCGGTGTTAAAACTCTGCTTTCTTTGATGACACACTGTTTTTACATTTAATTTGTAATGACAATTATGATATTTTGTTAAACCAAGTCAGTTTAAATGGTAGAAGTCTTGTTACCTGAAGTACAGTATGCTTGAAGATAATTGCAGAGTTAAAAAAAAAAAATCCTTGGTTAATTGTCACAATATAGGCTGCATTTTTTAACTGCAAAAATGACCGCTTAAAATTATTGCTAAGAAATGCTTGAATTTACAGAGGTCTCCACAGAGTACTGCAGTGTAGTTTTATTCAAAAGTACAAAATGTACTTCTTTAATATATTATTTTACTTAATAATTAAATTCTGCATAAAACTAAGCTGACATCAGTACTACTACTTCTCTATTTTCAGTAACTATACTTGTAAAAAAAATGTACTTTTTCATTTCATTCATTTTCATTATTTCCTCATCTTTATTCTAAAATTGAGCTAAGTCATAAAATATGAATGAATATACCTTTATTATCAAATACTCTTACTCCAAAGGATTTTTCTTTTTTATGTAGCTGCTTCTTAACTCAAAAAGTTAAAAATGAAGAGTCTAATACAGATGCACCCCCACACACAGACACACACACTGCCTTTGAATGAAAGTTGCCATTAATCTAAGATGGAAGACATGCAGACACAGTGAGGAGCAATAATCGAACTGATGACAGACTCCGAACCATGACAGGCTCAACCAAAGGTAAGTAGTATTGGCATTGACGTTCATCAACTGTGCTGTGATCAGTGCTGGGCTCCATCGAGGAACTGATTCATCATATCTAAATTCTGATTACAGAAACCAGACAAGACAAGTGCCCAAATTGCATTTTATTTGGTGGGCTGCTATGTTTCAGCGTGTGTGTGTGTGTGTCAGTGTGTATGTGGTCAAGTTACGATAATGTAACCCTGGAGCACAAAATGGACATCCCATCTTGTAAGTAATTCAATTAAAGGGATAGCTGTAGTTTTAAGATCTCTTTAGTTGTTGTGGTTCGTAGGCCTTCACTATATTATCTCTATAGTTCTCACTTCATAGAGATACATCATTAGTTCATATTCTAATTGTTTCAGCGTGTATCTCTACTGTATATGATGGTGGCTCTCTCTTTACCTTTGCACTGAAATGTGATCATCTAGGAATGGTTTGTTAGAATGGGTTGATGTGAAAAGTCTGTCTGCTTCTGCAAGCTTAGAAGAAATTTTATGTTTGACAACATTCAAAATTGTACAAAGCCTATATGTACTATTCTCAGTACTTCACCTGCAGTGCTTAGTAAGGTCAAATTATTGTCGTATGAATGTTAATGTTCACAATGTAGTAAAAGTTGATGAGTTCCTGTTTGTTAACAGGTACTCATCATCAAACAAATGTTTAAACATGAAGTTGTGTTCACTCAAACAAGAGGACTTTTAATTTGGAACAATTACAGGAAGTATTGAGTTTGTTATTACAGTTTAATGCGGTGAGTTTGTTTGGGGGATCGTATGTCATTACTGCTGGACCGAACTATAACAATTGGTACAGTGCAGTTTCTTTAGCTTTAATGCGTTTTGAGGAAATCATTGACTATAGTTGTTATGTGACAATGGATTCAAGTTCAACCAAAATGGATGGAACATTAATGTAAAATACCATCGCTCGGTGTACCCATGAGGTAAATAAGACATAGTAGAATGATACATATAACAGTGACAAATCAGGCATCATCCCTCCTTCCACCCTTCCATCCATCCATCTACCCATCCATCAATCCTTCCACTCACCCATCTATCCATTCATTCATCCATCCATCACCTACCCACCAACCAGCCATCATCCATGCACCCATACTTCCATCCATCCATCATCTATCCATCCATCTATTCATTCATCCGACCATCCACCCACTCACTCATCCAACTGTCCATCATTTGCTCATCCAACCATCCATCCATCTTCTCATCCACCCACCATCCACCTGAAACGTCCACCTGAATTACATCTCTTGGCATCTTTCAGCACCTTGGCAGGTTTGGACTCTGCAGCTCCTGTAAACATTGATTTCCTGAGTTAGTGTTATTGCCATTTTTTCCATAAGTATGTGGAAAAAAATTTGGTCAGTTTTTAGGACGTGCTCGCTCTTTGATGTTGAATTAATGTGGGCACATATCTGGCTGACGTATCTCTCCACTTCACTTTTAATCTCTCTTTTTCTCCTAGAATATGACTCACAGGAGGTCTCAGGCAATTAGAGTGTAATTAGCTGCTGCTAATTACATTGGTTTTACAACCAGTCCAAAAGCAAACGGTAAATCATTGGTCATTCAGCATTACTTAGAACCAGCACCGTAACTCAAGACTATGGAGCCTTCCAGCCTCTAGAGTGAAACAGGAACCTTTAGACCCCGGCAAAAAGCTTTTTTGGATGAACAATACAAAGAAGCAAATCATTCTGATGTGATAACATTTTTAAAACTTGTATTTTTACATTAATACATTGCATTGCTTCAGGTTATGAAGTGTTAACTCTTAGCAATAATAAGTATATTTCTGTGAGTCTGTCACGGTTGGGGAAAGGGAGAAGCTCAATTGCATGAGATTGAAGGGAAACATAGAATGAGCAATGAGTTCTAGTCCCTTGAGGGAGAGGGTGTGGCTCAGCCCCAGCATGGGCTGGCCGTGACAGAGTCTTTTCATTCGAGGTAACTAAGTGCCTCGTAACAGTCAATATAGAGCAATATGATAGGAAGAACGTCTACAGGAAAATCCAAAATTTGCAAAGGATTCAAATGACATACAGTATAGTCTAATGTCTAATTAGTGCCTCTGAGAACACACTAACCCTCATTTTGTACAACTTAATGTATACGACTTTAAAAAAATCCAAACTAGTTATTATGTATATACTGCAAATGCTACCAGATATATTTTAAGGCATAGTTTTTGCTCTGGACCTTCATATGAATTGGTCCTTTCAGTGCAAAGTACAACTTGATAACATTAGTGTTTCCTTTGTGGGCGGGACACACAACTTGTGAGCTGCAGTTCCTCGTGAGGCCAAATGAGGCTGGCATCAATTATTATACCAATGTTTGCCAATTTTTTTAGTTTTTGTTTTTTAATTTAAATTTTTTATTATATATTTATTCAATTTGTTGTTTTTTTTTATTTTTTATGTTTACCAATTCCAATACCTGGCTCCTTAGAGTTACACCACCATAAAGTAAATTTAAGAACAAATGTGACAACAGTGTTAGTCTGCCAGATAAAGAAAACTTCAAAAGTACAAAATACTTCATTGATACTTAAACTCAGCCAGGCCATAATCCACTATGACATTTCCATGTTGGGAGGTGCTTCAGTCAGAATTAGGTTTGACTTTGACATGTGGTGTACAACTTAATACTTCAACATGCTCAGAGACATACTGACTCACTTATTCCACAAGTTGTATTTTTTTTTTCTTTCACTCACTCACCTTTCAGGTTTTTTTGCTACATAGATGGATGACAACTTTCTTTACTCAACATATTACAATATGGTTAGATTAAAATGTAGTGAAAAGATACCAACGTCAACACGATTACTAGATGACTAATAGATCACTTCTAAACTGTCAGTTACTAGTTAATTAATTCTTTTTAATGCATCAGCTAATGGTAACTAATTCTGGCTGCATAGTTCAGTTGGTAAGGCACCGGGCTGGTGCATAGGGGTTACCGGGGTCGATCCCCGGTAAGAGCGTCCAGTGGGTTATGTCAGGAAGGGCATCTGGCGTAAAAACTCCTGCCAAAAATCAAATAAGCGTGTTATGATTCACGGTCAGGGGTCACAGCAGGTTAGTGTGAAGGGTTTGGCCCTGTGCTTCAGCAGGTGTGTGTCATCAGCTGCATCTCCAGGTTCCTCCCATCATCAGGATTTCCTGCACCTGTGGGCCTTCCTATTTAAGGTCAGGGGTCTGCGTCAGTCAGTGTTAGAGCGTTGGAGTCTGAAGGTCTCATTTGATCCATGTCCTGTCTGGTATTTTTGAAAAGCTGTTTGTGAGTATTCATGTGCCATAGTCTTGTTTTTGTTCATAGTCTTGTTTTGGTTAAGTCATAGTCTTAAGTTGCATTTTGTGAAATCTGATAGAGTTAAGTTGTTGATTTTCTAAATTGTGTTTTTCCTCTGGATAGAGTGATTTTGCATTATAGTTATATTAATATTATTTACCCGTTGTGGGAAATTTATGTTAGATATATTCACATGTTTTTGACGTCGCTTTTTGTTCATTGTTTGATTATTGAAAGAAACTATTTTGAAAGATTTATTCCTGATATTTGATAACCGTAATTCTGTAAAAATAAAAGCCTTTTTTTGTGATATTCCCGCGTCGAGGTCCATGTCTGAACAGTCTAGCATAACAAAGCGGATTGGATTCACTGTGGCAACCCTGGAAGGGAAAAAGCCGAAAGAAATCATTATCTAATGGTAATTAATTATTATGTGTTATGTAAGTGAAGGTCGGACCCAGATACGGAGGTTCTTCGGAATAATCGAAGTTTATTCGATGAACAAAAGGTGAAAGTCCAAACTTGAGGGAATAACAAAAAGCGATGCTGCAGTTGGGGTGGAAAGGTGGGGGGCTGCAACGGAGACACTGGGGAAAAGCAAACACAGACACCAAAAGGTTAGTCCAAGGGAAAATTCACACCAATGCTAGGAGAATAGCTCACACCACGACTAGAGCCACGGGCGAAGTACCGTGTGCATGACGCTCAACACTCTCGCACTGAAAGCATCCTCCAGCATTCAATAAATAGCGCCTCCAACAAAGTGATGGGTTGCAGGTGTGGACGGCTGTCACGTTCCCTGCACAGAAAGAGACACGCCCTCCAACACAGACAGATAATCCCCATCACCTACCCACACAAACACCCCCCCTTTTCCCACAAACACCACAATTATGATTATTGCAGAATGTTGTCATTTGTTAATTTTAATGCTGAAAAATATTAATAATTCCCCTGCAATGATGTTTGTTGTGTGTAATGGAGACTAGTGTAACATTTGATATCCCATCATGCCATTCAGCTATTGGAGAACAAGCAAGAGTAACAAGCTGTGAAAATATTTATGGCTGTGCCCATCACTGCTTACATCATATCCAAGTCTTTCCTGGCAGGACATTTGTTGTACACTTTAGTGGACAGAGGCTGAGGGTGTAGGATGCTGTGAATGGAGCCTGACACTATTATCAGGAGTGTTAATGAGGTGGAGAGGTTGTGCTCCATTGTAGGATCCAACACTTCAGCGCCACAAGGCCAGGGAGGAGGGGGAGGGGGAGGGATCACTGCTGATTTACACACCATCAGTGTAAAACTAAAGCTACATTCAGTAATACTAGAACAAAAAGTAAAAAAAAAAAACATGACTTCTGTTTTTGAACAACTGAGGGTTAGTGAATAGGATCATATATTCTTTTCCCCGAGTGGGACGAATAAAGGTATATCTAACCTAATCTAAATAGACATGACCCCAAAGAATACTATTTAACTTTAACTTTTAATTGTGTAATCGTTGGAGTTTTTAAAGTCTTCCACTTTTATTGTAGTTGTTTTTTCTTATAGTTCGTAAGTTTTAACTGTGGTGTGGGTCAGGCAGTAGGGTGGGTCGTTCAAATAGCCGCAGTGCTGGCAGTTCAAATTCCGCTCTGTCCTGGTCATGTGCTGTTGTGTCCTCAGGCAAGACACTTCACTCTTCACATATACAATGCATGTGAATGATCCCTGAAATGAACTGGCGACTTGTCCCACCTTTGCCTTTGAGTATCTGGGATACGCTCCAGTGACCCACTCCACGTGGCCCTGCAAACAATATAGTGGGTTCAGAAAATGAGTGAGTGAATGAATGGATAAACTGTATTGTTTTCTGTTGACTGCCTAAGGTCAACAGATGCAAATGAGCATTTTTACTATTTAACACGGCACATTTACGTCTAATCTTGTTCATTAATGTACATTTATTCATTCATCTTCCAAACCTGCTTTATCCTTTGCAGGGTCGCAGGGGGGTCACTAGAGCCTATCCCAAACATTCAAGAGTGATGCCAACGAGTCAACAAGTCAGCGACAAGGTAACTGTTATTGAGGAAAACCAAAGAAAACTTTAAGTATGTTTTTGTTTCATCCTGATCCTCAAATGTAGCACATATTAGACAATGGACAACAGCACTGTAGTGTTGATCACAAGAACAAAGATGACACTCGGAGACTCTTGAATCACAACTGAACACAAGCACACAATAATGTAACAAATATCAAATACATGTTTTTAGTGTGGACGGGGGCAGGAGGACTCCCACCCTGAACCAATTGGATTATTTACCTCTGAATGAGGATCTGGTTTAAACTGGTTTCTGCTGTAAGAGGTGATGTGTGCACAATGTGTCATTTACACAGTGCATTATATAGATTCACTGCTATGCATAGAGTGGGGTGGCCATGGCTTGGGTAGAGCAGGCCGTCTAGTAACCAACGATTCCCGCTCTCTCCTAATCATATGCCATTGTGTCCTTGGGCAAGACACTTCACCCACCTTGCCTCCAGTGTTTCTGCACTGGTGTATGAATGTTTTATTGAATGATGACCCTGCGATGAACTCGCAACTTGTCCTGGGTCCCCTACGCCTTCACCCTTGAGTAGCTCCAGTGGGCCCCGTGACCCTGCAAAGGATAAAGCAGGTTTGGAAGATGAATGAATGTTATGCACAGAATAAAATGAATGTGGTTGCGCTGTACAAATGTGTCAAGATGTCAGTTGCGAATGAATATGACATAACATTGTGACAGATGTCCCAGACTTGTCCCCTTTTCATGTAATTGACACTCACTTTCATATCTTATTCCTTTGTCTGACCTTTTGCTGATGCTAATCAGCGTGGGTTTTATACTTAACACGCTCATTTTTAAGCTGAGTTCTTTTGTGACTCTGACATTTTAACATGTTAGTTCAGATCCAAACTAGCAAACACCGTCAATGATCAAGATTTGATGTGTCCAGATGTTGCTGGAATAGATGCAGCAGCTGAATAAGGTGAACTCTGGTGCCCCATTCATGAACTATTAATGTTTTTGTAACTTTGAAAATAACCCTCACCGTTGCTTGAATCTGATGCTAACTGCTCTTAATGTATCTCCAGACTAACCTTTAACTGCCCTAAAGGTGACCATCTTCTAGTCGTGACCATGTGACCTCTGTGTAGGTCTCAGGCCAGTTTTGTCACAGTCCAACACTTGGCAGAAGACAGTTCATTCACAGTTGCAGGTTGTAACTATTTTTTTGATGTTTTGTTGAGAGGGTATTCCAGATAACTCCTTTAAGCTGGACCCTGTGGTTTCGACATTCCTTCTTTTGATCCTTCCCCTTGCCACCAGCTCCTTGACAGATGTTCTGCTGCTGCTGCTGTTGTTGCTGACCTTTTCAATGTTACATATAGGAAGATGGAGGACTTTTATCACCGCATGAAGTAGACAGGTTGATGAAACTTCACTCCACATCCTGAGCCTCAGTACTTCAGTAGCGTAGCCCCCGGTCATTGTGGTACATAAGGTATTGGATTTTTCTGCAGAAATCTGGTAATTTTGTTTAACTTTGTTCGTTCGTGGGCCTCATTCGGGACGACGACGAGCTGGCCTACAGGGAGGAGGTGCAACACCTGGTTGACTGGTGTAAAAGAAACAACCT
>JAPTHA010000005.1:5650940-5662794 GCA_029814585.1 Gymnapogon annona | reverse complement strand
TCCATCCATCCATCCATCCATCCATCCCCCCCCCTCTCTCTCTCTCTCTCTCTCTCTCTCTCTCTCTATCTATCTATCTATCTATCTTCCTATTTATATTTACCATGTAGTTGTCTGTGTGTATATTACATGTATAGACCTAGAGCAGACTGTGATATATATACTATGTGTGTGTGTGTGTGTGTGTGTGTGTATGTTGGTATATATGTGTATAAACACAGACATATATATGATGTTATTGCACTGCAGCCACACGTGGCCATGCTCGGCAACTGAAAATTGCACAGAAAATTGCACAGACCCACAGCGTGGGTAAGACTTAGACTTACAATAAAGTAAGTCTAAGTCTATACCTTGCATTTAAATTAGAGGTGACTCCATCTCTACACAAATTCCTCCATAACTGTTCTTCAATGGTGATTCCTTGGTCTCCTTCCCATTTAGCCCTTGCTCTGTCTCTATTTGTCACTATAATGGACATACGTAAGGGTTGTGTATATCCTTGAAATGTTTTTTTTCAGCATGGCACAGATGTTCAACCAGAGACATAGAGGTACATTCCAATTTCCCTTTGCTGACTCCTAATAACATCTCATAATTGGAAATAACTGAAAAAGTCTTTATTTGTCAGCATCTGTTGAGCATTTTAACATCAAATTGTTTACATTGAATCAAAAACTCACAAATTTAGCGATTCAACCTGATAACAAAAATATGAATACCAAACAAGGGTTTGAAAATCACTAGTACATCCACGGAAATACTGTAGTGCTTTTAATGAGAAATAATATAGGAGCTGTTGACTTTGGATTATTGGTGCAGAGAAAAATGAATCAGAATCCTTTGTTGTCACCGTAAACATTGTCAACAACATTTACCGTCAAAGTCAGTTTGGCAACTCTACATGACAGCACATATAAAACAAAAGAGTATAAAAAAAAATTGCAAGAAAATGCATAAAGTTACATTTAAGTACAATGTAGTGCAAAAAGGTGCAAAAAGGTGCAAGAAAGGTGCGGGGAGGGAGGTTATTGCACATGTTACATAATTGCCCATAAAATGTGCCAAAAATGCAGAGAGTTGATGGGGGCAGGAGTCACGATGAAGGGTCCCGGTGATACTTGTGGAATGCGCTTCCATAAGAATGGTGCACGATGGGAGAATGCCCTACCACATACTGATTTTTTTTGTGATTTTTGGAAGTACAAGGAAGTTACTAGTTTGAGAACGGAGGAGGCGTGCGGGAGTATTTGGATGTGAGTAAGTTTGCCAGGTATGGAGGCGCAAGCCCATGCAGGGATTTATAGGTGAGAAGTAGCAGTTTAAAATCTTATCTAAGGTTGATTGGGAGCCAGTGGAGGGACCTAAGAACTGGGGTTATGTGGTTGAATTACCAAAACACTAGGAAATAACTAAACTAAAGCTTAACATACTCACTCAAGGTAACAAGGCTAGACAAAGCAAGGCAAGACGAGAATGCTTCCAAGGGCAAGACACTCAACGATCTGACAAAGGACAGGGGAACACACGCAGACTTACAGTATATAGAAGAGGAAATTGACGAGACACAGGTGGGTAACGGAACTGGGAGTGAAACTGAATGACACAAAAGGAGAACACGCAGGACCAGACAGGAAATGACCAAAATAAAACCTGGAAATACAAACAAACCACCTTGACAAGACTAGAATCATAACAAAATGTTACATGACATTCGTAGAAAATGAGAAATAAAGATAAGAGCTCTAATCCCAGCCTGTTTTGAGTACATGACCTTCTGCAGCCCAAGTAAATACGGGTCACTATTTACATAATAGCAATAAAATAAAAAGGAAATCTGCTTAGACTTCTGCCCCCGCGACCCGGCCCCGGATAAGCGGTAGAGGATGGATGGATGGATGGATAAAAAGGAAATCAAATATTCTTATGAGGTATGGTTGCTCAGTGAGAAACAGCTTTACTATGTAACCAGATGTAGTTGGTCGAAGGTCTTGTGTGTGTGTCCCAATAGTAGTTCTTCCAGCTGTGAATCTCACCAGTGCTTCTGGATTCTGTTCACACTGTTAAGGTGCTAAGAGGTTTAGTTTATAGACACTTCTTTTACAAGCACTTATATGAACCTTATGGTGAGTAATTGGAGCAGATGGAGAACTTCCACACCGATGCATTGTTGCGAACTCCCGAGGTGATTCTAATCAGACACACATCCACTGCATATCATTATCACATACTGGGGTCTGGTGATCCGCCGCCACTCGGCGCAGCATGGAAGCTCTGCTGATGGAGGCTCTGCTGATGGAGGCTCAATGTTTGCAAAATAAACACATTATCGCTACACACACAAGACGTAGCAACAACAGAACTGCACGAAAGATCAGATACAGTTGTAAGGCTTCACAGAGACGCACGAGGAGTAGGATTCAGTCTGTCTGCAGTTGTTCTTCTCAAGGATACAGATAACACCACATTCGCTCATTGATTTGAAACATTCAAGTGTAAAACCTGACAGAATGGAGATGTCTGAGCTGATGAGTGAGCCCCACTGTACATTATCAAACCCCAGCAGGAGGCTGATGGTCCGCTAACATCCATCACTTCAGAGCGGAACACATTACACTGATTAATTATCCATAATGCATCTAAATATTTGTTGAATTCCCAACAAACCTGGAACAATTTACCATCATACTCTATTTCAGACAGACCATTAATTGTAATGTCCCTCATTCTTCTAGTCCCTGTTTTAATTTGCAGCTGATGACAACACGTCTGTCATGTTTATCTGCTCTTCCTTAAGTTCTGTGTTGGAACTATGCCTCGAAGGATATACGATAAAATGTAAACTATCGGCAAACAGAGCTTGTGTAGATAAGTGCTATTTATATACCTTATACTGTATGTATTTTTTTGATCAATTGACCAAATTTGAAGAAGAAAACTTGATGATTCCATAATACTGATGTGTATAAATAATGAGCTTTATTCTTTATTCAGTGAGTGATAGTCTGGGAACACCTTTGTTGGTGGTTTTTGCTGTACTGATGGTGTACTGGTACATGATTTGTGTTCACTGGTGATGATAGTTTGGAACATCAAAACTACATATGCAGTAACCTACAGACTCTGAAGTCAACAGTGTTGCTATGGTAACACTGTGTGACACCTGTAGCAGTATACACATTATAGGTCAGAGAATGGAAGACAGCTTAAGCATACAAGTGAAAAAAATACTAAAAGAAGTGGACAGCCTGAGACCAGCGCATGTTTAGAATAATTACATGAAACAACAGACAAATGTGATAAACTTTGCAGCATGTAACAGATCCAACTGGACAAGTATTATGTTTATACCACTAAATCTCATTAAACAAGCAAAAGAAAAATAACAAAAGCAAAGGTCACATTATGAAGCACAGATTCTGAATTGTGTTTCGGTTTCGTCTTTTCCCATCCTCACTTATATTGAAGGGTCTGCTACCGACCGCTCCACTCTTTATACAATTGAAGTTACTCTAAATGAAATGATGACGTCTAATGTTTAGTTTAACTTCATTTTTGGCATTAGTCCTCTCTTATTTTGGAGGACTGGGACACTTTACTGGATGCACTGGCAGCCTTTATGTAAACTTAAAAAAAGAATAATCAATGAAGAGAATACAATCTGGCTTCTCCCTCCAGCACTCCACTTTACTCATTTGTGCTTCTTTAATAAATCTGGCCCTTTTTGGATAGAATTAACCTTTAAATGTAATTGTACAGATTGAGGATGGCAGTTCTAAGAGACAGAAAAACATCAAGTGTCATTGCTTTTTTAAAATTTATTTATTTATTTATTTTCATTGAGTGTAACGGCACACCCCCGAAATTAAAGTTCTATAACCAAACTATCAATGCAAGGTGTGTTAGTTCTGAGGAACATATCAAAACAAAAGCAAAGTGTATCTGATTGTAATTAATTACTAGTGAATGGAAACATATCTGCTCATATATACAGTCAACAGGACCTTGTTATTGTCTTTGTACTATTCTGCTATACTTTAATACAGCATAGCCGAAACCAGTGAGATTATTGAGGCGTTCTGCTGCTGATTCAGACATACAGTACTATTCCTCAGTGTGTCCCTGTCACTGAATCATGCACATTTACACGCTAATAATTCCATCAATAGAACAACAGATTGATTTTATCATCAAGTGCTGCTTGTATTTTACAGAAAAAGCCAATTTCCCAAATAAATGACACGAGGTGGGGAGATATAGTAAATGGCACTGGCTCCGAAATTAAACAATTACTGTTGCATAGCCCAAGGAATGAACAGAAATGGCCCTGGAGCCTGTGGTGTGTGAAGGTGGATTTGTGGTGACAGAGCTGTTGTGTTGGACTTGTAGGGATGAACCTTTACTAATAGAATCCACTACAAGAAAAGAACACTTTTCCCTCACCCTGTCACTCCCACTGAAAACAGCACTCCCTCTTCATATGCCACATCAGCTGTTAGTCACCCGGGGCCAAGAGGCACCGACGAGGCCGAGGCCCCCCATCGAGGACCAGCACTCATACGGACACACTGCGGTTAAATTGCCCTGTCATTCACACATAACACCGATTGATACTTTTCTAAACATTTGTTGTGTTTGGTTGTCTCCTTCACTAATGAGACAAGATTTATGCCTCTGAGCCCAATTCCTTTAGAGCTTTTCTAAAAATTTGAAAATAAATACCAAAGACATTTTCTGTGGAGGCTTTTTCAGTGAAATTCAAGGATAATTCTAAAAATTTGAAAAGTAGCTTGATTTACTAAAAGTTTTTAAAAGTCGGTGGAAACAGACATAGGTAAAATGAAACTCCAGTATAAGAGAAGACTACTACACTAATGATCACTAATGATCAAATTGCTATGCAAAAAAAATTGTGGAAAAAAATATTAAATAGTTGTTGTTACTGCATATTCATCATGTGTTAAATGCACCAATAGATGCACCATGGCTTCCTCTTTAAATATTATTTTTTTATGTTATTGACTTTTGGTTAAGTTCAAACTGATATTAGGAATGACATAAAGTCTGAATAACTATTCTGATCATTTACAGTAAATGCATTTAAAGTCAACCATTTTTTAAGAAACAAGCAACAGTGAGTGCATATATTGGGTTAAAATGTAGGCGGTAAAGGTTAAATACTGCCACTTTGTTGGTGTGTAGATGCTGACAGCGTTACTAGTCAAGGTTGATCAGAAATACAATTTATCTTCTGGAGTCCATGATTAGGAGAATGGGTTTCAGCTAATTTCATGGAAGTCGGGTCACAGAATTGACAAGGAGTAATCGCAGTCTGATTGTGAAATTAAACCAAAGGTCACAGTGGCCAAAACACTGCTTCTGGGCTTATGAAGTATATATGGCTACTCATCAAATATTATAAAAATTAATATATATAACAAAATGACAAATGAGTCGATCCAAACACAGTTCACAAAAATCAGGGTGTAGATATGGACATACAGGAGACCACACACATAACAGAGCACGTTCTGTGTGCCCAGTACACAAAAGCCAATTTAATAACACACTAAGTGAAAATATTGTCAGAGATGTGAGAGAGGGAGCGAGTGTAGCGGTGGCAGCTTTAATGAAGGCTGTAAGGAAGATTAATGAGAGCTTATTGGAGCAGGCAGCAGAGAGCAGCCAGTGCCTTTACAAAGGCTGCAAAACAAAGAGCAGAGATCTGTGAACGAGGCCACAACTGAGCACAACAATTAGAGCTCCCAAACACAACGCCGCTCCTTTTACCGGGACAGAGCCCAGGTGAACACTGCTTAACCCGCGCATAATCTGAGGTTAAACCTTGAGTTCTTAATTACTACTATGATTGAATTCTATTGTTGGGTTCATGTTTGTTCAGACTCATGCCATTACGTGACAGCAGTGGGTGCAAGGATCACCCAGGCTTAGGTTCCAGGTGTCTAAATGGGCACTTTCCCACTGTGCAGTTCTAAGGACTTACTTCTTTCTGAGAACTATCCATCTTGAATTTAGCTCTACCTTTCTGCTGCACATTCCCATAGGCAGCAGGAACCATAGGAGCGGTGTGATTTAATCTTGTTCTGTATCTGAATCTGCATGATACAAATTTCACACACGCACAGGTATGGAAAATCAGCTAAATTTATCTTCCAAATGTAAGTCCACATTCAAGAAACCACAGAATAATATATAATAATAATGTAATACAAATGCATAATATAGAATACAAAGGACAAAGCGGGCTTGGAAGATGAATGAATGAATGAATGAACAAATGCCATGTGGTGACAATCGCCGTAAAGTCTTCAGCACCGTCTCTGTGCTGCCCATGTCAACAACAGAGCGGTAAATAAGTACTTTCACAAATTATGAGAGTTGCATTTTGTGGTATGCTCACTTTACCTACATACCAACGTAAATAGCTAAGTCTGTTTATAACACTGTCAAGCATCACTGCCTTCATACTTCCGTGGGTCCATTGTGTTTAAATAAGCTGCTCATTATGAGTGTTTTTTCACTCAATCCACCAGAGAGCGTCCATCTTAATTACCACACTGGCTAAATACTGCGAGGAACAGTAAACTTTTTTTGAGAAAAAAAGAAGGTACTTATTAACAACAAACAGACAGAAAAGGATGTACTGATCTGGATACTAATATTGATATTCAGAAAAGTAGCTATCATAAATTTTCCCTTCAACAGAAGTCCAGAACATAGTGAAGGAATGATTACAGTAAAAACTTTGAATTCCTGATGTCCATGCTGCATGTTCTAAATGGAGTAGAAAGAAACAGCTGGCGTGGCTGACAACAAGTCCATCTGAACTCCTCACATTAGTGACATTAGTGTGATATCCAGATCCAGATGCCACCAAATACATAACCATGAACGGAGAAAGTTTTCCTCCTACCACTCTGCATTCTCTGTTCATCATGACATTGGCACTTTTTCCTCTAAAATGACTTCTCCTAACCTTAGCAAATCATGTAGCGTAATTCATTTCCTCCTCTCCAACATTGTCTGGTCAGGGGAAACATTCCTATAATTCATATACATATTCAGTAAAGCCAGGACACAGATTTGCAATGAATCTAGCATTTAATATTCAAGCTAATACTGGCGGTTATATTCTGTCATGAACTAAAGATATGTTGTGTTTTTTGTCTCTATTGAGTTTTATTGTTTTCTCCTACGCCCAGTTCTTTAAATTTCAAGTCCATATTGTGCATCATTTTTGCTCACTGTCATAGCTAATCAAAATTTACAAGATTTAGTATTTCATATACCAAATCTGACACGAGGTATTTTCCTCCATTTAGCATTTAACTGGAATAATTGATCCACTCAATTGATATTCTTAACTGAAATTATGGGAAAAGATCAAGCTTCATTTGGACAGAGGCTGACAAAATGATAAATGCAGCGACGTGGACAGAGGACATCAAATGAATCTAATCGAAATATCAATGTCGTCACTCGAGTGGTTGTGATTTCCAGTTATCGACCACAAGGGATTGTTTTGGAGTAAGATGAAAAACGCAGATCACTATTGATTAGCTGGTGTTTTTCTTCCCTACTGAACGCTCATTGATGTTTCTGGCACTGGTTTCAGAGAGGATTAGCTGCAAAATGCTGACAGCTATCTCAAGAGTCTTCAATCAGGCTCCTTCTAAAACCCTAATTTATCTCTTGAATGCATGGGGGAGTTGTGTTAGGAAGCATGGAGCTTTATGTGTGAGCATCAGCAACACTCCCTCACCCCACCCCACCCCCCTTCCAATCTTTATCTGTTGCACACAGAGCTTTAAGTTGGATCAGGTCTTGTTTGGTTGCAGACATACATCACATTCTTCACCTCTAGAGAGGCAGCAGTTCTATCCTATTTGAAGTGAAGAGCTGAGTTTCATTTCACATTCACCAATTTCACTTCCCTGCATGTGTGTGATTGTTACAGTGTATAATTACAATCGCTTATTGAATCTATTCTGACTTGTTAATTACTTTTGTAGTTAACTAGGTTTTAATTTCTAATTTAAACTCAAGATAATCTGAGGGAAGCTTTTGGAATTGGTTCCTTCACTCCAAATTTATTGATAAATATGGCCTTTCTGGAATCAGATTTATGTTCAAATAACCGCGTAACCACATGTGGTGGTGCCGTTATCAAGTCTTGAACTGTCTTTTATTGTACATGTCTTCATCTGTTCTCTCTCTCAATCTCTATATATGTATTCATTCATTCTTTGAGTTTACAAATAGTGTATTTTGGACAAAGCAACTCACAGTTCAAAGCCCATTAACTTTTCTTATTTTAGTTACATCATTCTACTAACACTCATACTTCCGACTCAGTGACGTGCGGTGAAGTTGTTGTCTGGTGAGGCACAGACTTCATCACTTTCAGTTTACAACATATGAATCTACAGAGTACTTATTCATTATTTGATTGGCAGCAGTTAACGGGTTACGTTTAAAATCTCACATCAGCTTTGATCACACACACAAACTGTAGCACAAAAAAACAACACATTTCATTAAAAAACATTCCAGTGGTCACTGGACCAAACCTTTTTTACGACACCGAATGTGTGACAATATTTTCATGGACTGCTGTTTAAGTTGTGGCGGATAAATACCACAAAATAAAATGCTACAGAAACATATACGACCAAAGCAGAATCTGGACACGCGCCAAGTCTGAGTCACTGAGATGCAACAGAGAGGATCTGGTAGATTTTCAAAATAAAACATTGTACAACCTCCGGAGGGAAAACTCAACAGGATGTCTGCACTTGACCTGTTAACTACAGCTTACTGTCACCGACTAAACTGCTGGGGTCACCAGCGCCCCTTACCATGAGGCAGGAGAACTGCATGCCTCACACAGTCCCTTTAACTGCCGTTTAAGTCTCGCTGCTCAACACGAGTAATGTTACACAAATACAGTTGTTGAAAAAAAAACAATCAGCTGAATTATGGAAATTTAGTTCATATAGCAGATGTGTCTGAACATTTTAATAGCGACGTTACAGAGAGACAGCAATATGGTCTCAGTGCACACCACCAGTACAGTCAGCAGAGTGATTGCACCAATCCCAGGTGATGCCGAGCCGGCTGTTGCCTCAATACACATCTCTTCGCAGTATTTGATTCAGAAATGTGAAAATTCACCAATTTTGATTAAAAATTACTTTAAAATGGTCCAAGTTAAATTAAAAATAAATGTATAGTACAAATCACTGGTTAAATATAGCCATATATTTCTTTTTTTGGTTCGTTTTTTATTTCTTTTTTTAAATAGAACCATTTATTTCGATGGAGGGGGTGGGAGGTTAACGTGTCTCTCTGCGTACTGTGTAGTTCGTATTGTCAGCGTTTGGTTTTGTCTTGTCTGGTCTCTGTCTTGTTTGTCTCTGTTTTGTCTTGACTTGTCTCACGCCGTTTGGTTTTGTTTGGGTTTTGTTTGGGTTTTGTTTGGGTTTTGTTTGGGTTTTGTCTTGGCTGACGCCTCTGGCCTTGTTAATGTGGGTGGGGGGCGTGGCCTGATGATGAACAAATGTGATTGTTGTGTGATGTAACGTTGTAGTGTAATGTGTGATGTAATGTTGTTGTCTAATGGAAAATAAAAAATAAAATATTGAAAAAAAAAGAACCATTTATTTCTTTTTTCAACATGCAGGAAGAAGACCCAAAATGCACCACCAGGAGAGAAGGACACACAGGAAGAAGACCCAGAATGCACCACCAGGACAGAGGACACGCAGGAAGAAGACCCAGAATGCACCACCATGAGAGAAGGACACACAGGAAGAAGACCCAGAATGCACCACCAGGAGAGAGAGCGACAAGCACGATGAAGACCAAGAAAGGAGAACCCCAGCAATGAGAAAATAGCGCCACTGCCTTGTGGGCATCATGGGAGTGACTAAGGCTAAGGGAGACAACCCCTTCAGAAAATCCTACCCTACAGAGGGTTGCGTCAGGAAGGGCATCCGGCGTAAAAACTTTTGCCAAAACCGAAATTGCGAATCACATTAAAGACTCGAATACCGGATCGGTCGAGGCCCGGGTTAACAACGACCGCCATCAGTGCTATTGACCTACAGGGTGCCGGTGGATATTTGACTACTGTTGGTCAAAGAAGGAGAGGAGGAAGGCGTGTGGGTAGGAAGAGAGAGAAGAGGAATCCTAAGAGCCTAGGTCTGAGAGTAGGGACTCTGAATGTTGGAACTATGACAGGAAAAGGTAGAGAGTTGGTGGACATGATGAAGAGGAGAAAGGTAGACATACTGTGTGTCCAGGAGACCAGGTGGAAAGGTTACCTAGCCTTTCTGGCTAGATGTTTAGGAGCAGGTTCAAACTGTTCTATCATGGGGTAGCTACAAAGATAAATGGAGTAGGAGTTATCTTGAAAGGGGTGCTTTCTAGGAATGTCCTGGAGATTAAAAGAGTGTCAGATAGAGTGATGAGTCTGAAGCTTGACATTGAAGAGGTTATGTTCAATGTGGTGAGTGGGTATGCTCCACAGGTAGGATGTGAGTTAGAGGAGAAGGAGAAATTCTGGTTGGACCTCAATGAAGCAATACAGAACAACATGGTAGGTGAGAGTGTAGCGAGACAGCATAGGATGGTGGTGTGTAGCATGACTCTGATGGTGAGGAAGTTGAAGACGACAAAGGCAGAACAGAGGACAAAATGGTGGAAGAGTGTTGCAAGACACTCTTCCAAGGAGTTGAGACAGGCACTGGTGGTCAGGAGGTGCTTCCAGAGGACTACAGCTAATGGGATCAGGGAGAGAGGTAGGAGAGTACTCTGGTGTCAACTGGAAGGAAAGTAGATAGGGATACTTGGTGGTGGTATGAGGAGGTGCAGGCGTATATACAGAGAAAGAGGTTATGTAAGAAGAAGTGAGATACTGGGAGGACTGCAGAGAGTAAACAGGGGGTTCTGTTTGGGTTTTGTCTTGGCTGACGCCTCTGGCCTTGTTAATGTGGGTGGGGGGCGTGGCCTGATGGTGAACAAATGTGATTGTTGTGTGATGTAATGTTGTAATGTCATGTGTGATATAATGTAATGTTGTCGTCTAATGAAAAATAAAAAGATATAAATCTCGAGAGTAGACAGGAGTGCAGGGAGATGCAGCGTAAGGTCAAAGTAGAAGTGGCAAAGGCCAAAGAAGTGGCTTACGATGACTTGAATGCCAGGTTGAACAGTAAGGTGGGAGAAAAAGATTTATACAAGTTGGCAAGACAGAGAGACAGAGATGGGAAGGACATGCAGCAGGTTAGGGTCATTAAGGACAGGGACAAAACCATATTGACAGGTGTCAGTTCTGTGGTGGAATGATGGAAAGAGTATTTTGAAGAGTTGATGAATGAGGAAAATGAGAGGGAACGAAGAGTAGAACAGGTGAATGTTGTGGACCAGGAAGTACCCAAGATTAGCAAAGATGAAATGAGGAGGGCACTGAAGAGAATGAAGAATAGGAAGAAACTCAGTCCTGATGATATACCTGTGGAGGTATGGAAGTGTGTAGGAGAGGTAGCAGTAGAGTTTTTGGCTGGGGTGGGAATGGGATGAAGGAGATGTGTGCTGGTGCCCATTTTTAAGAACAAGGGAGATGTGCAGAGTTGTTGTAACTACAGAGGAATAAAGCTGATGAGGCACACAATGAAGTTATGGGAGAGAGTAGTCGAAGCTAGACTAAGGACAGAAGTTAGCATCTGTGAACAGCAGTGTGGTTTCATGCCAATAAAGAGTACTACAGACACAGTATTTGCTTTGAGGATGTTGATAGAGAAGTACAGAGAAGGTCAGAGGGAGCTGCATT
>JAPTHA010000005.1:5620920-5635477 GCA_029814585.1 Gymnapogon annona | reverse complement strand
CGGGTGTGAGTGAGTTACAGTTTGTGATCTGGTTAGCAACTAAAGTGCTATGCTAATGGTAGCCTGTGAGGCAGTCACAACGTCTCTCAGCTCCGGAACAACACATCACAGCCCCTCGTTATCAACTCCAGAACTTCAGTCATGTTTACTGTATATATATGTTGTGCAAGAATTTAAATTTTGTTGTATCTCTGCTCTTTTTTTTTTTTTTTTTCTACTCTGTGCTGATAATGACATTTCGTTGCCAGATCATTGGTCTGTGCAATGACAAAGGAATCTGAATCTGAACGGTCACGTTTCAACTGTTAGTGGTTAGCAGCTGTTAGTGCTATGCTAATGGTGGCTGTGGACTTTCACTGCTGTTACACTCCGAAGGACGCATTAACGGCCCCTCGTTGTCGTCATCATCTCTGGGTCTTCAATCATGTCTATGTGGTCCATGTTGTGCAAGAACTCAATTTGTTGTGCATCTGTTCTGTTTTTTTGTTTTTTTCTACTACTCTTTGTATTACTGCTGTGTGTGTGAAATTTCCCCTCGTGGGACTAATAAAGGTATATATTCAATTCAATGTTGGAGCTAAGGCCCTGACCTACAGAGATCAAGTACTGTGAATCTGTACAATAGCTCTGTCGAAAAACTACTGCTCCTCCTTGGGGTGTGGAAAGCCCTATATTGTCTGCCAAAGGGCAGTAGTTCAGAGAGGTGGCATGCAGGGTGGTTGAGGTCCTTGAAGATGCCAGAGGCTCTGATCTGGCAATATGGACAGGCAGATAACCACAGCTGTGAACCAGTAATCCAAATATAGCCACTCTAGCTCCAAAGCCAAGATGATGACAGACAATGGCTAATTTGTTTCACGTTTGTCACTGAACCAGGTGTAACTATTATACCTGGTTCAAACAAAATATGCCTAGAAATTCCTCTTTCATACCAATGTTGGTATTGCTTTTTATTTTATTTATCCTTTGTTTATACAGGTAAAACACACTGAGATCGGGATCTTTTTTTGAAGTGTGACCTGTTCAGTGAAGCAATATCAATTAACAAGCACCTTAACAGCAGTATCTCAAAGCTATGATTCCATGAATGAATGCTGAGGTTAACCCCCAGAAGCCCTGACTCTCACAGACTTACACCGAACCTTTAACAAGTAGCAGCTGATAAAAAGGACTAATAACATCTCAGGTCGAGGGTAAGGTCATGATGTCTGCTGTGTCAGGCATTGATTGACACATCTGCATGATAGAGTTCTGGATTGTGGTTGATCATTTGGACAGTTCATTCTTGATGGACAGCTCACCTGTAACTGTGAATTACAGGTTACACCAAAAGAAAACTCTAAGATGAGTGTGTTGTGTGGTGTTGATGATGTTTACTGCCGTACCCAGTCGGTAAACTAGCATTTAGTACCTCACACACAATCCCTTGAAGATAGCTCTGACCTTTCCTGGCTGGTCAGAGCCAACAAGACACCAACAGTAATTACAGTTTTTCTCAAATGCTAAACACAAAAGCCAATCCTCTAAACCAAATGACCAGTTATCTAAACACATTTACTGAATCTAGCCATCCTTTGACAATATCATAAACACATTTCACATAAAGACACAATTCACAAAACACAATCCTCCGTTCTCATAAATCTAAACCAACTTTTCCTTGCTAAAACACAAGTTGTGAAAGAACTCTGCTCATATTCTCAAATGAAAGCTCATGTGATGCAAAATGCCTGCCACACAGCAATATTTGAACACAATGAACTCACCTGGCGTCATTCATTACACATGAAGACTCAACATTGAAGACACCTGTTGCTAATGCTGTGACCGCATGTATAAAAGCAAGTTCTGGACAATACTGTACTACCTGATTGACTGTTGTTCTAAACACCCATGCACTTTCAAACTTTCACAGAGGATATTACAGTTATACTTGATGGCCAGACCTCATGATAGATATACCTTTATTGTCCCACAAGCGAGCAAAAGCCACAAGGGGAAATTCTAGATCCAGTATGCAGTACAGATATGAGTACCTCTTCCTGGATGAGTCTGGCTTCAACATGCAAAAACGAAGGCAAAGAGGCCTTATCATTGGCCAAAGAGTCATCACTGAGGTTCCTGACCAACGGGGGAGTAATAGTACTCTTTGTGCAGCCATGGGTTTGAAGGGCTTGTCCACCGGCATGCTGTACTTGGGTCTTACAACACCCAGTGTCTCCTCACCTTCCTAGAGGAGCTAAGAGACATCCTCCTGGACCGCCAACAACAGCATCTGGGGCTCGCACATCCCATTTATGTGATCATTTGGGACAATGTCCGCTTCTACAGAATAAACCAAATGAGAGTGTGGTTTACGACCAACCTCCCCATTTCTGAACCCTATGGAAGAGTTCTTCTCATCGTGGAGATGGAAGGTTTATAACAGACAACTCTCACTAGAGAGACCCTCCTAAGGGCAATGGAGCTGGCCTGTGTTGACATCCTGCGGTGTCTGGCAAGAGAGAATATAGCCCGCAATGTGGATGAGGTGATGTGGCCCGATGCAGCTCAGCGACATGATTCCGCACAGTGATTGCAATGTAAATAAAGTAAATAAAATAACTTCACACCCTGAACATGTTTTCAAGAGTACTGTTGTGTGCAATAGATTCTGCTTCTGCATTGAGTTGTGTTACAATAGTGTACATGCAGTATTATTATAATCCTCTACAGAGATCTAAGAAGATCTGTTACTGTAAAGTTTCTAAAAATATACATTGGCAGTTGTGTAACAAAGAACCTTCTCACAAATTGAGTATTGTGTTTTCAATTGTTTTGCTGTAGTGTGTAATCGTGTGTGTAGTGTTTACACTTTTGAAAGCTTCGAGCTGCTCTTTTGGTGTGAAAGTTTTAGTTTTGAAGTGTGAAGGTGTGGTTGTGTTAATGTAGCTTTAGAAAAGGGTGTTGTGTTTAGACATTGGGGAACATGGAGGAAACGTTTGTGAAATGTGTTTTAGCATTTGAGAAAAACTGTAAAACAACTGGTCTTAAAGCAACAGTTCAGGAACCAATGAGAATGCTGCGGCTCCTCCATGTACTGACTAAACTATAGTTTTTCTTTTGCTAAACGCCACTCTTCCAACCTTAGTTATAAACTAGCCTCATTGGTCATGTCAATACCTCTTTGGTACCACTCATCAAAGAACTGACAAGACAAAATCATTAGAAGCATCCATTCACTGGTATGTATAGTTTAAGGTGTATGTTGTTTTTTTTTCCACCACATACATGTCTTCATTTGCTAACTGGGTCACATAAAGATAACAATTTATTCTTTGACTCTGAACTCATGAGCGTACTTCTATTGACTCCATGGTTTCTTTTTACAGTGAATTCGATTTCTCTTTCGGAGGAAGTCACAAACTCACTTTGATGTTTCCTCATTGAGTTGCCCTGCATGTATGCAATCTAGCAATCCAGTGAGGAAGAGAAGAGGGGGTATAGTGAAGATGGTGTGGTGCAACATCAAAAGCCCATTTCAGCCACACTGAAGGAAATCTTCCAGGTGAGTGTGTGTTAGGTCACACTCAAATGTTTGAAGGTTTCTAGTTATACAAACATTTCTTAGAAAATGGGAAACCTTTTTGGAGGTGGAAATAATCCTACTGTCATGGTGACTTTATGGTTTACACTGACTCCTCCAAGCATGAAGGTCTGCTCTCCTCTCTCTGAGCTGCTCCTTTTGGAAGACCTGCCAGAAATAAGTCAACTTTTAATTAGGGTCCCATCACTGCCCGCTGTCAAGGTCCTTTATAGACTTTAAGCCTGTCCCCCAGGGGGACCAAACGGGCTGAAGTATTCATAAAACTTTTCATATACTATGCTTCATAAGGGTAAAAGTTTTATATTTTACAAGCCTTGAGCCAGGGTGTGGCACAGTGGTTCCAGTCTCTAGAAAATGCAAATGGATAAAGTTCCACCAAGACAAATTATCTTTGTTCTGCACATATATTGGATCTAGCCTCTCGGATCCATATCTGACATTATGTCTAACAGGAAACCTATTATTTCAGATGATGTGTATGAGATTGTGTTAGAGATGAACAAAGGAAGCCGACAACCTGATCTCCATCAGATGCGCTTCTTATTACAGCACTGAGAGGAAAGGATTTCGCAATACAAATGTAGATGCCATTTTATTTCGCCACAGAGCCACAAACTCCTTGACTCTGACAAGAGTAATGTCATTTCACGTCGGTTTGTAATTCTTTGACTTGAATTTATATCTTGCATTTATTGGCCCATTCTGACCTCTACTGCTTTCCAGGGAACACATGTATTTTAAAATGTGCATATGTAGACAAATTGTGAAATACATTCTTTCAATTTGTAGCACTTCATGTTTGCAAAATGGTGATTTTTCAGAAAGATGATGCTGTGGAAACAACAAATTTTGACATTCCACTTCAAACAGATCATTAGCATCCCCTGCATAGTGTCAAACATTAAATCACCTACTCAGTTTCAAGCAGATGCACTAAATTAGATAGGTTCAGGTATCAGATCCAGAAAAGGAAGAAGCGCCCCTTGGGCCCATACTATTGCCCCATCCACTGCTTTGATTGTTTTTATATTTTGGATCATTTTGTAGCATAGCAGTCTACTTAATCCGCTGTGCGTTAAGCATGACACACAACCCAACAGACTGTTTGCTCTTTTGTGTGAACACCGATACCCACGGCCACACCTTATTCATTAATTAAGCAGGTCACATGACAACAGACGTTCCCTTGCCAACAGATATAGGGTGAATAAAAAAAAAAAAAGAGAGAGCACTTATCTTAACAACCCCACTTGATCACATTTCACAAATTACATTTTGCATAAACATAATTTGGCTTACACACCATTTATACTTTACATGCCAAAAATAAATCTTTCAAAGTTCATCAGCTTTTGTTTTGTAGCTGGCTTAGTCAAGACATCTGCAATCTTGTCATTGGCTGGACAATACTCCAAGTTGATCTGATCATTTAACATAGATCTCACAAAGTGGTATTTAATGTCCACATGTTTACATGGCTTTCTGTGTACTGGGTTCTTAGTTAAAGCTATAGCGCCCTGGTTGTCCTCATAGGTTGTACACTATATTTTTCCATCAAAACAGTTCAGTATCTGCTACAAGTACAGGCACTGTTGCATGGTTGCGGCTAAAGCCATATACTCAGCCTTACAGGTGGATAGTGCAACTGTGGGCTGTCGCTTGGTTTTCCACGAGACTAATGGGCCATTTCTAGACTGATACAGGAGCGTGAAGTGCTTTTTCGATCACTGACATCAGCAGCCCAGTTAGCATCACTGTATGCATAAACAACATTCTCATCCTTGAATTTGCTGAAACAAAGTCCTCTGTGTTGGGTACTTTTTAAATACCTTAGAACAGGGGTGTCAAACTCATGTCACTCAGGGGCCACATTCAGGTAGACTTGATCTGAAGTGGTGGCGAACCAGTAAAATAATACCATAATAATGTATAAATAATGTCAACTCCAAACTTTCATCTATGTTTTTAGAGTGAAACAAGTCAAATTATATGATGAAAATGTTCACATCTAAAAACTGTCCTTTAAAGCAACGTGAATAAACACCAACAAACTGAAAAGTTAAGTGTAATTTTAACAATATTATACTTGAGTTTAACATTTACACATGTACAGTACCTTATAACTGACATCATATTTAATAACAGGCAGAATAGTGTTCAAATTGACTTCTTTTAAGTCATTTGTCCATATTTGTTCAGGTTATTCAAATTTTTGTTAAATACTACTTTGTTTTACTGTAAATACATGATAAAATTTGGAGTTGTGACTATTTTTAAGTTATTATGTTGTATAGTATGTAGTATTAGTGTTTTATTGTTCTGACCCACATGAGAGTGAATCGGTCTGAATGTGGAACTTGAACTAATATTATCTTTCATATTTTCACATTTTACATGTTTCAAGACACCGTCATTACTGGCAGCAATAATCAAATCATCCACCCATATGATAATGTGAACGTTTTCCTTGTCAGTAACTATGCTACAAACACAATGATCAGCTGGGTTCTGTATAAACTGTATTTCACATAAATAATCATGCAACATTTTGTTCCAGTTGCGCCCCGACTATTTTAGTCCATACAGGGATTTCTCTAGTTTACAAACTAGTTTGTTTCCTTCTTTAGATGCAACTTCATAACCCTCAGTTCAATGTAGATTTCACATTCAATTGATGCATGTAAATAGGCTGTCTTTACATCCATCTGGTGGACACTCAGACTGTCCTGTGCTGCTTTCTGTGCCAACACTAATACTAGTCATGCTGGCTGTAGGAGAGAAAGTCTCATCATAGTTTACACCTCTCTTTTGACTGAAACCTTTGGCAACATATCGAGCTTTGAATTTGTCAGAGCCATTGATGTTTCTTTTCATTGCATAGATTACTGGGTCAATAGGACCAGCTAAGTCTGTGTGCACCATGTCCAGAGGTGCTCTCACATCTGGCCTTTTGTTCCTGGTTTGAACAAACTTCCCCTGAGTATAAAAACCTCATAATGTGTAACAGTTTTATTTCCCTTAATGTCTATCCCATCTACAACAGTCCTTAGCTTCATTATATCTGCATGGTTACAATGTCCTAGGATTTCATGCCAACTCTGCAAATCAAGAATTTTCTTACATTGGTCATTGCAGTCATTTTCTGCTTTGTGCAGATAGTAAAGATTGTTGTGTACATGTATGGGAAATTTGGTACCGTCTTTGTGAAGCAGAACATTCTTCTTCTCACTGAAGATTACTGTGGCTCCGCTGGAAGTAGCAGCTTTAACAAAGAAGATATCCTGGGGATATGTCAGGATGTAAAAAGCGCTCCTCAGCGTTGCGTGGAAATGCCGTCCCCTACATCCACCATCAGACCTTTCCTCTTGACATCTGGCGTCCGGACCGCCACATTGCTCACTTGGAATGCGTACTCCTTGTTTCCGGGCTCTTCTGAGGCTTTCCATGTCAGGTTCCCTTTTATTGTGGGCTGGGTTGGGGTTGTTTCCATTTCTAGTTCACATTGTGATGTTTAGGTTGATGGCAATGCGCCGGAGCCTTGCGCTTCCGGGTCATGGACCGGAGTGATCCCAGCCACCTGCTTCTCATCTCAATCAGCTGCTGCTTAAAAGGGGACCTGAGGACTCACCTTGTCGTCGGAGAGCTGTTTGGGAACCTGCTCGGTACAGACGGACTGCATGCAGTCACTGAAACACCTTAACTCAAGCTTGTAAGGAAGTAGTGTATGGATGGATGAGTAACCCCTTTTTGTGTTTTGCTGTGTCTTTTTCAGTGCCTCCCGTAGCCGCCCATTAACCACGTTCGCCTGGAACCACCTGGGTTGTTTTGTGGTTTCTTGTTTTGGACTATGAACAGGCAAGGTGGAATTTGCCTTTTGGACTGAGATAAGACTCTTGAATTGGACTAGTGTGTATTACATTGTGAATCATGACATGGACACTGTTTTGGCTTTCTTCATTTGTTTGATTATTTAACTACAGTTATTAAATCGTTTTGGGTTTTCCCTTTTCCTTCCCCACCGCGGGACACCTTTAGTTGTGTTAGTTACTACTCCTTTTGGCTGCTGAGAGAAATAAACTCAGTCTTTTTGTGTTTAAACTCTCTCGTTGCCTTTGGGTCCTTTCACACATTCGACATTCCATGCGCTATCCCGCTGCCTTTTTCATCTGCAGCTGGCAGTGTTGTGCGCGTTACTATTACAATTTTGGCACCACTGCTTGCGCGGACAGACCCTGGCTATGTGGCCTCTTGCACCACATTTGTAACACACAATGTTCATGTTACCAATGTCCTTTGCATCTTCAGGCGCCCGCTTTGTGCTGAATTGTGCTCTCGCCTGCATGACATTGTCCTCTGACACTGTCGCGTGCATATTTTCAACATCTTCATAACTTCTTAGCTTTGTCTCAAAAGCAATTTTATCTTCGCTCTGAGACACATATATTGTAAATGGCTTAAATGTCTCTGGTAACCCTTTCAAAACCATTGCTATCAGAAGTCTGTCACTGAGCGTCCCCAAGGGACCCAGTTAGTCCTGCTCTTGTTGCGCTGGAAATAGAACCACTGCGGAAACCATTAGAAACAACTCTAATATAAGTGTATTCAAGGTCGACACTAGAGTACATAAAATCTCACTATTTGCAGATGATTGTTTTATTCCTAACCTGCCCAAAACGCTGTCTTTCTTACCTGCAGGAAATACCGGGGGAATACAGCCTATTCTCACGTTATAAAGCCACTGTCTGTCTTGGGCTTCAATAGTGGTAAACATAAGTTTCCATAAGCCATATTTCTGGCCCAGATGTTCGATGCAGGCCCCCCACCCCCCTGTCCCTCGTGGGTCGACATTGAAATGATAGACATCACATGGACTCAGCTCCATATACATATATACACACCACATGGACTCAGCTCCATATACCGGAGTTGAACATGTGGGATGGAGGAGGTGTGAGGTTAATGTGTGTCTCTCTGCATACTGCGTAGTTTGTATTGTTAATGTCTGGTCTTGTAGTATCTAGCTTTGTTTTGTCTTGTTCCATCCTGTTTTCTTTTGTCTTGACCTGCAGTGTTTTGTTTTGTTTCATCCTGTCTTAGCTTGTCTTGTGCTGTTTGGCTTTGTTTCGTTTTTATTTTGGCTGTCACCTCTGGCCTTGTTAGTATGGGTGTGGGGCTTGGCCTGGTGGTGAATAAATGTGACTGTTTTGTGGTGTAATGTAATGTTGATGTCTAATGAAAAATAAAAAAATAAAATATCAATGGTCCGATCACCTCTGCTTGCAGTGTTAACTAACTCTTGTGGCTGTTGTACATCCAGCAGCAGGAAAAAAATTTCTCTCTTCAGACTTTTATGATGGCTGTTCCACCTCCTTTTAATGGGAATGTTTTTTCTTGATCTATTACACGTCCCTGACTCATTAACTCGAAGTCCTTTACAACAACACATAGATCATGAAACAAATATGATAATAACAACAAAATATGTCTCCTGACAGGGAATACCAGACAAGGACTAATGCTGTCCGTGTTGCACATGCATGTCCGTGATTGGTGCAGACTTGAATGGAGATGTTAGTGCAGGAAACAGAGCTGATGAGGAGGTAATGGGCAGATTTAGTATCCAGGAGAGGAATGCAGAAGTACAGATGGTAGTTGACTTTGCAAAAAGGATGGAAATGGCAGAAACATAGGGTGACCCATAAGAGTGGAGGTAGGAGCACACGGGTAGACTACATCAAGCGTAGATGGTGTATTCTGAAGGATGTCAGTGACTGTAAAGTCATGGTAGGTGAGAGTGTAGCCAGACAACATGGATGGTGGTGTGTAGGATGACTCTGGTGGTGAGGAGGTTGAAGAAGGCAAAGGCAGAACAGAGGATAAAATGGTGGATTCTTAAAAAGGAAGAGTGTTGCAAGACATTTAGGAAGGAGATGAGACAGGCACTGGGGTAGAGAGATACAGAGGACAGCATTAGATGGAGGACTGATTTGCTATGGCAACCCCTGAATGGCTTTTCCATTCCTGAATGGAAAAGCCGAAAGAAGAAGATTTTCCCAAAGATGTCATCTTTCTTTGTGTGAGTGGCTTTTCAAGTTGTCATAAAATGAGATCCATTGGTTGGCACTTAAAACCCTTTTAAACATTTACTCATGACAGCAACAGCAGCCGTCATAAAAGGATAATTGATGCTGTCATACATTTAAATGTAGGGTTTGTGGTGGGATTTTAAAGATGTGTGAAATTTTAAACATTGTACATTCAAATGGGTCGAAGGTGAAGCTCTTCACATTTATCGGAATGATCCACAGGTAGATGGACAGTAGATTATTTTGTGTTTGCTTTGGGTGATTTATTTATTTATTGAAGGTCCCATATCGTGTAAAGCCATTTTTTCTTCTACTGCGTCATTCATTAACATTGGAGAAAATCATGAAAAAAAACTCAAAAACTGCTATTTGTTTGACTCTTTTTCCCCGCTCTTAGTTTTAGTCATATGTGTTGTTAACTTCACTGATCCGGCCAAAATCACCAATCAAACCTTGGCTCCATTTGATCGGAGGTCACATTGCTGTCATCTAAATCAGTTGACAGAGTGAACTATTAGAGTGTGGTGCATTTAAATATTAGAGTTCTCAACCATGGAGTGGAGACTAGTCAGCCTAGTAATGCATGAACTGATGAAGCCACTTGGATAAGGGCCGAAACGTCTTCAAGACAAAACTCAGTACAGTACACTTCATTCAATTGCCTAGAGATGCCTTGGACATGGACGAATGAGAATTTACACACACGTGGTGCACTTCCTATTTCTGATTCCATGTCTGTTCAGCAGCGTTGATCTCAGCTCACTTCCATCAGCTGTTCTGTCTTCAGAAGCTTCCAGAAGGATACCTGAAACCTCCAAATATTAATCATTCAGCACATACAACACAACCTCAGCGTGGGGAATAATGAAACGATTTAGACAAAGTAGTTTCATAGGGGTGACTGTCTTAGGAATCCTGATGTGGTGCATATGAGTATGATGACCTTCAGTGCTGCTGCTGCTGTAACTGCTCTGCAGGGACCAAGAGGATGCCCTGCAGCATGATTAAGAATTCCCCGCTGGCTGCTGCATTAGTATGGATGCTGAGTAGGTGAAAGTCCTCTCTGGATGCTGTGACTCTGGGCTGCCACTGTCAGGGACGGGAGACGCCTTCATCCAGACAAGGAATAACTGCAAACACTTAACAGAATAACAGACAGGATACTTCAACGTAATGAGACCACAGAGTCCAAAAGTGCTTGCTCATTGTCTAGACACCTTGTAGACCTCTGGACCCACCTTTCCAACACACCACACAATCACACACTCTCTCTGTCCACACTATCACTTTATCAGTGAGTTCATTTCCATTCTGAGCGCTCTGTGCTGGTGGGTCAAAGCCCTGATTGTGTGGAGAGCTGATGGAGGCAGAGACTCTCACTTTGCAATGCCTTTATTATGGAGGAGGAGGCTTCCCTCGGGCTCCCTCCTCTTACATCACACAGGGAGGCCATAAACATATTCATAGAAGTCACGCTGGTCTCTCGCATATTGTGGACTAAGCCTAGTATTGAGGAATGGTCTAAGGTCTAAGTACAGAGCTGTAGATGATGGGGAGGGGTATTCAAAATGCTGGGGATCTTAGTTTCCCCAGTCAGTTACCTCAGACCATGTGCAAAATACAGGTGAACAGGTATTAGCAAAAGCCTTTTATCATTTTTGTTTTTTCTTCAGTCTCTATTGAAGCCAAAGAATATGAAAAATTTAATTAAAATTGATATTATTCAGGAAGCTACTTTAGATGTGGTCCTGTCAAAACAAACATAAAGCCAACATTATAGCTTGTTAAGGGTCAAAACACACATTAAATGAACTATATGATATTTAGAAGTGTGATTTTTTGGCCTTTCAGCTGTGCCCCTGGTCCACTGGACTGGCCTCCAGAGACAAAGCCTAACACTGGTTCTCTTGTTTGGCCTTCTGAATGGAGGTTACTTGCTCTCCATGAACTCCCCCACCATAAAGACATGGTGACACTGATTCCAAGCCTATCAGTTTAATCAAGTGGTTCCAATACCGCTGAGATAGGATGTTTCACAGTTATGCCCCCCCGTGTGTTTAATCTGGTGTATGCAAATGTCTATGCCGGAGTCCGTGGCTCTGATTGGACAATGATTCTTCCGCTCGTGGCCCTGACTGAATCCTGGTCCCTGCTATGTGGATTGGTGCGGCATATGCAACCCTCTGTGAATCATTCGCTCGACCTGGATGGATAAAACTGACCAGGACTCACTTTGGGCAGATGTACACTAGTGTGCAAGTTCACCCTCACTCTGCTTCATTTGTTTGTGTCTCTTTGGTCTGCCTTTTGCTTGTATTGGTTTGTGTTTTGAGAGATTCAAGTTTGTGAACATTCTTCTTTGCTGATCTTTTAGAAACACCTATACATTTACCAAAATAAATTGGTAACTTTAAATTCTAAGTTTTTCCATCTTAGTTATGTGTTGTTTCCCTCTCCCCTAGCAGAAGCTTGGTTGTAACAGAGTCTCACTGCCCTTAGTTAGTGATTAGAGACCAATGTCAGCACAGTGTATATTACTTACTGTTTGCATCACTTGAGTGTTAAATTATGTGTTATGTCACCTAAGTGTTGCTACGTCCACCTTACACTACACGGCCCCATATTCCCATAATTGTGTTTCATTGTTTCATTCTCCTGTCACCTCCCTTGTCCATGGTACTAGGTTAGGGCTGGAATCTGTTACTGCAGCTTACCGTGCTAAGTGTTCATGCTAATTGCTAATTCTGTGTATATTATGACTGGTGAAATGCAGATAAAACCCTGTATGGATATAATGTGTCTTAACCTAAACTAATCAAACAACTGCATGTCTTCGGCATCCATCAAGCAATTGAAATGACATAACATTGCTTCACTAACATACTGGAAATTTGGTCTGTGGTTGAATGGTTAATAACGGTTGAGCTGGCTGGTTGAACCCAAAACATGTATAAATGGACTTTGCTGTCTGTAAAAGTGTCCTGAATCCTGCAGTTGAATGAGCCACTGTGCTGGTTGTGTTTGATTTTCTTACCTTTGTTGGTATACATGTCATTAGCGTAGTGGCAGCATAGCAGCAATGGTAAACCATTTGTTATTGTTGACTTATATACTTATTGTTAAAACATATTGTATTATAAGTTGCTGACTAGTAACGCAGTAATCTATTTGTTATTTGCATTATTAGGACTTCATTCAGATTTAACTTTATCATTAAGGAACCATAAGCTATGTGTTCTGTTTGATAAATAATAGGAGGGAGTGGGGATGTAGAAGTTTTCTTCTCCTCACTTCTTTTTAAACAATATACATAAAATGATTTTATCATTAGTAGTGGACATGCCAATTGCTATATGTTCTTGATCACCTTTATGTATGAATTTATTTGCTTGGTTATTAGTTCCTTACACATGCAGAGAACTGAAAAAAATACTGTTTGTCCTACTGCACGTGATCATTGGTGACAATGATGGATCAATGCAGCTCTCAGTCACTTGTTTTACCTCCTAACATACGTCATTTAAAACATACTGATCACACTGATGAAATGTGCCTAAAGCAGTAGAAATATCCAGTTTAGTTTGGCCCATTGACTAATACTGTAGGGACAAGGGATTATGGTCTGTAATGCAGCCAGTCACCACAGGAGCTGTCATTGTGTCCACAAATCCGCTTCTGGAAACCATCCAAACACAACCAAGATGGCAACATAATGGGTGAGGTCACAGCTGCCGTATTGTCATTGTGTGCATCTTTGGATCCTTCACTGCCATCACGTGGATCACAGAGGATCTCCTTGTACACCCTGTATTTGGAGCGAGTGACTATTTTTGCATGGTCATATTCAGCATCCCTGTTGTCTGGTACTCATCTGAGGGTACAGGCTCCATGCAGACACTGACTTGGACCCCTGACAAAATCTACTTCACATAGCCCCACATGGACTCTCAGAGACAAGAAGGCACTAGCTAGTAGGAAGTGTAAACTCTGTACCCATTGGTTTCAGTATATATGTTCCTTGCAAGATGGTGCCACAGCAGGCTGCCTCTTACAGCAGCTCCTAACTTTTTTTCCTACTTTAAGTTTTTCTGCCTCAGCTCGTGGTCGTGTTAATTGGACTCTTGTACAACATGGACATGTGTAACTTTTGAAGTTTTGTAATCTGTTTGCTACTGTCATGGACCTCTTCAGCAACAATGGGTGATTTTGTAAGCCACGCCGTGTTTACAGTTGGAATGAGCAATGGCAGCTACTCCCGGGAGAGCAACCCGCACTTCTCAAGGAACTATGGCATTGGAGCAGCGGTTGCAGAGCTGGCAAGATGTACCGGGTGAGGAGGGGACAGTACAACCAAGCTTTCCATCAGTTCTGGTGGGTAACGGATGTTTTACCAACATGATTGAAGAGTTTAACGGCTACTGCTGACCAGACTGCTGCAGGTGTACAAGCAGAGTTTGTGAACTGTTTGTTGTGGTTATGAACGTTGTGAACATTTGAACTCTTAGCGGTTAGCCTTTAGCAGCCAATGCAATGCTACGCTATGGTGGCCTGTGAGGGCATTCACACCACTGTCTCTCAGCACCAGACAGCACATCACAGCCCCTCATCATCATCTCTGGGACTTCGATCATGTATACTGTCTATATTGTACAATAATTCAATTGTTGTATATCTGTTTACTCTGTTTTTTTTACTCTTTGTATTCTGCTGCTGTATCTGAAATTTCCCCCAGTGGGACAATTAAAGGCATCTATCTATCTTTTTTTATTTTGTATTTATATCTTTTTTATTTTTCATTAGACAACATTACATTACATTACATCACACATTACATTACAACATTACATCACACAACAATCACATTTGTTCACCATCAGGCCACGCC
>JAPTHA010000005.1:5600587-5612415 GCA_029814585.1 Gymnapogon annona | reverse complement strand
GTCAGTTTCTTAGCCCACTTAGATAGTTTGAGTTTAGTTAGGTTCCCTAGTAGACAGACTTCAGGGTCCAGTGGGAAAGTAACCCCGTGGACCTTCGAGAGAGTTTCACATACCCCCTACCAGAACCCCTGCAATTTGGAACACTGCCATGTGGTGGCCACACCACATCTAAAACACAGAGGTGGCACATTACTGTTATATTTCTGCACCTTTTGTGGAGTAATATACACCTGGTGGAGGAAGTTGAACTGTATCAGTCTGTACCTAGCATTTAAGGGGGACGTGGCTCCATCACTTCCTGAGATGTTTTCTACCCGGCACAGTAGAGGGGGTCCATCATCATCTGGGGTGCTTTTTCATTCAGTGGAACACTGGAGCTTCAGGTGGTGCAGGGTCGTCAAACGGCGGCTGGTTACGTGCAGATGTTCATCCCTCATGACTGAGGGCCCTCTTCTGTGTGGTAACAGCTGGGTTTTTCAACAGGACAACGCTGCAGTTCACAATGCTCCCTGACCAAGGACTTCTTCAGGGAGAATGACATCACTCTATTCGACCATCCCACATGTTGCCCTGATTTGAATCCCACAGAGAACATTTGGGGATGGATGGCAAGGGAAGTTTATAAAAATGGCCATCAGTTTCAGATAGTTGATGCCCTTCATGAAGCCATTTTCACCACTTGGAGCAATGTTCCCACCGGCCTCATGGAAACACTCGTATCAAGCATGCCCAAACAAATTTTTGAAGTGATTAACAAGAATGGTGGAGCTACTTATTACTGAGTCCTACTGAGAAAATGTTTTGTTCTGGTTCGGAGAGTTTTTTGTAATTTTTCGACCAATGGTCTTAAACTTTTCATCAGCTGATAAACAGCCTATTTCTGTTTACTTGTTATTTTCAATAAATTACTTTTTCAAAGAACTTTTTGTCTCACTCCCCCTTCTTGCTTTTGTATATTGTCGCTCTACTTAAAACCTCATTAAAATCCAAATGTGCAAAAGATAAATTATAGCTATTTTTTCAACTGGTCTTAAGATTTTGATCAGGTCTTGTAGTTTATTGTTTTAACAGATGTCAAGCATGTGAACAACTGAGTTAATTCAGTTAGCTGAGCTGGTCGTCCCCTTGGACTCAGAAACAGAAAAGCACACCAACGTCAGGACGTGGCTCCACCTAAAGATTGGATTCTTTCATCTTCAATTAGGAAACCAGTGGGCACTGTGTGCACGGCCTGTTCTGAGAGGATATTCTGAATCGAGTCTTTTTCGAAATTGACAATTTTCCAATTCAGACACGTGGGATGGTATTATTCTGGTTTTATGGTAGGTTGCAACACACAGCTGATTTTTAGCCTCAGCTGTAAAAATAGGCCAAGAACTTCTGTGGTAAAGATGAATGCCAGAGGTTCAGAGCATATAGCCCCGAAATGTAAAGTTACCCAGGGGATATTAAACGTTAATAGTGTCAAAACTGTTGTAGTTCTGGGGCCGTATAGATATAACCCCAAATTTTCCTCTTGGTTTCATATAAAACTACATATTATTTAAAATTACAAAATTTTAATACTTACATTTCACAATAAAATGTGAACAACCTGGTAGGTCTGGGGGAACATGAGTGCGATGTTAAGAAGGCCTGTTAATAAATATTTTGTGCATTTGTAGATTTGTAAGTTGTGTTGATAGTAAGCTGAGATCGGATTTATTTTTCGTCTGAAATTTCAAGTTAGATGTGATTGTTCATTTGTTCAGCCATTCATTTTCTAAATGACCCCTCTTATCTAAACAATAGAAAGAGGAACACATTTATTGTTGAACGTCATGTCCAAGGTAATCAAAAAGTTTTGAATATAAGCAAATATCAAAAATCTGACCTTTTAACAGGTTAGTGTTCAGTGGAGTAAAATAGAAAGACCGTGGTCACAGTGGAACATCTGTCTCCAGTGGAAACTCAGCACAGCAGCATGGGAGCAGAAATACTGAAGGGGCATTCGTTGAGCGCGTATGTGAACAGCTGATTGGAATACTGTCATTATTGGAATCAGGGATGTAACAATAATGGAACATTAGCCTACATGTAAATGTAGTCGGCAGTGTTTAAAGTGGAAACAGAGTGTCATTGTAAGAAAAAGAATGGAAGAAAACCTGCATTCAAATGTAAAAACAGGAGCTTTGTTTGCAGTCTTACTTTTGATGTTGGATGCAAAGTACACTTGCACGGGGTCAGTGAATGCAGAGAATCTCCCAATGTAAATGAAGCAGCCTTACAAACAAGTGGATGAAAAGGAAGCGGAGACTGATTTATGGAAATTTCGATTTGCAATGAAAATTAATGGAGCATTCTTAGAGCAGAGAAGAAAGATGCTAAATCTAGTATGAGACAAATAAAGCTGCTCACACTGAACAAACACTATATGTATGTAAGGAATTGTGTTTAATTCTCACTCTGGGCTCATAGAACACGTGAGTGTGTGCAACTGCAATAACTTTGGGATGGGCTTTTAGAGGATGACATCTGCACTTTATATTCTGCTGATTATCATGATGTGAGATTTGTGTCATTGTGATCAGTCTCCCATCACAACAAACGCACACCTGAGTGCATGCACATGCCATTTTATATTAAACCTGTGGCTGTAATGATCACAGAATGATGTTTGCCTGTGTGTGTGTGTGTGTGTGTGTGTGTGTAGGTGTTAGCTTTACTTTGCTTTTATTTTTCCATCCCTGTCATCTATTCTATATTACTTGCTTTCACACGCATATCTGGCATTTGGGTTCATCCTTTTGTCTGGATGATAACAGTCGGGACAGGACATTATGTATTGTTTGTGCAGGCAGGAAAAAAAGCAAATCCTTCCCTTTGTGAAAATTGAGATGTTGGTGAAACAATGTTATGAGAAAAAACAGGTTAAAAACGTGTATTGTCATGACACTGGGCTCAATGGTGCTTTGCACTGTTACCTATTGATTCCCCATCTGGATTGAGCAAATATTCATCAGACCAATGAGATGCAGATGCTCTACTTGATTTTATACATGATCATACAATTCAGAAAATCTTGACAAAAGTAATCAAGTCTTGTTATTTCCTCTAATCACATACTCAGACTGAAATGTTAAATTTCTGAGTATTTCCCTATAAAGGATTAATCGACCCGTTCCAGTCAGCTTGTACAGAGGTTTCAATGCAAAAAGCTCATGTGGTGTGATGAGTCCAGACTGACGCTGGCCCAAGATGATGAGTGGATGAAGTGATTACCCATCATGCATAGCGCCTTCAGCATAAACCTGTGAGGGCAGTGGTATGATCGGGGATCGGTTCTGTTGGTCAGGCCTAGGATCACCAACCTTATTCAACTATGAAACCAGGTTAGATTAACCTGAATGTACTGAGAGACCGGGTCTAAACATCTGAGGGTTTATTCATCCCTAATGACACAGACATACTCCAAAATGATCAATCCAGGACTCAAAAAAACATATGACAGCATTTTCAACTATGGACTAAACCCCACAGAGTCCAGACCTGGATCACACTCTGAACCTATGGGACATGAGAGAGGAGCCCAGATCACAGCCAAATTTTCTGGAAGGAAAAAAATGTGGTGGCACTCATTGTGATAAGCATTTATTATATATATTGCGTGACAAAAATGTTCTAAAGCAGGGGCCAGCAACCTAAAATGTTCAAAGAGCCATATTGGACTAAAAAACAAAACAAAAAAAATGTCTTTGGAGCTGCAAAAAAACCCCAAAATACTTATATAAGCCTTATATGAAGGGAACAGAGCTATAAGTGTAAATGAACTATATTAGCATACTATCAAAATGACTAAGTGTGCTACAAATACATAATGAGCATTCATGAATAAATGTTTACTTTTCCTGCAGCGGGAAATTCCAATTTTTTTTTAAGTCCCAATCGGGGCATCGAAGCCAGATCTACCATGTGACAGGCAGGAATACCTACCACTCCACTCACAAAGCAATTGTTACCCTAACGGTGCTATACGATGTTTACTGTTTTAAGGTTAACGTTCATTACAATTTTAAAGTGAATTTTTAAGTTTTGTTGTTCGTGAAATTATAGAAATACAAACAAGAAATCAGTTTTTATGCCATTTTTGTCAAATTTTCAGTCTTGTCAAGCTGTGTTTGTGTACTTCAGTTTCTTTTATTTTGGTCTCACTTCCTGCCCCATCTTGTGTCATCCTCATTCGTGTCTCTAGCTTTCCCTTTAGATTCCCTCCAACTGTGTCTTCTCTTCAATCAATCCCTGATCAATCCCGTTACTTTTTGTATATAAGTGGCATGCATTCTCCTTGTCTCTCGTCAGTTCGTTGTCTGCTTGGATCCTGTTACAGCCCTGATGTTGTCCTGCCTTGTTGTGCTTTTTTCCGTGACTAAGTAACCATTAGAGTATTATAGTATTGTATTTCTAGTTGTGATGATACCTGGTTGATTTTCTTTTCCAAATTCTAGTTGCCTCCTAGAGTGATTTTGAGTTTGATATTTTACCTCTTGTAATTGGCATTTTTCCTCGAGAGAGTGATTTTGATTTATAGCTATAGATCTTTTAATTTTCCCGTTGTAGGTTTTTTTTTTGTTAAGATTGTAATGGATATTTTCCGTGTTTTTTAAACGGCGTTTTTTGTTAGACATTAAAACGAGACCTTAGTCCAATCTGTTAATATTAACACATAGCATGTTCAGAGTGAACATTAAAATAAAAACCTTATTTTGAAATCCAGTCTTTCCGCATCTGAACTCTTCTTTTTGTACGTTCATTACAATTTTTTTTAGGAAAAAATGCAGCCTCAATAACAATACGACCAGAGTTCCATACCTACATAACAGTGCTGTCTATCCCATATCGATAATATCACGGACTCATCATCACTGGCAGTTGAGTTACTGCAGCTGAATTCATGTCCGTGATTTGCTGATTGGTGATGTTTCCATTTGCGGAGAGACGCATGTCATCATTTTCTGTATTTCCTGGGTTTTGTTTTTGAAGTCTGAAAATAGCTGCTCTGATATTTTCGTGAAACAGTCTTGTTACTGTTGGCATATTTGAGTTTATCATTTCTGCTCATTTTGACTTTATTTCTGCATCGGGCTGCAACAAAACTAACAGCAGTAGTGGAGTGTGGAGTTGCACTCCACTTCTTAAATCTCCTGTAATTTGTCCAGAAGTCCTGTAATCGCGCTTGTCCCTCCACTGGATGGTCGACTGCAGATGTAGGATGCCTTCTCTGGAAATGTCTTTATAAATGACTCTTTTTGTTATTTGACAACTTCTTCCTTGAACCCTCCTGTTGTAAACACCCGCCGGTTTGTTTACAACAGCCAAACGCACCACACAGCGCTGAAACGTGTGTCACAGGTTATGACACCAACTCTTCGTTGACGGAAATGTTGAAATTTTATATTTATTCTAAACATTTTTACAGCATTGGAAAATGTTAATGTTTGTGTCATGTTTGTCCTCCTACCGAAACCATATTAAAAATATAAAAAAGATACCCCCCCCCCACCATCTTTTTCCATTTTCATATATTTTGGAAAATGCTTCAGGGAGCCACAAGAAGGGGACCGCATGCGACTCCGGAGCCGCAATTTGCTGACCCCTGTTCTAAAGGATACATACCATAATCAAAAATAAAGGAGGCTCAAAATATGCTGTGTATGACTTGTATTCAGCTGATGATCCAATAGATATTTAAGCACAGAAGTCAAAATGTGAAAATAAAATTATAATACCTCGTTAAAATTTGCAGTATCAGAATACTATGATTGTAATTGTAGATGTGTGAAATTTTGTTTTTATACAAATAAATCATTGATTCGCCTAATGGATAAATGAGCCTGGTGGTTCTGCAGCAAAACTATATTTATCAAATTCAACCAGCAGCTCCTGTGCTCTTACTGCTGGGTGTGAAGCAGCTTTGAGTAGTGACAACCTCTTTTTCCACAAGGGATGGATTATTGTCATATTATTCTGATATTATTTTCTTCACTGATCTTATTTTTCTCACAATATTACTAAGTTATGCCGTTTGAATTGTATTAAATTCAGATGTTTCCATTTTTAATTGTCCTTAATCCACTGTGACAGGAGTCAGGCATCTTATATTTTTAGCAGGTTTATCCATGGAAAAGGAGAAGGATATATTTAAATTGTCTCCTACTAGAACTAAACTATGACTCATGACACTGAGGTGACTGAGGACCAAAGATACGAGTACTGTCAGGTACTTCATCAGTGAAGGATCCAACCCTGTTTTGTTTCTACTTAAATGGACAGGAGGTGGTTGGGCTGCTGTCTATCCTTCATACAAATGTCTAGATTTAATAAAAGCACTTTGATAAAGCAAAAGGGTATAGGACTGATTACCTATTTATATTCACATCACTGCAGTCTGAAACCTGATTAAACCAGAGTGTTACTCACCTTACTATGAAAAAAGAAAGTTAAATGTGTACCAAGACACTCCATGATTGCTGGAACCAAACTGCATTATAACAGGGTTTCATATTAATGCAAGTATCTATTGGTGATAAAGTGATCATCAAATCTAATCCAGGTCTGTTTTGTGAAAGACAATCGTGTGCTTTTTTTTCCCACCTCCTCTTACACAGCTACAAGTTTGGGTCTGTGCATCCCTGATGGTTTAATATAGTGCTCTGGTTCAAAGTCATGAGGCTCTGCTTTGTCTAACTTGCAACATCGGCCTGAGCAGTTTTAAAACTACTTTACATTGTATCGCTTTATCTTTGTGACTTTTTTTTTTCTGATAACTTCAAGGAACCTCTCCCACCTTCCCTCTATTAGTTTTATGTGTGAGACATTTCTGCCTGAGAGATGATCGAGAAATGAGAGAATCTTATAATAGAAGGGGTGATAAGTCCCATTGTTGAAGAAAATACATAGTCTGCAATAAATGAAGGGGAATGCCACATGACTTTTGTTTTTCCTTAGTGATATGTTTACATCTCTCATGGTGAATCTCACTTATCCCTCCAGCTGGAGACTCACTGCTGTTGACATTGAATATGTAAGGAGCTTATTTGATGCGTGTTTCATTGAAAATTTCAATTTTTGTCAACTCCAACCTCAGATGCACATTGAATCTTACATGAAAATGAACATTAAGTTGATGTCATAGCTTTTGATGTCAAAACTTGATTGACCTGATTACATTTTTTATTTCCTTATAAAACTCCCCATCTGACCGATACTGGAGAATGACAGTAACCAGCCCATACACATATTAGAGACTAGTTTGGATGCATCATCGTTATAACATTTCCAAATAGAAAACACTGCCAACAGCATTACAAACACTACGCATCTGAGACTATGATGTACATAATGACTATTTTGAATATGGCAGACGTCCTGTTCTGCCACGTCTGTCTTCAGTCATATCAACGTTACCTGACAGATGGCACTTTTTCTGTCCTTCTGTAATCATCCTTACAATGGAGAGGAATATAAACATGGGCTGTTTTGTGCTGATTCACAGGTCCACCCACAATGACTTTTTCATGGGCAGTTCAGGCTTATCAGGTTATTTATTAAACACACAATATATAAAGTATGTTCATAGTTAATGTGTTCGGTGTATGTATGTGTTGTTTGCTGTAAATATATAAAAGAGCTGAATTTAATTTGCTACAAAACATATTTTCTGCGGCAGATTACTTTTATAAGCATTTAATTATTGTCAGGAAAAGGTTGCACGCTGCATTACTTCAAAGTGGAGCTCGTGGAGGTGTGGAAAGGGAGCAGAGCTTATTGCATTGGTGCAGATGGAAATGTGTGAGTGGGCTGTACAGTAATTTCCATTATGCACCTTTTTTTCGATCATCCTCATTGAAGCCAAATGCAGTTTGTGTCGTACCTGACTATCAGTCAACAGACAGCACAGATGATGGCAGCTTTTCACTGTATATTTATAGCTTGCCAAGGCAAGGTGACATTGGAGGATTGTTATTGCAGCAGCAGAGCCTCTGTTTCATTGGAGTGGATAATAATTCACTATTCCCCTACAGGGACGGCATTTAAAACAAATCACTACCTCCAAATGTAATATCCCAAAATAAAGCATTACCCCCCACTCCAAAACCCTACATCAACCGTCAGATTCCTCAGCTATGCATCAAATGTAACATCAACCGAAGATCGATTATGAGGGTGGAGTCATTATTTTTCCTCTGGTGGAATTGCGATATCACTTACAGATTGTGAAAGGCAGCGACGTCTCTGTCTCAAAGCTTCACAAACACACGATACGCACACTCCAGCAACAGTCATGTACAAGTGTACAACTGACATGGAAATGCTGTACGACTTTGAGAGAAACACATCTGTCAGCTGTCAGTCGCTTCATTGCACTGTTTCTCCAGAGACACAGTTGAAAAAGTCACCCGTGTTCACACGTGAAGGAAGGCAGGGCTGTACTCTGTGTGTTAGTATTATGTCATATATTTTATAACACATTGTACAGTAGCGTCACTCTCCTGTCAATACAGCTGTTCACCCTGGGAGGACAGCTGTACAGCAGCGCCGGTATTGGCAAACACATTCCTTATGTCTTCAACTGTGGGTGGACCCTTTCAACAGTGGACAGTACAATGCCAGGGAGTTAGATGTTAAATCGTCCTTGCATCATTCTTGCAGCTTTTTGTGAAATAGGTTTCCAAGAATTGATTTCCTCACACACTGACAGTTTAAGCACCATTCACTTCAACCATTTTAAAACCGCAACAGATGATGTTGGGTCAATGTCTGAATGAAGGCACACTAGGAAAAGTATTGTTTAATTGATGTATGGTAATAACGGTGTATTTGGTGGTAGTTTGTGTTTCTTATAAGTGGTGGGAATTGTAATATCACTTACATGCACAGTTCATTCTGATTCATAGGCTTTGGCTGTGAGGTAGATCCTGCTTTTATCTGAGCTGCTTGTTTACATCATTAGTACAATTTCTATTTCCTTTCATTCACATCTTTTTCTATGTTTTATCATTTTTGTTTTTTATCAGTGTTATTTACTTTGTTGTATTTACATTAAAGTTCTTAGAATTAATTCTGATCCAATACTTGAGGGTGAAGGCAAACATTCGTTCTGACGAAAGAACTGGTTCCCAACATTTATTACATTTTGGAAACTTTACTGTGTGAACAGTGTCAGGGTATTATTACAGTCACTTTAATCCGGCTTTGGGTTAGAAAAGATGTCTGATTCAATTGCATCATCTCCCTCATGCTCCTATAGGAACTTGGTGAATAGTTTTGTAAAGCATTGACTTAAAGGTTGTATTCAAATCTTAGGAAGTCACTGAATATATTTCAGATATAACAGTTACCATACACTGACATAGGTTGTATCTTCATTAACTGACTACAGTCTGGAAGCTTAACAATCACAGTCACTTGAAAAAAGCCTATCTAAAATTACTTCCTGTGGACTGTGTGAGTATTTTGATGAAATGATCCAAAAGTTGGTCTTAATTGGGACATGGAACAGGTTAAAGACAAGACAAGTCAGTGAACAGACAAAAATCATCCAATCGAATGGGTTTGTTTGTAACCGTAGCAACAAGAGGCTTGTGCTGGAAGTCATCTGGCGATCAGGTCCTGGACAAAAAGCTGCCCCTAGCATCTCCCAACTTTCTAAAGTTCATTTATTCATCTTCCAAACCCGCTTTATCCTTTGCAGGGTCGTGGGGGGTCACTGGAGCCTATCCCAGATACTCAAGGGCGAAGGCAGGGGGGACTCTGAAAAAGTCGCCAGTTCATCACAGGGTCATCGTTTATACATTCACACACCAGTGTAGGAACACTGGAGGTAAGGTGGGTGAAGTGTCTTGCCCAAGAACACAACGGCACATGATCAGGAGAGAGCGGGAATCAAACCACCAACCCTTCAGTTACCAGACGACTTGCTCTACCATCTGAGCCATGGCCGCCCCCACTTTCTAAAGTCTTAAGCATTATTTGAAAACAGCCTGAAACATCTGTGGTCAGTTAAACATTTATATTTCAGCTAACATCCAACCTCAAAGGCTAAACATTCATTCATTCATTCATTCATCTTCCAAGCCCGCTTTATCCTTTGCAGGGTTACGGGGTCACTGGAGCCTAACATGTCAAATATATATTCTGCTCAGGAAAAAGGACTGTGTGTGGGCAATTGGGAAGTCATTTGGAGTAAATTATGTTAATACATGTTCCATTAATGCTCAGAACTGTCGAATACAGTTGAAAATTTTGCTCAAGCTGCATTTTTAAAGGCAAAGTTGGATAAAACATTCCCTGAAGTAACATCGACATGCCTTACATCTGGCCGAGCAGAGGCACATCTACTGGATTGTTGTACCTGTGCAGATTTGAAGAGTTTGGAGTTGCGACATTTTATTTTAAAAATGTTTTCACAATGCAAATATGCTACTTCCACTACAAACTACAAAAAATTAAGCGCACACCTAACATCATTGAACTTTTCCACCTGTTCAGATTTTTTCAAACTAAAATGTCAACCATCCTCTTATAACAGATTTAGTCGCCACTCTCTGAATGGTATGGAAAAGGATGGTTCTCTGAAATATTCAACTTCACAGCATTGAAAAGCACCATGAGTTTGAGATGTTGTATTAGCATTTATAATGCTCTTTGTCACACATGTGTCATATTAAAATGTTTAGAAAGGAAAAATATCAAATGTATGCAGTAGTATGCTGTCTCATAGGAGAACGGCAACTGAGGGACAGAAACAGAAGAGCCTGTGCTATATAAAGATGTGTCATTTTAGGTTTTGCTTTCAATCATTTACTGTAATTCACAGACAAGCAGTGGCTGCCATGGAGGAGCCGTGGCACAATGAGTCTTCGTTTGTATTCCTCTGAGGCAGATATCTGGTTATAGAGAGATAGAAGGTGCTATAGGAGGCTTTATGAGTTTCCTGTCCAGAGTTGGGTGCCATTACTCAAGCCATGTCACTGCTGATCTCAGCTCAAACACTGCTGTCCCTGCTGAATAAGGAGCCAAATAAAGGAAATCCAGTTTATCAAGTCTACTAAAGAGTGAATGGTTTGGGATCCCGTCCAGTTTGGCACTGTATCTGAGAGCAATGGGAAATCTCTTTCCATACACAGGAGATTAAAAGGTCCACAACTGCCGTAAGGACTAAAGGTCACAGGGAAATGTCTGTGAATGTCAGTGCACTTTTAGCAGGTCTCTAACGGCCGACAGTAAATGTGAGGCTGTAACTCTCCCGTCTGTCAAATTCCCATTCACACACACAAACACTGCATATTATGTCATAGGCTATTTAATAGTAGTGGATAAATGTGATGCCACATGCCTTTGGTTACAGATGTTCAGGGAAGTTGTTGGGAAACTTAAGTGAGTATTATTACTATCACAATTCAACACAACATTCAATACCCTGTTCATACTAATAAGAATAATGAATTACATCTCTCTCTACATTTGTGTCTTTGATTCAAGATATTTTGAATTACCTTCGAAAAACACAGTTTAAAAAACTAAAGGTTGCACCCATCAAGAGGACAGGGAAACTAGGAACTGTTGGCATTACCGCCCATGCAGGCCTCGAACATATTAGTTGAGAGACATGCATCTTAATACTGAAGCCCAGGACAAAACAGAAGAAGAGGAATTTGGTTCTGTGATACTGACATATGGAGTGTTCATATGACCAGTTGATTCTAAGGTGAAACACACCCAAAAAAAAAAAAAATGTTAACAGATGCCACAAAGTCCCCCTCAATCTAGTACAAGATTGAGGGGGACTT
>JAPTHA010000005.1:5556786-5580598 GCA_029814585.1 Gymnapogon annona | reverse complement strand
GAGTAAATCACAATAATATAAATATATAAATACAAATAAAGAAAAGAACAGGTTGAGTGCAACAGTAAAGATCAATAGAGACAATGTCAGATATGCAGTAATATACAGATATACAGTTATACAGTTCTATAGTTATAGTTATAATTACATAATAGTGTCTAAGTTTATAGAGTGTATACACACCACTGTAATATTATTCTATTTCTATTATTAGCACCATATATAGATCACACAGTGCATGATATATGACTGATTATATACTTAATACACATAATGTTGTTGTGCTGGATCTGGCTCTGGATCATCTTACAGTCTCTCACAGCAGTTATTAATATTCATGATCCATAAACAAACTCACATTAAAAAATCTTGCAGTGCCTTATCGGTAAAATGATAAGAAAAAAAAACCTTCCTGCAGGAGTAATAAGACTTAATCAGAGTTATTACCATCCATGTTCTTTTCTCACTAATACTCTTTTCAGGAATAATAGTGTGATCAGCTGCACATTCAAAACTTACCTTTGATGTTTCTTTCAAAGATACAACAGAATCATATTTAATGTATTCAAGAGGCCCATCGCTGGCACACAGAGAGCGCAGCTGTGCAGAGTGAAGAACGACGAGATCTCTTCAAGGATTTCCAGGGTTAGAGTGTCCTGTGCCCGCGCCAGCCAGCGGTGCAGCTTTGAGAGGGGCTCCCCGCTGGGGGCTTTGAAGGGAAGCACTGCAGCTTTAAAGCACCCGGCCACCGCTGATCCCACTGCTGGGAGCTAGGAGTCTGAGGTCATCACACAATCCACACTCTGTAGAAACCTCTGGACATGTTGAATCCACCTCAAAAGAAAAGAGTGATTATGACCACCAACGGAGTGGAAATGAACGACAGGATGTGAGCAGTCAAATCAAACACAGAGTCAAATGTATGCCATCGACTATAGAGTGAGACTGAGTGAGGAGACAGAAATAAACATGGCACCATATTTTGAAGCTTGTGTTTTGTCAGATTATTTTGTGTGCTGGATTTGGAGAAAAAAAAACAGTGTTGAAAATGGAGATGACGAATGGGTAATGAGGGAGCAAATGCTAATCGCTAGTCGACTTGCACTGAAATGGCAAACTTCTTGAAAAACTTTGTTAAAAAAAATCTATTTCTCGGTAGTGTAATTTTATAACCAACTACAACAGAGCAGTTTGAGTGGACAAAAAAATTGCATTCAATACACAGAGACTCAGCAGGTAAGGAGGTCAATCAATCCCCTACACAGCAGTTCACAGCCATCTTAGCCTCTAAAAAGAGCACCAGTGCACCTGTTAGAGCATCCAGATGCGCCTTCCAACACTAATACTAACCCTCAGAAAGGCTTTTGTTGGTTGATGAGAAGGTCTTTTCAACAGAGTGTCCCCGTCTGTTGTCCCCCCTGAACTCAAATGACTGGGTATGTCCAATGACAGTTGTTGTAGCTTTTAACGATTTAGTCAAAATGAAAAACTCTCCTAAGGTTAGAGGTGAAGCCATTGTGTTCCCTGAGGGTTTGTCTGAAGGATGTACCCTTGTTACCGCCTGCTGTAAAGCCCATGTCTGTGGTTGAACACCTGCACCTCCAAGAAAACGCCATAATGCTTCATTATACATGATTGATGGTTTGCGTTTTTTGGTGATTGCCTGTTGCCCGTTCATATGTGTGTCACTCACAGCGGTGCACCATTCTCTCACCTGTACCAACTGGCATTGTTCCACACTCATTATGTTCATCACACTTCTGTCCTTGGACAAGGGTCTTTTCCCCTTTGCGATGAGGTGGGATTTTTTTCCTCCCACAGAAGCGTGTCAGTGTTATCCTATAATACTAAAACCCAGTAGCGGGCTGTGCATTTCAGACCTGGGCCTGCAGTGATGTCCTGCCCGACTTAATCCACCTCTTAAAACCATAATTCTGATCCATGGCTCTACACATGATGCATTTAGACCAAAACACATACAACTGCATCACCTGAGCATAAAGTCTAATACAACAGACTTATATTAGTCTACTCAAACTAATACAACCAGTCGGTGTTGGCCGGCGGACACACCGGTCCTGGTCGGTGTTAGCCGGTCGGTGTCGGCCGGTGGACATGCTGCCGGTCCCAGTCGGTGTCAGCTGACGGACATACCGCTGTTCCCGGTTAGTGTCCGCCAGCGGACACACTGCCGGTTGGGTCCGGTGCCATGCGACCTACCCACAATACCTTACTATTCATATTTGTTTATAATATATTATTAATAATGATATTAACTTACTTTTTGGAGCCTGCCACCAAGGTGAACTATTCGTGTTGTAACTAAATCTCCAACCAAATCGATATTTTTGCCTCCTTCAGCCATTGTGGGTTGAAAAAAATTAAAACAACTTGTCACATTACACAAATGATCCATTTCCTTATTTTCTGTTTATCACATTGACATGTTTGCTCAGGTCTACTGTGCGCAGCTTTGCATAGCTCCGCCTCTCTCTATCGTGTTTCCAATCAAAAGATGTGCACGTGCTGATGCTGTAGGCCTGCTAGCTGGCCCCAGTGGAGCCAAACTTGACGCTGATTGGTTAATGCCAAAGGTCCGTTCTCTTTCACTTTAAGCGACCATGCACCAGCACTGTCGTTTCTGATGGCCTAGAGGCAGATTTTGGACCCTGGCAACACATGATAGTGAATATTGATTGGATAAAAACTCTAACATAAACCCGCCCTCAAAATCTTCACCTGGGGCTGGATGCTGAGCAACCAACAGGAAAGCTATGAAATGAAGAGTATAGACCATGGGGAATCATTTAATACATATTTGTGGAAAATATATATATATTAAAAACTATATTCCTGATTATGTTTAGTCCAGCAGAGAAGGCCTTGCTCGCCTTGAGGGTCCAACACTGCTAAAACCAGTTCATATAAAGGGGTCTGTTTCAAAAAGTTCCTTTAACCAAGTCTCTGATGGGAAAGTCTGTTTTCACCTCCAGCTGATCACAGATAGTCAAATCAAGTATGTTCGCTGTGACTTAAGCGTATGCCTGATGAATGCAAAAAAAGCCATTATCATTGGTGCTAAGAAATAGCAGTTCACCATGGCAACAGTTAATCAAAAGGCAGAGGCACCGTGTTAATTTAGTGAAGGTAAAAGGAGAAAGTCCAGGCAGGAACACACACGTACATGTGGAAAACATACACATTTGTCCTGAAAAACAATTAATACTCACAGAGAACGACTCAGAGGGAGAAAAAAAATCAATTTGCCAACATTAATAACTTATTTAGTGCTGGCCGCTCATTTAATAGACCTACAATACAGGAGGCGATGTGATGTCTGTAAATGCATTTAAAACAGCACCATGCTCTGAGTAAACAACATTACATTACAACATTATATTTACTATACAACAATGAGATTATTTTTAAAAATTTGCACTGTTTTGACTTAAATATTCAAGGCTGGAGGCCATAGTGCAAATATCATAATGTTAAAATAGATTTCTTAAATGGAGGATATTTAACATAGTGGTGGTGGAGAATTTTTTTTTAGAGACAAACAGGATATAAAGCAATTTAATAATAAAATCACCATTGAACCAAATGGATAATGCCAAAGAGTCATAGGACAAGCATACAGAAGGCTGCATGCTCTATATGCACAATGTGTGTGTATATAGCATTTAACACATGTGTACATACAGAGTTGGTAATGAATGGCCTCATCGGTCTGCAGTGGATAATTAATGAGTTCTCTTTATAGTCTGTCAGGCAGTAGCATGTATGTGTGCTGAATTAACTAATCTCACCTTGGGTTTATTAAGTATTGCTGGAAAGCGTCAGACTACAGCATTAAATAACAGTGCTCTGAAGAGGACACAAGGACAAATAAAGGAACAGGTTTACTTTTGTCCTCAAGGCCCACACAGGTATTATCCCTCAACGGATTCAAAACACCAAAGATCTGAATGTGACAAGGTGACCGAAGACACTATTAGATGTTTATCTTAACATCTGGATGAATTCCACCTGGAGCAGGTTTTCTGCAGGGTTCAGTGGACATGGAGCTCTGTTAAGGGGAGATGAACACAGCAGGTGGAAGAGGCGGAAAGGGGAGGGGAGAAGCACTTTAATGTCAGCTGGAAACAGCTCTGACAGGAGCTGAGACTGGGACACAATCTATGAGATTTGTGGAACACAAACACCCACACACCTAATAGAGGGTCTGGAAATCTACATAAGGTACAACAACAAAAAAAGAAAAAAGAAATAAAAGAGCAGTAGAATCAGTGAACAAAAACACTTGTTCATTATGTGTTCACCTGTGTTCATTCTAGGTTTGATATTGAACAAAGTAAGAGGGGGATATCACTGGTTGTGATCTACAATCACATTGTTCTTATGAGGGATACATGAAAGGTGCCGCACATACAAAGACGTCTCAGCCTGCAAACATCAGTCGGTTTAGAGAAGCATTGTCCGCATGAGCGTTTTATTTTAGAATTAAAATTTTCAGTGCAAAAATAAAAAAAGAAAACATGTAAAATTCAACAGTGAGCATGTTAATTTGATCATAAATTAAATTAGGTCAAGAAAGTGTAATGAACATGAGAATGTGAGAAATTAAACGATCATTGATCAGTATGTAATATATAGTGACCTCTAGTGGTGAAGTTGCAGATGGCAGCAAGTTTAATGTCCTCCTCACTTTCAACTATAGAGGCCATGACAACAGACACAACTTATATTAGAACCAGGGTTTATTCTGCCCATTGTGTTTTATGTTAACTTTGACCCACATCTAAAACAACGTATGACATTAATCCCTACTGTAAAAGGAAAGAAAAAAGATCAAGAGGAAGATTATTTTGACGAACTGAAGACACATAGTGGTCAGAGAAGATGGCTCTGTTGTTAAAATTGGAAAATGAAGGTATTAAAGAAAGACATGGGATGAAAATACCATCTGCAGGCAAAAAAAAAAAAAAAAGACAAACTTAACTTACTGACGATTTTCCAAAAAAAAAAGATTTTTTGTGAGAGGTGTTACTTACCTAGAAAGGACAAAGCACAGAACAAGAACAGCAATATAATTAAGGCTATTTGCGCAGAAGAAAGGTCTCGTTTTGATCTGGAAACTAAAATGACCGGTGTGAAGTTAGACAACTACAAAGTACCAGTTGATGAATTCATGATAACATTGTGCATGAATCTATATAAGAGATTGCTGAATATATTAAATGAATCCTAGAGGTATTTAAGGGTAATATTTATTCCAATCACTTGAACAGGTGTTGACTGCTCTCTAACCCAGCCTAATGTAGCCTGTTCAATGCAGAACGCACAGCAGCATTAATCAATACATTATTATACAACTATGAAATGACTTGAAAATTTTGTTAAGACTGCGATAACAACAACCCGATAGTGAATTCTTGGCACCACCTCTGCAGATCACATCAGTTCTTCACTCTCATATGCCTCAGGTTAGGACAAGGTTTATCTGCTGAGAGCAAAAACGAGCTGCTAGGTGAATATTAACTGCCTGTTCAACGAGCCCTTCCTCGCTGTTTAATGCGAAGCAATCAATTAAAAATATGGAACATTTCAGAAGAGTCCCAAAACGTATAGAAATTAACAAGGCAGCAGTAGATACTGTGTTCAACAGAGTAGAGCTGGTGCTTCTGGTGCCCACTGTGCTCTGTGGGTTAGGTCTAGTGTATCCTCATTTACAACAACAGCTACACTGAGTCATAACGTCACATGAGTGAAATTTACCAAGTGCAATGCAAACAGATCTTCCTCTGAGAACACACCAGAACATTTGAGAGGGTAAACATACTCTCCTTCTCCAGTGGGTGGACAGTAAATGATTATAGGTGCCATTGCTTAATTCACTGAGTCGACTGAAGATGCAGAAATCTGATCAGAGGTGTATTCTTTAGTCCAAATGAAGTAAAGCTATGAAAAAAGACAGCAGAGGAAGAGGGCTACATAGAACAACTGCAGAAGAAAACTCTAGGTTTTGATTTAACTTATTCACTGCAGTAAAACGAAATCATACAAGCTATGAAATGTACTCAGACTTCAAACCAGTTGTTTCTTCGCACAGCTGAAAATATTAACCTAATGTTGCCATTCTAAATGTTTTTTTATTGGCTCACCAACAGGGTAACAGCTGACAATAGACTATGATGTGAATACATTTTCCTCAGTAACAGAAAAGATGAGTGTAGGAGCCTATAGAGAATATGATAAATATAATGTGGCATGACATAACAAGACGTGATATGACATATGAGAGAAATACAGCATAAAAAAGTCATGTGTACAGTGTTTTGACAGTTGAAAACTCGGTGATCCGTGCGTTTGTGTACAACAGCGTTTGGCTGGCTGGTTCCTTGTGTCTGTTAGTTGGTGATGCTGTTGTTCATCTGATGTTACTAGAAGTGACAGTTGACATTATCTTTCTGTGATTGACATTTCAGCAAAATGCAATTATGTCTGTATTGTGTTGAAAGTGGAAAATGATAGTGTTCCATAACATATATAGGTATACACACACACACACACACACACACAAATACTGTACAGTATTTTTTTTGGGGGGGGGGGGGTGCACATAATTAATATTAACTCCACTCCAATTTACAAGTCAATTTTCAATGTCAGCAACAAGACTTAAAGATGTTACGACTTTTTAATTGTTCTCTTCTTATAATGTTGCTCACCATTTTTGTGAAATCAAATTATTTTTGTCTTTGATGGCTTCTCTCTTGCATTTGTCATTGCTTGTTTTATGTCATTTTCTCGGTAGGTAAAGTGGTTACAAACACTGGAATGTTGGCACGTCAAGCCTGTTTTACTGATGTGTTCATATTTGTATGAGTAAATGGATCAATGTAACGCAGTTAGAAAGTGTATTCCATTTCCATCCAGAAATTTCCTGAAGTGTTGAATCCTTGCGAGGGCTGTGGGAGTACTGCGGCCTGTCCCACTTAACAATGGGACAGGTTCATCCACAAACCCTATGGATACTGAACGACCCCTTCTACCGCCCCATCCCAGATACGATTTATTCATAAGAAAAACAAAGATGAGGAGTTAAGAATGTTGCGCTTGAGTTTCAGCGAATGGTTTGTCGAGGATCGGTAAATCTAGTTTTAATACCATTAATATTTCACTTGATGTGATTAATATTTTTACACAAATTAACGAAGGGAGGGGTCCAATGAGGGTCTGAACATCATTATTTACCATCCACGAAGACAACTGTTTGGTCTGGCCCCGCTTTGGAGGCAGTCGGGGAGCCCAGACTGTCCTCCGCTCAGACACCGGTTCGATCCGCAAGGATCCACTCCTGCTTTCCCGCCATCCCGGCCCTGAATGCGGCGCTGTGATTGGACGCTGCCTGCTTGCTTGTCAGGAAGAAAGAGCTGCTGTGTTGAGGCCGAAAACTCAGACACAACCAGGACCTGGACGATACTGGAATACCTCCGAGGACGGGATATCTGCTCCACCGGACGGCACGAAGACTCAGCGTAATCGGCCGAGCTCCGAAGCGGCACCGGCCGAGTCCCCGCTGTCGAGGCCGCCGTCGGTTGTGTTTCTCCCCGTTGACTGTGTGCCTCTGCCTGCTGCTCACGGTAATCCGGACCCGCTGCTATTAATGAGACCGAGAGGACACCGGAGCTGCCGTGTGTCGACGCGGACACAAACCTGTCCGAGAATTAAAGTCTTTATCCAGCCCGGAGGAGAAATAGCGACTGGGCTGCCGTTGCTAGTTACCGGGGCTAACGGCTGGAGCTCGCGGAGCGGATAAAAAAAAGCTTAAACTATATGGAACAAGTCAGCGGCAGACTCGTGCCATTTTTTGCGCAAGAACTGTTATGACTGAGCCACAGACACTAGTCTCGTTCTAATCCAGCACCGTAGGCTTTGCTACCGGGGGGTTACTTGACCGAGGCGGTAGATATCTGCAGTTTGAAGCCTCTGCATCAGGTGAGTGTCTTCCGCAGCTACGGACGACCGACTAGCTCCGCGACCGTACCTCACCAGCCCCGCTCGTGCCACCTTCCACCGCTTGCCCCCGCGATATTTTTGGCACGACTTGGCACGAGTGATTGTTTGTTTGTTTGTTTCTTTCTTTCTCACACTTGTTACCACCACCGTAAAAGTCACCCCTGTGTGACTCCCATATTGTCTTGTGTCATTTAGGGAGATGGAGAGCGGAGGGTTTCATATCCAAACACACTGAAACCGGGGCAAAGAGGGTCCTGTAATCCCCCTTCTACAAAAACAACACTAAATTGATGAGATGAGAGGATTTGTAGCACACGGCCACGGTCCACCTGCCGCCGAGCTGGACCCCGGCCACGCTCCGACTCGGTGTATTGTGTTAATAGTGTATTTTTTTTTTAGCTTCTTTTTTGGAAGTGTGCTAATTGTTGTCCCCGCGCGTGCTGTAAGGGTGCACGCGACTGATTTCACGGCCATACTTAACCCCGCACGAGCTCAAAGGCAACAGTTGGACCGGCAAAACGCGTCCGCAATAACTGATTAATATGACAAGATAAGACGAGGGTTCTGGAAGAAAAATCCTGATGCTGCCGAGTCTGAGGAGAAATAAACACAAAGATGATGTCGCTAAAAACAATCAGTCTTAAAGCTGGTGTTAAATTTAATCAGTATCTGTGCTGGTCATGTCCTTTAATACCAAATGTTATCGGCAAAGATTTGCATGCATTCACATAACGTTTACATGTCTACACTGGACTACACTGCACAAAGCTAACAAAATAAAAGTTGTGAAACTATCACAGAAGGAGATAAATTAAGCCAAAGGTTTTAGTTTCAATGTACAGCATATGATCAAATGGGACATTTTCTGAATGTCTGCGAATGTATAATCAACGCACTGTCTGCACATTAGTCTGCACATACATGCACTATTCAAAGTTTCTCATATATATATATATATATATATATATATATATATAGCTCCTGAGATTATCACACCAAATTTGGTTGGATTCTAATCCCAGGTTCCTTGCTTATATCTCCTCTAGAAACCGTGTATATATTTATGTTATTAACCAATCAGCATTTTTATCTCACTTTCTAATCTACCAGAGTTTTTATGATTTTCCATATTGTATCTCTGAGGCATATTAAAAGAGCATCTTTTTCGACCTATTGTGGTGTTTAATAAAAATGGATCTTGAGTGAGGAAAATGTCAAGGTCCAGAAATTATCCACTCCATTTAAACCACGTTGTAGTAAATAGTAGAGGTTGCCAATTTTTTTGTAGCTTTTTTTCTTTGTTATAGAGAGAAGTTGGAGTATGTTTAACCAGCCATGCCGTTCGGGAAAAAAAAAATGTTACAATGGAATTGCAAAATTCATGCATTAAATGAACTGTCTTTCACTTTATTAGAGACAGAGCTATATAGTCAGCATCTCCCTTAATGTGTAGGATTCAACAACCCATTACATGTGCAAGAGCCCATCTATATGTGTAAGGACACTAATTCATATATCAGGAAATATTTCCATTTCATCTTATCTAATTGTGTAAGCTTTTGTACTCTCAATGTTGAGGCTGAATTACACACAAAAACGGTAGAACAGCGAGATTAATTTGCAAATACCTTCTGACGGTGGCACAAAGGTTTGGTTTTAAAGTATGTTCTGAAAGCATTTGAGTGACTAAAATGTCAAGGTAACGTTGTAGTAAATAGTAGAGGTTGGCCAATTGTGAGTATTTAACAGTGATTTGGAACACAGAAAATTTAATGTGCAATTAATCACTTAGTGTAATTTACACCCTTCTCCCGAATATTTTGACAATGAAAATACAAGATGTTTGTTTGGAGGGAATTGTCTAGCAACAGTATGTAGTTTAAAACAAATCAGGAATAAATTGGTGTTTTGAACGTCACGCTAAATTAGAAAACGGGAGCAATTTTTTAACTTATACCTAATATTATCTATCATACAGTATCTGTGTCAATGTGTGTTCCTAGTTTTGTAATGTGTTCTGTCGGCACAGATTAACAAATGCATCTCCAGTAAATGGATGTACATTTTTCGTAATAAAACTATGCATGCTATAAAATTGTTCAACTCTGAAACTATAAAATACAGAGGAAAAGAGAAAGAAAACAAAAAAAAATTATCATACAATGATATGCATGTTTAGTTTTGTTTAAATTGTATTAATTGGTCAAAACACATGAAGTGGTAATGAAGCCAAGTGTCTTTATCAGGGCTGGCAATGAAACATAACATCCAGCTTTGACTATTGCATATGTCAAATACATCTTCACTGGTTTAAATCTATTCCATTCAACAACAAATCATTTTTATCCCAAATCCATGCAATACGATAAATATCCCCCAGATATTCTGACGCAGTTCAGTGCATTCTGGTGAAAACATATCGTTCAGCTGTGTCAAAATCCATTTTTCCCACCGTGCAGTCTCACTTCAAATATGCAAGGACAGTTTTCTCCATCCATAAAGGAACAGTCACTCTTCGTTTATTTGCTTTTATAAAGCTGCTTCCACCTGATGCTTCATCGTCAAAACAGCAGCAACTCATCAGTGATTCTCTTTTTCCAATTATTTTTTGCTCTAAATGTCAGAGTTAATGAGAATTATTCAGTGGCAGCTCCCACAATAAGGTTGCAACTAATCTGATCAAATAGCTGATATTTGTGAAATGTTTTTGTCTGTTCAACTGCAGGAAACTTTTTGTGAAACACAATGGCATTCATAGTTTTCTGTATGCAATATGAGGAGATTAGCACAGAGTGATATGTGTAGAACGTACTTCTGACAGGCTGATGCCATGACACTGAGTTTAAAGGTTAGCTGATTGTGTTGAAATTGTATTGAATCCATTTCTGTTAACGTCTAATCGATTAGAACTCAGTGACCTCCTAAGATTCAGTTTATCATGATTTGAAATATGATAACGCAGCAATTTGTTGGACAATGAGTGCTTTTTTGAATGATCAATGGCGTGAATGATTAATGAGTTTTCTGTAGATCAGCTAATTGTTTCTGTAATATCACCCCCCATCCAACCGGGTGCATTGACATCAAAACAAATCTGAAGCTGTTGCTGCTGTCAGGTACAATGTCTTAACAGCAAGCATTTCTGGAGGAAAAGCTTTAGTGACATTGTTTTTGTTTTTATCTTGCATGGCTTCACTAAGCATGTGATTAAGAAGGTTCTACCTTTTTCTCTAGAGATAATGGTTCTCCCAGTGAAAATGATTCACTCTGTCTGATTATAATAAAAGTAGAACTACTGATTCAACTTCTGCAGCAAAGTGGAAAAAATACAGGCTATGACCTGTGCTTAAAGTAGAAAATCAAAATGTAGTGCCTGCCTAAGTAAACCTCACATCGTATTCATATGACTTGAAGATTAGGAAACGAGTCTAAAATCCAAATCAGTGCATTGAAAATAATGGATTTGGCGGCAGTGGTCAAATCACAAGGTTGGAAGAAATGATTTTGCCTTTTTCCCCACAGTCCCATCTCTTTTTTCATTCTGCTTTTAATTATGTAATTTACATTTGGTGTACATTTTCTCCAACCTTCATTGTGGTTGAAAAACAGTCTTGATGTTGAAAGGATTAAATTAAGAAACAGGGTCGGAAGGTGTTGAGAATTCAGATGTTTTGCTTACAGTGCAGAGTGTAAAAGCAAATAATTGTCTGACAATACCAACGCAAGGCGCGTACACACTCCTCTTTACTAGTTTGTCAGTTTTTTCTTTAAAATGTAGCCTTTATATTGATAGTTAATTTCCACTGGGATTATGGAGGTGATCAGAAGACAGACAGGAGCTCCTGTTGCCGCTGGAGACATGTCTCCAATATTATGTGTGTTTGTCTTCATTAAAGAGGAGGCAAACTGGCTCTTAGGGGAATATATGCTGGAACAGCAAACAAGTCTTTTGTGTCCACTGCTTCATTGATCTGCCGGTTCAGGCCTCTGTTAAACAGTCAGATTTCAGGTGAGGCGCTCATTACATCGTAATCACTGTAGATATTGTGGAAGTGAATGCACCTCTGCTGGAGATAAGTCTCAAACAGCTGTACTATGACTGATGGAGCAGATAGAGGAGCAGTTTGACCTCTGCACACGGGGAGGTGGAGTCCACAGATCGCTCATACCACTGGATATGTCCTACGCAACCTTTGTTATTTTTAGACACATTTTCTACCTCAACTCATGGTATTTTGCAGAGTGCAGTATGTTACAGGATGAAAGTGTAAATCACTGTCTTTAACCATGACTTTTTAACTGTAACCGGGGGGTTAATGGACAGTATTTATCAAGTGCTTTCCTACCTTAATGGCACTCAGAGCACTCTTCAGTGTGCCGCATTCATCCATTTGCACAATCGCGCACACAACCACATGCTGCCACAGCTCTGTATCAAACGTCAGTATCTTTGCCACTGACCCAATTAAATCCATACCATCCACGTTGAACGCGACTATCTAATGTGATGCTAAATTTTAAGATCTTAAAAGTAAGGCCTGTTAGCATCGGTGCACGCAGCACAAACAGCCAGCATTTACACTTTTGTAGCTTTTTTAAGTCTCTTCCAATGAGAAGAATAGAAGATGTAATTTGCTACACAATACTGATCCACATCTCCTCATTTCTTACCTTCGACAATATAAGTCCTAATTGTTAACACTGAACATTTCAGAACATTTCACCAACAAGAAACTCAATAAGAAAACTATTCCGTAATATATCTCCACGTTAAATAATTTTCATCTACTAATATTAATGTTGGCTGTAAAATGGGAATTTGACACTATTTAAAGTGAAACAAGTAAAGTAGGACTATTATGTTGTTATATTGGCCACATTGAACAATTTTAACCAAGAACCTCATTTACTGGTCAAAAGCAGTTCTCAGTTGGATTAAACAAACCCAATAGTTAAGATCATTCCATTGGATAATTACTGTAGTCAATGTTTCAACTATAATGGGTTACTTAAGTCTACTTGAACTTCTCATTTCTTAAACAACCACCAGTTTGATAAAGAGCATCCAAATGCGACTTTTTCAGTGAAAAAGTTCATGTCGTTTGAGTCCATATTGACCTTGTTCCAGAGTAGTGGTTACATCAGGGTGAGAAGAAGAGATTACCCATCATGCCTATTGTCTACAGTATAAGCTTTTGGGGGTAGTATTATGATCAGGGGTTGCTTCAGTTGGTCTGGATCAACTTTATTAAAATGAGAGAAATATATGCTGCGATAGCATAAAGTTTTCCAAACACTAAATGTTAATGCAGAACTGTGTTTATTGCATCACCATAGTCCCTGAAATCTATATAAAGGTCCAGTCATGCTGTAAAATGTCCTGTTCGCGCTGATGCTGAAAGTTTATAAATACTAAGTGTTTTTTTTTCTCTATTTGCAATACCAAAATACCAAGTCTTGCCCATGCTACCTAGCACTAATGTGTTTTTTGGAGTACTTTTTCTGCTTTACATTGCCATCCTTTGTGATGGTGGAATAGGTGTTCTTCCCAAGACCCCCAGACTGCTCAAAGAAAAATAACATGTTTTGCATTGCAGAAGCTTTAGCTCTAGTTCTTGATGGCATTACCATAAAATTATACTGTGCATTTTTTTTAAGATTGTGCATTTTTATGTTTTGTTTGTCATCATCGCCAGGCTCTCTTTATATTGCTCATTTATAGTGACATCATGTCACAATAAAATAAGCAACCATGCATCACAGAAATGGGCAATAATAGAAAATAACATTGTTCTGTGGTTTCTTCTGGTCAGGGTCCAGAATTAAAAAAAAAATTCTGTCATGTATAATGAAGGTCTTGATTACCGTCGGTTTTTTGTGCCACAAAACAATGCAATAAATGAGGCAGTTTTCCTGCACCACCTGTAGCGAGGTTCCTCACAGTGGGGTCATCTATCAGTTTCTAACAAAAAAAAAAAAACAAACATCTTCTAGTCTGTCACCTGTTCAACTGAATGCATATGTAGTACTACGTCTCAAAGAAGAAAACACGATAAATACGCCATTTACTGAAGCTAATTGGAACGGTGTGTTGGCATGTCCATCCCTGAATTTACTGTAGCTACCACATTTCTGTTGGCGCACTAGAGGGATTTTATTTCATCAGGAGTGAGAAGCGGAATATAACCATGTCATGTTACGGCCTCTGCACTAACTGCCTATTGGCACAATAACTGTTTTAAAATGTCACAAAAACCCACGGGCGGCCAGCTGCCTCTCATAAAGTCAGCAACAGCATTTTATCAGCAGCAGTACATTTATTTATTTATTTATTTTTGTGCAAACTCCCAAAAGAAACAGTTGGTTGTTTGCTGCTAAATGCGGCCTCATGAGTCTGTTTGAATCTGACAAAACAAGTTGTCTGTCAGTCAATTAACAGGTCATCAAGTCCATCGAGTCTGCGTTCCTGTATGTTTGGATTTATTTGTGATGTACAGTAGGTTGAGTGTTCGTCAGATTTTGCATACTCACAGTATAGACCCTTTTGATCTCTCGACCGATTCTGGTTTTGTTTAGTGTTTAAAACTGTCAAACACGAGTACAGCAACATAATGTGATCCCTCACCACTGCACCCTGCTGCTGATGGTTTGTTAGAAAACAAATCCACGCTGGAGGTCTCTGCGGTGGTGGAGTACTCCTTTGTTGTTTCGCTTTTTAGAAAATAAGTTGAAATTACTACACACTAATGGTAAATATAGAACCTGATGAGAGTCTGAGCAGAAATTCATGTTTTAGAGTCCCGTCTTGTAGGACATTCTACCTGGCTCTGACCTTAGACATTGTAAGTGTTTGACTAACTTAAGCTCTCCTGCAGCTTCCTGAAACATGCAGTGTACCTGTTTGTATAGTTAGACACCAGTATGACTGAATATAGCAATTCTGTAGAAACAAGTGTGTGGGGCAGTATGCAGCGGACTCAGCTGAATGACAACTTCTGTAGACTCCAGTAGGAAACCACAGAGTCCTTACTGTTGTTATTGGATAGGCCTGCTCTATCAATTTAGAGATGATGTTTGAGATGGAGAGGTTTTGTTGTTGTTTTGTTCGCAGTGGAATAAAGCCTGTGATGTGTCCTTTTGTTCAGATTTTCTGTCTTGTATTCCAACATTTCAGCCAGTTAAGACAAGTAAAGGATATAGATTTATAATATATTTACAGAGTTGTGCCAAGTACTGTCTGTGTGCGTTACAACCTAAGGTAAACTGTACAAAGTCCCCTGGATCTTCCTGGACAATGTAACAAGATGGGAATATGAGACAGAATGGCAAAACGAGTTGATTCTAAAAAAGATGAGTGATCATTGTTAAATGACCTAATGTTAAGTCTGGACTGTAAGAGGCCTTTTGTCATTGCATTTGGCATCCGCTTATTCATTTTACCTAATGAACAGTGTACTGAGTGGATGTTAAAGGAGACATATGTAGTATTGATGTTCTAGCCCAGGGGTCAGCAACCCAAAATGTTCAAAGAGCCATATTGGACCAAAAAAACAAAAAAAAAATGTCTCTGGAGCCACAAAAAAATAAAATCCTTATATAGGTCTTGTGTGAAGGGAACAGAGGCATTAAGTGTAAATGAACTATATTGGCATACTATCAAAACGACTAAGTGTGCTACAAATACATAATGAGCATTCATGATTAAATGTTTACTTTTTCCGCAGAGGGAAATTCCAAAATTTATAAGTTCCAATCAGGGAATCGAACCCACATCTACTGTGTGGCAGTCAGGGACACAGACCACTGCACTAATGGAGTGATCAGTACCTTAATAGTGATATTCAATCTTTGGTGTTTTAAGTTTAACGTTCATTGTAATTTTGATGTGAATTTTTATGTTTTGTTGTTGGTGAAATTACAGAAAAACAAACAAGAAATCAGTTTTCTCTCATTTTTTTAAGGGAAAAAACGCAGTCGTCGAACCTCAATAACAATACCATTAGAGTTCCATACCTGCATAACGGCATTGTTTGTCCGATATCCGCCGATATGGATCATATCACGGACTCATCAAAGACAGGATATGGATCATATCACAGACGCATCACTGGCAGTTGAGTTACTGAATGAATTAATGTCTGTGATTTGCTGATCGGTGATGTTTCCATTTGCGGAGAGACGCGTGTCTTTCATTTTCTGTATTACCTCAGTTTGTTTTTTTAGTCCGAAAATAGCTGCTCTGATATTTTCGTGAAACGGTCTTGTTACTGTTGGCATATTTGTGTTTGTCATTTCTGCTCATTTTGACTTTATTTCTGCATCGGGGTGCAGCGGTTGTAAGCACCTGCCGGTTTGTTTACAACAGCCTCGCGCACCGCGCGGCGCTGAAACGTGTGTCGCAGGCTGTGACGCAACTCTTCGTTGACGGAAATATCGAAATGTTATATTTATTCTAAACATTTTACAGCATTGGAAAATGTTAAGAATGTTTGTGTCATCGTTGTCCTCCTACAGAAACCATATCAAAAATATAAAAAATATATCCCCCCACCATATTTTGCCATTTTCATATATTTTTGAAGAAGCTCCAGGGAGCCGCAAGGAAGAGGCTAAAGAGCCGCAGGTTGCCGACCCTGTTCTAGCCTCTTAACGGCCGGGGGACATCTTGTACCAGAACACACTTGTAACTACCAAAACTACCAACAAATTAATATTGTGTGTGTATACACACACACATGCATGCGTCCAGTATCACTCACTGAGTTGTTGAATTTATTGTCAATACACATCTGTATTATGGTATCATCCTGAAGTCTTAATTTAGAGCTGTGTCCATTGGTAAAAACATCAGAAATGCTTCCAGGCTTTATTACTATATTTCTTTCTTGGACTATAAATGTTATATCCTCGTAATACTGAATCAATCTGGTCACTTTGTGATGGGATGAAAGGCCCTGTGGTGATACTGTTCCTCACCATGGGAGATGAACAGTGACTCACTACTCCCTGTAGTGGTCAACCAAATATCCCAGACAATTGATGAAAATAGAGTAGTTTCCCTCAATTTTAGTCCTAACTCCTAAGATCTCTATTCTGAACACTCTAATGATAATTTTTAGTAATTTTTAAAGCATTTGATAAAGTAGAAGCAAAATTGCTGCTTATTTACCCCTTAGGGGACATTTTTAAGTGATGCAAGAGTAGAAGAGAGGCTTGGATCAAATAGTGGCAGTAATGGGTAGTTTGGTGTGTTTTCACTTTTAATGAAGTAGTCGTTGGTGTCTTTACGAGTGGTCCTCCCATTCTTTATGTGGGGAAACCTGTAGTCGATGATGGAAAATAACTTGTGTTTCTGTTTAAAAGAGCCCAGAACACCCCTAAGAGTTACATTCATTACTATATCACGGTCGGTATGAGGTTTTCTTCTTCACAGTGTATGTAATTTAAACACACCAGACAGCTGTAGTGAAACTTAATGTCAATGTATTAGGACAGCTGTTGTGTTGTTAAAGGAGAAACCTTTGTGCTGTAAGCCCACCTTTGCACTTAGCTCCGTTCTCTTCTGTTGGGGACCAAAACATTTAAAGCGTGTCCATTGGAAGTCCAAGTCTCACACTCAGTCGAATGACAAGTCTATGCTATTTTATTGTTATGTTGAATCATTTCTCATCCAAATCAATCATTAAGGGAGTGTAGGCATCTATTCACAGTTGATAGTGGGAGAATAACAGACTTGTGTGTGTTTTATACAATCTTACACTGATGAAGATTGATAAAAACAGAACCGTATGCAAGTCTTCACAAATGGGATGAAGAGTGTATTTGCACATTTCTGGCTTTGTACATACAGTATGCTTTCTCTGGTTTGAATCTTTTGATCAGGTATAAACACAAATGAGGGTGCTCTGTACAGGACTGCCACAGGCTTCTGTCACAAACTTTGTCGGGCCTGCTGCTACAAACACTACAACATGATCTTATGCATCCCACAATACTTAGCACATCCTACTATGTGGTTTTCAATACAGAAAAAAAGGCAGGTATCTATGAGTATACACAAAGGTTTTCGGAAATCTGTTAAAGCTCTGGTGGCAGTTGTCCTTTTGGTTAACCCTGTTACTGTGCTCACTTTGTCAGGCGTAACTCCGGAAGCGGTCCTGTTCTCTGGGTGCAGCTACACCGTCTACTGCACTTGAATGAAATGCTACCAGAAGAGCCAGAGGGCTTCTGATATTGAACCTCAACTTAATCAACATCACATTAAAGTTTTAAACATTTGTGAAGAAAAGTACTTGTGTTAATTGCTTTTTTTTACATACCTGTGAATCTTATCCAGTATTTTTCACAGATTCTGTCTACGACCATGCTAAAAATCTGCACAGTGTCTGATATGGAGTGTGGTTCCTTACACTCGGTCATCAACACCTCTTCTGTTCTTCTACAGCAGCAGCAACAATATACAATGCTAGCATATGCGTTAGTACGAGTGTCAGAATGCTGCTAGCAGTTGACTTGGTAGACACCAGAGTTGTACGTAACAAAGGTTGTCTGAGAGTTTGAAAAACGTAACTGTGTAGCCAAGGGAATATCGACAACGGTGGAGGCTGACCACACACTGGCACAAGCGAATCATAAAATAGAACGACTTGTATAGAAGCCTTGATAAATGAGATGAGGATGATGATGCGCCTTTCCCTTTGTGCATGGCTCATTAATGTGGGGACATGTTTCTCTCCTGTCTATTTAAAGTTGAAAAATGCACTTCCAATATAGAAAAACAGACTATGTTAATGTATTTTATGTTGTTTTTTTACAGCATGCTTGACTTATATTTTGTTTGAGATTCGCAGGAAAAATAACTGTTCCTTTAGTAGAGTAATTATGACCAATATAGAACAGAAGCTTGAGAAACTTTATTTTACAATGTTGATGTTAATTAATGAATTAATAATTATTAAGATGAGCCAAATGCACCATCACAGGACATTTCAAGGCCAGAGCCGATGAGCTAATCTACATGAGAAAACCTTAAATCATGAGATTTTATTTTTTTTATCATAAATTTATGTATGTAGAACATTTTACTCTTTGATAAACTGCAACAAAAAATTATTTGTTGGTTTTAAAACTCAGTGAAAAGCCAGTTTTCGTTCTTATAGTTAACCCTGTAACTGTCCGATACTCTAGTCTTTATTACAATGCAGCGCTCCTGTGTGTTGTTGGAGCAGCCACACTGTGTCCTGCACACTAATAAAACACCTCGAGTGCCACCAGAGGAGTTGTACTACTCGCTACTTTATTCCACTATTGATATTCAGCTTAATTTCCTTCACTTACAAGTGCTAAATGGAACAACACTAAAACAAATGGAGCTTTGCACAGGTAGGTGGCAGAAAGATATTTATCTGACTATTTTATTGGTTTGGTTTAAAGGTTTGATGAACATTTTCAAGGGTGACTGTAACTAAATATAAATGCATTTGTGTAACACAGAAAAGTGATTTATTTAGGCCAAAATGGCTGAACAGACGAACCATACTACAGTTCAGTATGGGTAAGCGTTGGCTGAATTCACCGGATTGTGATTTGTCAGTGTTGTTGCTGGGCTGTGTCTATTCTCCTCAGTGGATGACAGTGGATGTAGAGATGTTGGTGTGCAGCAGAGGTGACTGCTCAGTGGCCTGAGCAGAGGCTGCTGAAATAACCTCTGACATTTCCACACTGAACGGAATGACTACTCTGTTTCCCTCCTCGCTGTGTGGTGGGTGTTCAAGTGGCAGAATCCAGGGGCCGGTTACCAGAGGAGGTTACATGGCTGGTTAGCACCAACATTTTTCTGCCTCATGCAAGAGTGAGTTACCTGCATATAAGCCATCTCAGAGGCTACACTGTTCTACCTGTCGAAGAACTGTGTTTATAGGAACACACAAACCTACTTGAGGTGGTTTGTTCACTTGTACTGTCTTTAAGACTTTCTCCAGAATAAGCCATATATTTATTATTCACTATGTCATGTTTAAGATGCAGGATTAGACACATTTATGAAAAGATGTATTCAGTGTGTTATCAGAGAAACAAGTGAGCTCATTATTTTATCGTACATTTACAGAATGACGCACTCCACTGGGCTTTATCATAAATGTTCATTCTATACCTTCAAGTCGAATTCTGTATTTATTTGGCAAATCGGTCTCATGACTGTAATGAGTTTTTTCACAAAGTGGAAAAATATGTCTGTTTATTTTGTCCGAGAGCAACAGTCTTTGTGTTGAATATTTATTTGGAATGTTTTAATTGATTGAGAGTATTTGGACTGCAGTCTCTGATTGTCCAGTGTTATTTTGTGTAAAATATTTTAAAATATTTGTCTAATTTCTAAATGACACAAGAGCATCACCATGTAATTACTGGTAAACACTAGTAATTACAATGCAACATATGATGAGAATAAACCTTTAGGGAAACTGGAAAATGCTTTTTTTTTCACTGATATCAAAGATGAAGAAAAATTTCAAACTAGTTTTTATGGCATTTGGCGTGCTATTATGCGTTTTCAACCTTTTTTGTGTTATTCTCATAATGGCGTAAACACAGAATCTTAATGCGTACAGATAACACCACTAAAAACTGGCATGTATTTACATGAGTCATGATGTCATGTTCATTACATTTTTAATTAATTTAATGCAGTTTACGTCTTCCATTATATTTCCCCATGTGCCATAAAGAGAAGACGATAACCATTGCTTATCTGTGTTGTTTTGTTTCTAGAGCATATCCATTTGTATCTATTGGAATGGTGCTTTTGTTGTTTTTCTATGTTGTCCATCATATTATAATTTTTCTGGAGCAAACACAGAAAACTATAGATATTTTCTTCATAATTGACTAAGGAAAGTGCTTAACATAAGCGGAGTTAACATTAGTAAGATGATGTGATAGCCTTACATTTAGGGGCCGCTGGCATGGTAATCTAAATGTGATCTAACATTTCTAAAGTTCAAGTCATGAGAAAATAAAGTTTTTACCCATGAGGCCTGATGAATGAAACTGCACGATCTGCAAGGTAAATGAGTTATTATGGTCTTGATGACATCATATATCCCTGGTCCACTGTATATCCGGTCTGTTATGTATTTCACAACTACCCAGCATTATTATTGGTGTTCGTTTATTCAACGGTGATACCAACTTTTCATTCAATCAAATTAATACATTTTTGTATTCTGGCCTCCAGTTAGTTTGAATGAGGAATAGCGGTCAAAACCATAAGTTTGAAATTCTATTCATGAGTTTTATTTATATACTAAAATAAGAATTCATCTTATTAAATGTGGTAGTGCAGCTCATACAAACCACCCCTTTTTGGTGGTGTAGAGACCTACTGAAGCTGTTCATGTTTCAGACATTACTATAAAATCACAATTCAGAGGAATGTGAATATTATCTGTGTACAAGTCGAAAGGCAGAGGAGATAAACCCATTAAAATAAAAAATATCCAAGGCCACAACTGACTCGCATATTTATGTTGTGTAGACAATCAATATACCCATTAAAAGATCGAGTGACAAATATTACCACCTTAACAGGTTCAATGACTATGGTTCTATTTTTGCTTCATTAAGATGTCGCGTTTTAAAATGACGTCCAGTCATAATGCACTCTGTGTGAGCAGATGACACTAGCGATATTAGAGCTGCATAAACACACTTGCAGCTAATGAACTAATCACAGCCATGTAGCAAAATGACCAATCACAGCAGGTTACAGTATCACTGGATAATCTGTTCTTGAGCAGAGCTGAGCGATGTCTTTCACCTCAGAATAGAGGTGAAAGACAGAATCTGCTCCCATATCCCATCATCCCAGTTAGGTGACCATTAGCAAAATGAAATACGTTTTGAAGTGACCCATCAGTATCTCCCCATAGTCATGGTGCTTGATGTCAAGCTGAAGGACTCCATTAAATACTGCTGAAATTTCTGAAGTCAAATGGATATGGTTTGTAAAGCTTTGGCACGCATTGACTCCCAGGTGGCTCGATTTGTCAACAAGATTTAACTGATAAAGACAGATATTCTAATAGCAATGTGTCATGATGAATGTGATGACAGAGCCACGCTGTTTGAATGCAGATATATGAATTTAGGCCCGTCAGGCAACAAGATGCACCTGGACCAGGGAATTAGCAAGCCAAATATCGGATAAACAAATTAGCTCATTTTGAATTTGGACAGAAGGCTAACGGGAAGCTACATTGCACTCCGCCAGAGCATCAGTAAATATGGAGCAGGGTCAGCTGCAAGGGAAGATTCAGCCCAGTTAACATGGCTAACCCTGAACATTGGCCAACGTCTGTGTCCCATGGTGTTCTACCCATGCTAGATTCCTCTGCAGGGCACTATGGGTAGATGAGGCTATGAACCACAATTGTAGTAATTTGGGTGTTATTAATTGTCAGTGCTTTGTCTGTATATTTTGCCATAGTGAGTTGAGATGCAGACGGGGACTAAAATCAACACCTACTAAGCATCAGTTGGAACATTTAGAGTTTTGTGGCTAAATCAATATTGCAGCAATCAACCCTAATTATATCAATATATGTGAAGGCAGTGGCTACTGCCACTGTACTGTAGTACAAAATTTTTGAGTTTGTCTTTTGCCGTCAGAACAAATCAAACGTTGGCGTATTACTTTGTATAAGAGACAGTTGTGGATACTGTTCCATGAACTTATTAGCCCCTCTTCTTGTTTCCACAGTACTGTGGCGATATGTGGCATATACTTCAATGCATTGATGGAAGGAACCATAAACTAGTGGTAGTACATAGTATACAATACAAATTGTTGTTCTAAATGCCCTATCTGCTGTTTTATGGTGTTCGTTGCTCTGAGCAGTTAGTGAGATTGAGGCTGGAGAAGGTGGGCGGAGCTACTTGCTAGATGCGGCAGTGTGCAGTCTTGCGTTTCAGTTCTGTCGGTTCAGTGTGCTGAGTGCTGCGCTCTGAATTCTGCAGAAAACAGTTGTGACTCTCAGTCATCTCGAGCTGTTGGGTTTTGTTCTGGTTTTCTTTGGGTTTTGTCTTGGCTGTCGCCTCTGGCCTTGTTGATGTGGGTGGGCGGCGTGGCCTTGTGTGGTGAACAAATGTGACTGTTATGTAATGTAATGCTGTCTAATGAAATATAAAATATATTAAAAAAGAAAAAAATGTGACTCAGACCAAGAGTCAAACCCTGTCCTCTGCATTGTTGTCCAAACCTTACCTACTGAGGTGAATCTCCACTATCCAAAAGTCTACATGTGATGCAAGTGCACTGATTGGCTCTGTGGGAATACAGAAACCAATATTTCATGCCGCAGTACTGGAGCAATAGGTACTTTGATACGTTATTCCCATTTTTGGTTACCTACAACTGATGAAATTGTAGGCAAAAACAATGGTTTTGAATTTGACAATAAGCATTATCAAGCTTAACGTGACTGAATACGAACAGTGAAACCAATTACTGCCCATTAAGCTTTGGCCACCAGTAGCAATTACAAGAGTTTTTAAATGTGGACTACAGGTGGTCCTCGGGTTACGTTATTTCACCTTTACATCGCTCGAGTCTACTTTACGGCACCCGGGTCGTACTTTACGGCGCCCACCATTTTATGTCCAGCCGCATACTGTTGCTGTGTAGCGTACGTAGTGTCTGTGTTTGTGCTCCGTAATTATCGGTACACTTGGCTTTGTCACCCTCCTTTTTCACACCACGGCCCCAAAAAAGAAAGCAAGATCTCCGAGC
>JAPTHA010000005.1:5520303-5540416 GCA_029814585.1 Gymnapogon annona | reverse complement strand
GCGTCTAGCTTCCATTTTCTAGCTATACATTTCTTGGCAACTATAAGCAGGATTTCAGTCAGTTTCTTAGCCCACTTAGATATTAGGCTAAGAAACTAAATCTAAAGGCTGTCAAGTGTCTTGTTGCTTTCAGTCTCACTCTGTCTTTAACCATCAGCCATTCCTGTGACTTTTAGGAAGAACTGGACTGGCCCACATTGAACCCCAGTCTTGACCCTGTCCAACAACTCAAGGATGACTTTTTTTTTTTTTTGTCTGTATTTTAGGAATGGCTAAATCGCTCTCTTAACTCTGTATGGAAATTCAGTCTCTGCATTTTGCCCATCCTAATACATACAGCACCTATCAATTAGCATTAGCAGATCAGGAACAGTGAGCTGCCATTGGAGGTACTCCAATGCAACTGCAGAACTTTATCAGCATCATGGTTCTCTATAGTGATACAAGTGTCTGTCCACACTTAAGTTTATGGGTGTAATGTGCATAAGCTTGCAGGGTTGCAGTTGAAGAAATAGGAATTAAGTTCCTACGTTGTGGATCTGGCCTCAGAACTTGATTGCAAAAGTCTGATTTATACAAATTGTTTTGTAATAATGATATCTGAAAGAAAACATTATTGATTCTGTGTGAAAATGACGGGGTAAAATAAGACTCAATGAAGGTACTGCGTCTGTATGAACTTCATCTGGATGAAATTATGTCAAAGTACATGTGATTGTAATGAATAATTTTAGTAGGATTTGTAGTACAATACAACAGAAACAAACTATCACATATTGCTTAAATCTCCATGAACTAGAGAAAAGTAGAGGAACACTTATGTTAGTTGCAATTTGCGTGTGATTTTTGAGAGGGGACAAATTATGATTCAGATCTAGGATAGTGTCCTTAGTGTCCAGTTTGACGTCCAAAGATGGTCAAACTGACTTTAACCCACATTCCTCAAACCTAGGGTTCAGACACTTTAAGAAATTGGAATACAGAACCAAGAGATTATTATACATAATCTCCATATGGTCCAACCCTGGCCAAACAGTGAAATCTGCGCTAAGTAATTGGATGGTTTTTGTTGTGGCTTTCCGAACGGTTTGAGAAGAGAGTGAGCTGGTCTGTGGCAGAGGTGTCAAACTCATTCTCAACTCCAGAAGTACTGAATCAACTTTTTTTACGGCACTAAGAGAACGTACAGGCTGTGAAATAGGCACTGAAAGTATAGCCTGTGGAGGACATTTTGACGGGCTGTTACTGTGCAATGCCATGCAATGATCCTCAACTACTCAACTATTCTAAGCTAAGATCAAATCCAAGTTGCGCTGAAAACAATTAACATTACCTTTGCTCCAAGTGCAAATCACTTCTCTGAGTCAGCTGCAGAGGTCCAATCTTTATGATGCCATTGGTTCTCTCTCCTTCATGCCTGTTTCATCTTGGTGCATCTTTCATCTTGTCTTGTATGTGATATGCACCGCCATTGTTTAATCTATTCAGCTTAAAGTCAACGTTGACATTGGGAAGATGAACAAATTAATGAATAAATGAAACCTTTATTTCACGGGCACAAGTACCTGCAAAATTGACCATCTTGTCCGTACATACAATACAATATAAGGGGATAGATAGGACACGATGACAGGGATAGTGAAAAACAAATATATATTACATTGGGAAAGAGGAGGGAAAAAAAATCATCCCCAGACCTTGCTCAAGAGAGCACGACCTGGGGAGATGAAAAAAATATAAAAACCAGAGGCACATGCAATAGACATTACAATATAATCACGCAGACTTTGCAGTGGGACTTTGCAGTGGGATACCTGAAAACTCTGTTAAGAACCATACAAAGAAAACATTTGTACTTCCCATCCCTGATCTGTGGTAAACATTCTTATTTGGACTTGAATGGAGTTGAATTGCATTTATGTTCAGTACTTTTCTCTATTACAGTGCTCTGTTGGTTCTGCTTTCATCTGCAGACCATTATTCAGAACAATATTGTCAGAGCCATTTATATTTGGAACCTGAATTTGCCAGTTTTACTGCAATGCCTTCTTTTACTGAGAACAATTCAATCAGACTCTGTCGGCATGTTTCCTCGTGGCCTTTTTCAACCGATAAAGCACTGCCCACGTAATCATTGCTCATCACTTTTAGTGTCAACACACAGCAATTTACTATTGAGCCGTGGATATAAAATTCCATTTTCTATTAACTTACTGTTGAGCCATGAGGAAGGGCTCACCATTGACATCTCTAGCAATGACTATAAATTTGAAGGCAGGCTATGGATATCACATTACTTTTTTGTACTGGAAAGATTAGAAAAGATTGAAGGTGTTTCACGGCTTATCTCTCTCACACAAGTGTTTGTGAGTTTAGGGAGGTCTGGTCTTTTATGGCATGTATTAACTTAAAGCAGGGAGTAAAACAAAGCATAAAGGACCTGCTCTGATCCCTCATGTGGTCATTGAGAAGACTGTAGCTGCAGCATCCATCCATCCTCATACGCTTACCCGGGGCCGGGTTGCGGGGGCAGCCGTCTAAGCAGGGAGGCCCATACCTCCCTCTCCCCAAACACTTCCTCCAGTCCTTCCGGAGGGACCCCCAAGCATTCCCAAGCCAGCCGAGAGACATAGTCTCTCCAGCGTGTCCTGGGTCTTCTCCAGGGCCGCCTCCCGGAGGACAATGCCTGAAACATCTCCCTAGGGAGGCATCTGGGGGTCATCCGAAACAGATTCCCTAGCCACCTCAGCTGACTCCTTTCGATGTGGAGGAGTAGCGGCTCTACTCCGAGCTCCTCCCTGGTAACCGAGCTCCTCACCCTATCTTTAAGGGTTCGCCCAGCCACCCTGCGGATGAAACTCATTTCGGCCCCTTGTATCCGGGATCTAGTCCTTTCGGTCATGACCCAAAGTTTATGACCATAGGTGAGGGTAGGAACGTAGATCGACTGGTAAATTGAGAGCCTCGCCTTTCGGCTCAGCTCTCTCTTCGCCACGACGGACCGATACAACGACCACATCACTGCAGACGCTGCACCGATCCTCCTGACGATCTCACGCTCCATTTTCCCCCCACTCATGAACAAGACCCCGAGATACTTAAACTCCTCCACTTGGGGACTGCCCAAGGACTGCCCACCGACTTGGAGAGGGTACACCACCTTTCTCCGGTCGAGAACCATGGCCTCAGATTTGGAGGTGCTGATCTTCGTCCCAGCAGCATCACACTCAGCTGCGAACTTCCCCAGTGCATGCTGAATGTCCAGGTCTGACGGAGCCAACAGGATCACATCATCTGCAAAAAGCAGAGACAAGATCCTGAGGTCCCCAAACCAAACCCCCTCCAGCACCTGGCTGCGCCTACAAATTCTGTCCATGTAAGTAATGAACAGAACCGGTGACAAAGGGCAGCCCTGCTGGAGTCCAACACGCACTTGGAATGGGTCCGTCTTCCTGCCGGCAATACAAACCAAGCTCCTGCTCCGAGAGTACAGGGACCAGACAGCCCTTAGCAAAGGGCCCCGGACCCCATACTCCCGAAGCACCCCCCACAGGATGTCCCAGGGGATATGGTCAAACTCCTTCTCCAGATCCACAAAGCACACGTGGACTGGTTGGACGAACTCCCATGAACCCTCGAGCACCCTGTGGAGAGTATAGAGCTGGTCCAGTGTTCCGTGTCCAGTACGAAAACCGCATTGTTCCTCCTGTATCCGAGGTTCGACCACCGGCCGGATCCTCTTCTCCAGTACCCTGAAATAGACTTTATTGGGGAGGCTGAGGTGTGTGGTCCCCCTACAGTTGGAGCACACCCTCTGATCCCCCTTCTTAAAAAGGGGGACCACCACCCCGGTCTGCCAGTCCAGAGGCATGGTCCCCGACCGTCACGCGATGTTACAGAGACGTGTCAGCCACAACAGTCCCTGCACATCCAGAGACTTGAGATACTCAGGGCGGATGTCATCCACACCCGCTGCCTTGCCACCAAGGAGCTTTCCAACCACCTCGGTGACTTCAGCTTGGGTAATGGACGAATCCACCTCCAAGCATCCAGCCTCTGCTTCCTCAATGGAAGATGTGACGGCAGGATTGAGGAGGTCCTCGAAGTTTTCCTTGCACCCCCCGACGACATCCCCAGTTGAGGTCAGCAGATCCCCACCTCCACCATAAATGGTGTTGATGGAGCACTGCTTCCCCCTCCTGAGGCGGGGGAAACAGGCGGCTTGCCAGAATTTCTTCAGGGCCGACCGGTAGTCCTTTTCCATGGTCTGTCTGAACTCCTCCCAGGCCTGAGTTTTTTCCTCCATCACTGCCTCGGTTGCAGCACGCCTGACCTGCCGGTACCCGTCAACTGCCTTGGGAGTCCTATGGGCCAGTAATGCCCGATAGGACTCCTTCTTCAGCCTGACGGCAACCCTTACTTCTGGTGTCCACCACCGGGTTCGGGGATTGCCGCCTCGACAGGCACCAGAGACCCTGCGGCCACAGCTCCGAGCAGCAGCTTTGACAATGGAGGTGGAGAAGATGTTCCATTTGTACTCAGTGTCTCCAGCCTCCCCCGGGATCTGTGAGAACCTCTCCCAGATGTGGGAGTTAAAGGCTGCACGGACCGGGGATTCAGCTAGTTGTTCCCAACAGACCCTCGCAACATGTTTGGGCCTGCCGAGTATCTCTAGCTTCTTCCCCGGCCAGCGCATCCAACTCACCACCAGGTAGTGATCGGTGGACAGCTCGGCCCCTCTCTTCACCCGAGTGTCCAAGACACCCTCCCGGAGATCAGCTGAAACAACTACAAAGTCCTCCGGCCTAGGGTGTCCTGGTGCCATGTGCAATTGTGGACACCCTTGTGCTCAAACATGGTGTTCGTTATGGACAAACCGTGACAAGCACAGAAGTCCAATAACGAAACACCACTCGGGTTCAGATCCAGACCATTCCTCCCAATCACCCCCCTCCAAGGCTCGCTGTCGTCACTCACGTGGGCATTGAAGTCCCCCAGCAGAACAATGAAGTCCCCAGTCGGGGTGACGTGCAGCGCCCCTCCCTGGGACTCCAAGAAGGTCTGGTACTCTGCAGTAAGCCCACACCCGCCCGCCGCCTCTCACCTTGGGAAACTCCAGAATAGTGGAGAGTCCAGCCCCTCTCGAGGAGCTGGGTTCCCGAGCCCAAGCTGTGTGGTGAGCCCAACTATATCTAGCCAGTACCTCTCAACCTTGCCTGTCAACGTCACTCTTCCTTTCAATCTCATGTCCATAGAGGCTTCTGAACTGTCTTTGGTCTGACCTGTCACCCAGAACCTGTTTGCCTTGGGTGACGGGCATGAAGCCCCTCGACAACATAGCTCCTGGGATCATCCGGATACTCAAACTCCCTCACCACAATAAGGTAGCAGTTCAAGGGGGTGTGTAGCTGCAACATTTCTATTTATTGGAAAAACTTGCATTAAAGCTACAATTATCCATTCCCTTGTAGATATGACTGACCGAATGTATAATTTATTAAATATAATTAACCACTGAGAAGAAGACAAGTGCTTGCAAGGAAAGAAATGATTATATATTATTTACTGTTGAAACATACACAATTCTAAGTCTCATGAAACAGCTTTTTTTTTTGTATAGAAAATACAATTGCTAGTGAGAGTAGATTAATAATAGATCAGAGCTGTGTGGGCCAGCTGCTGAAGCCGCCCTGATCATGTGTCTTCACAAGGATGAGCAGAGGTCTAGTGCTTCCTGACTCATATTCAGATTGCTCTATAAGCCACAATCCACAGCACAAATGAATATACTCCTTTCTATTTTTTTTACTCCATGGTGCCCAGATCCATTTGTTTTTGCTCTCATTACCTGCTCCTCCAATCCTAGATGAGTGCTGGTAATGTCTTGACTGCAACTTATTGCCGACTAGAATATTGAATGTTTCCCTTTTTGGAAACTGTACAGCTAAGGTGGTGGTTTGTGCATGACTATTATTTTAGATCTGACAAAGCTGCGGCTGAAATGACACGCCACTAATATTCATATATTTTTCATGAAGTGTTACTTTGTGGGTTGATATAACATTGCTGTGTCACAGCTACTAAGTTTGTGAGTGAAGCTGTGTTACTGTAAGTGCAGAATGAGGACATTTTAGCACAGGTATTGAATGAAATTGGTGATGCTCTGCTCACTGTTTGAACCAAAATGTCTTTGGAATGAAATGCATGTCTTGGGAACAACCTAAAGAGAGAATGTCCTAATGTTTTCAGTTAATAGAATGGTCAATTTAAAAATTAAAAAAATAAATCATACACAAGGCTCACCGCTTTATAAGGCGCTGCATATGTGGTATTATAGGTCATGCGGTTAGTGACTGAGTTTGCATTACACATCCAGTAGATGGAGCCGATATGGTAATTGAAGACATACCAGCTTTCTGACCACGCGTTTTTGAAAAAGACACACTTTAATCTCCTGGCAAAGGATATTGTGGCAAGCATAGATTAGAGCTACAGTTTCTTCCCATTTACCAGCCAAACAAAGTAGTCTTTTTATTAACGTTTAATGCATAGCGCAACATGAGTAATGACAGGACAAGATTAAACATAATACGCTTGTCACTCACGGTACCAACACATAACACTTTTCTTAATCCCATAATGCTTTGCAGCAGACAGATCGCTCTGCGATTGCAGGGTCCGAACTGAGAAGGCTGCAAAGCATTATGGGGGTTCATGGTTTTGGGGATAAATGATGTTTTTGTGATTTAATTTATGCTAACAGTGTTGTTACTGTTTTTGTTATAATGTGTTTTTATAGTTAAGTTGGCCTAGTCAGTTTAGGAAAAGTGTTATGTGTTGATACCATGAGTGAGAAGTGTGGTGTGTTTGATCTTCTCCTGCCATTTTTTTGAGAGTTAAAGTAAAGCTGCCCAGTCAGACCGGTGTGGTGACACGCCCTGACTACAGTAGTTGCAACCCGAGGTAGTCCTTGGCTTTTGTCGGAGTTCCGTTCCTACGTTAATGACGTAACCCGAATTTACTAACGCTTTAGGTCTTGTAGATGTCACCTATAAACCTTTGCCTGATTGTTGCTTTTTGATTCTCTGTTATCGTTTTGCAGAAAAATTGAAATATTCTCATGTCACTATGCTGACGTAAATTATCCGAGTCACAAAAAATCACACATTTTTACAGATTTTACAACTCAGTGACACATAAGGCACCACATTAAAAGGCACACCGTTGGTGGTGTGACTCAGGATTTTTTTCAATGAAAAAATGTACCGTGGGTTGAAAAGTAAAAGGGTTGAAAAATACTGCACTAGGCTATAATGCAACAGTACTTTATGTGGCTGGAGACAAAATGGTGGAGCGGACTCTGGCGAAGTAAAGTCGAAGCAAAGTAAAGTCAAAACGAAGTAAGTCGAGTGCAAACCCGAGGACCACCTGTACTGTTGTCACGGGGCGGACCACTGTTACATCAGGGACCAATGTCTGCTACAAAGCATTATGGGATTAAGAAAAGTGTTATGTCTTTGTACCGTGAGTGAGAAGTCTAGTGTCCTGCCATTACACATGTTGGTGACGCTCTCACTACACTAGCCATAAAACCCTCAACCATATATAAGATACATCCTACAATAAGGCGCATTGTCAGGTTTTGAGAAAAATTAAAGTTTTAAGGTGCGCCTTATGGTCGTGAAAGTACAGTAATAGTTGGAGCTGTCTGCAGGATTACATACAGTGGTGATGTATTTTAATATATTTTAATGTAGATTACATTGTAATCTAAATATAGATCAAATAAAAACATGTTTGATATTGATACAGTAATCACTGGTTATGGGCTGAATTTTTGTATATATATAGAAATGATCCACCCCAGTAACTAAATTAGCTAATTGATTCATTGATATTAAATTCAAATCACAAAAGTGCTGCTTAGCCTATATTTTCAGTTTATATGAGTATTATTAGACATATTGGTATATTAGATTTTTAAATCTTCAACTAGAAAGATACTGAAAATGTATATATTGCAAGTTGTCATTTGAAGCAGATCTGGTTTGGACCCGAACTTTCTTTCTTTTTACTTTTTGAATAAAACCGAATCTTTCATTAATTCTCTAAATTTTGCATTTTGAACCAAAATTGTATCTTGGAAACTAAAGCCAACCACTATTTTTTTCTCTTTATTAGTGACTCAGTCACTATATTTCCACTAGATTTATTGTGGAGGCCTGTTCTTGACTAACCACGTTAGCAGGTGTTCATTCTGAGCTGCTCAACACCGCTTAACTATAGAAGCATTTTCTCTTTGCATCGCAGTTGGATTATTTGCTTACTCTGTGGTCCAACACCTTGCTTGAATATGCTAATAAACGTCTCCAGTGTGAAACATTTGCAATGTAAATCACAGTATCCACTGGAGAGCTAATATCACATGGGGGTCAAAGGCTAAGGAGCCACTGAAATGATTCATACTATGCCTATCTAAGCAGCGGTTGTCACACTTGAAAGCCTTGTTTAATCTCCTGGAGCCTCATTTAACCCCATCTCACTCCATACTCTTCAGTGTCCAGGCCACAATAAATGAAAACTCCAGAGATTCAGTAAGTCCTGGAGAAGTACTAGATACTTTCCCACTTTTAAAATGTTTTTTCCTATGTGCCACATTTTGGCAGTATGATAATTGGCATCCTGGCTTGTATATGTGCCAGCTTCCACAGAACAAGCCAGAGGTATTACATATTATCCCTGAGCAGTCTCTGAAGATTAAAAATCCACTGAGGTCAACCGGGTAATTGGACAAATGTGGTTGGAACAGACAGAGGATTTTGTCTAATATCACATAATGAAACTTTTGTTCTCCCTACTCTGCATTGTATTCCCAGATTGACAAATTAGATTGGGTCATCAATGTCATATTTAGATTGCCTGATTTATGCAGCATTTAACACAAATATCATTAAGCTTTCGGGGCTGTTCTGGACTGCTTAATGTTTGTGGTTTCCATTTTTTAAGTGTAAAATTCTAGTCTTCTTTTGAAGACCTAAGCAAGAGATTCGTCATTTTTTTCTCTACTTTTTTTTTTTTGGATTAAAGTAAATCTTCAAACCAAGATTAATGTTCAAGGTTAATGTAACATTGAATTCCCAATTTTGCTTTCACACTAATTTTGTGAGCACGCTAACAACTTTTACAGACATGCCTACGTCCTTCATCTCTGTATACTTCCTGTGCTGCAGTTGTTGTGAGGGATTGTGGATCAGTGTGTGTCTAAGTCAGAAAGTTGTCAGTTCCGCAGGTAGCATTTTCAGTTTGTAGGAAAAGAGAATGAATAGACTGCATTGTGCACCTTTACAGGTGCCACCACAGTTTATTTATCAGTGTTTCTTTCAGAATTGATCTCTCAGTGTGGCAATGTGTCACCCAGGTGGTCGGCTGGTTTCTGTCCTATATTTCCAGTAGATACGTCTCCTCGGTGTTGGGGAAAAAAAACCAGACCTTTGTGCACTGATTTTCTTATTACTATTGTCATCTATGCATTTTTTTTTACTTCTAGTGTTTTTACACATGTGCGCTACATGGGTAAATTTGGTACAACCTACAGTGTACTTCTTTTACACCAATATTATTTTTATGGCATTAAATGTGTAGTTTTTGAATGTAAAGTGACATTTTTTATAGTAAATTAGAAATAAACAGGCAAGAATCATTACAGCAGGTTTCACTACTGGATCACTATCATATGGTTACATCGAAAAGAATGTGGCTGCACATGTCCAGTAGTGTGGAGCATTCTTATAATTCTTAGAGTGCAATAAAATTGTACTCTCGCACGGAATGGGGGTGCGGGTTCTTAATGAAAATAGTAGTCGTATAATATATCATATATATGTATAGTAAATCTTATGCGATGGTAAAGATTTTTTGTTTGTAATATACGGTGTAGTGGCAAGGATTAGGAATCTTACCAGCAGAAAGCCTGTTGATCCTCTGATGTCACTGCTCTCCTGTTTTGAAATTCTGTCTCTCTTACTCAGAAAAGACATTAAAGGTGAAGTACTTTTGTGTTTTTCATGACTCCGTGAATTTGTTGCAACATCCCCTCTTATGAGCTACTGGGATGACTAATTTATTCTTGTTCTTGCTCCTTTTCTTCTTTGATGGCAGATGATTGCTTCTTGTAATTTAGGCCTGGGCTGAATGTCTCTCTTTAGGCCCCAGGTGCTTCAGTGGTAAATATTTGAAGATTCGCTGGAGTGTGGGTTTCACTTACTGTATGTTGCAACTATGGCTGGGCGATTTTGTCCCCCCCAAAAATCTCAGATTTTAAAAAAAAAACTTGATTCGTGATTACAAAACTGATTTTCCTGATTTACAAAAACATAAGTGCGGACAAAAATTGTTTATGTAAAATAAGTATAACTTTATTGTATTGTATTTTGGTTAAAGTGCTAAAACAAAACATGCCAACTTCATCAGAACAAAGTGACAAGTGCAATTTGTAAATATAATATAACTTTCTGTATCTGTTTCATATATCTGGCAGTTTTAGACCAAAAAAACAAATTTTTTTTAGCCTGAAGGGGATTTTGCAGTACAATCACTCCAAAAGTAGACAGTAAAAGTTCTTCATATTTTGTGTGCTGGTAGTATTGGAAGTACTAAACCTATACAAGCCAGTTCCACGGGTTGTTTATTGGAAAAATTAAGAGAAAACACCTTTTAAATTATTTCAGGAAGTGCTTTTATTTTTAAATGAAAACAGAACGTATCTTTACATTGTGTTTGTACGCAGCATAGTTCATAAGAAACGTTCAGTTTGAGAAGAACCATGCCAAAAAACCGGATCAGCTCGATAACGCAACATAATCTGATCCCGTACCAAGTACGAAGTAGAATTACAAGTAATTTAATCATCTCATTTTGTTTCTGTTGCGCCTCGTCTACCGAAATCATGAGACAAATCGTGCGCATGTAATTCACCAGCGGCTGACTTGACGATAAAGAAGTCAATCGCGGCTGGCTTGACCGCAGTCTGTTTCTGCGATGTTGTTTGTTGATAGAGGACGCGCCACAGTTAGTGCACTACGGAAAGCCTGAAGGGAGTCTTGGCGAATGCAAAATGTGTGTAATAGGAGAGGGGGACGAAATCTAAAAAATCGATTTTTTTCAAAATACGAATCGATTTGACTTAAAAACTCGATTCACGATTCGAATAGATTTTTTGCCCAGCCCTACTTGCAACCATAAAGATGATCTACGTGGTCTGGTTTACCTGTACCATATACCTGAGTGGAGCATCTTTGTACAATCGGTACACAGATATCTTTGTTTACTTGCAGGCTCCTGTTCATCCATTCACTGCATCATGGCTTCAGCAATGTTGAGTAGACTTAAATAATACAGCATAAACTGCAGAGATGATAAAGGTAAACGTAACATGCTGTGTCCTTGGCCAGAATGGAGTTATTTCATGAGTCCTCTGTTCTATGGCAAGATGCATCTATGGAATAAATGCAGTGTAGATATTTCATGCATTCTTCAGATAATGTGTTTTACATCACTGAGATGTCCACACAAAGGTGGACAGATGACCAAACAATAACAGTACCCTTCTGGCTGAGGGGGTAATAAAAATGAACAATGAAGCATACAAAAACAAGTATAACAGTGTTACAAATGTCCATAGTTCAATAGTTCGTTGATATATAAGCAGTGACATTTCCAATACAACTGCTCTAACCTCGCAGCGCACCCCTGCAGAAACTGGCCAGAAACTCTGAATCTTCCAAAAATGTGTTTTCACTGTGTAAACAAACCAAACCATTAACTAAGAGTCAGACCAAGACCATCACTTTTGGTCCAGGGGATGTTTCACACTAGATGGTTGAGTAATGATCAGCACCGTCCAAATACAGGCATCTTAACAGGTTAAGTGGTCAGTCTAAATCGTCCATAAGTGTGAATGTGTTTAACATTCATCTGTATAACTTAGCCTTGCAACTAGTGATATGCGCAGCACACAGCACTATAGAATATGGATGGATGGATGTTTCACAGCTACAGCTTGATTTACATCAAACTGAAATCGAAAGTTACACACTGTGCGAGTTAGGTGTGACACATTTAACGTGTCAATATTATTTAATATATTTGACATACATTGCCCAACTTTCTGTTGTTAAACTATGAAACTACGAATAGGGTCTGAATTCTTGTAGTTGTCTCACACGTTTTGCTTCAATAAACAATCCGCAATCCAGAGAGCATGTCTGTGTTTTTTATGCAGGAGGGTGTCCTCCTGAAGTAGAAACAAGTCTTTAAAATCCTCTATTGCAGTTCTTTTTAGTGGTCCTCTTAGCCTCCTCATCTCCTCAGGTCAGATATTTTGGTTTGGCTCCAGGTTTTGTGGAGAGCTTGGACCCCATGTGCATCCACTTAGTTCTACTTTTATGTGGTTTTACTGCTGTCCTTTTAAAACCTAGAGTGACTCGTAATGGTCAGTCCTACTGAATAAAAAATGTAAAGGGGCTGCATCATTTGACTGCAGAGCTTCACAGATGCGTGGGCCTGCAGCAGGCCAGCTGCTGAAGCTGTCCGCTCAGCTGTAATCGTGTCTTTACAGGATGTGAAATGTTTGTTCTGCTCTAACCTAGTTTCTCCTTCTCTTCCAGTGCCATGAATCAGCCTGGACAACAGCTGCTCCCCACATAGAGGCCACCCTACCTCTCTTTTCATCAGTTTCAGTCCAGAGGATGCTGGGAATGTGTCGTGGACGCAGGAAGTTTCTGGCGGCCTCCCTCGCCCTTCTCTTCATTCCAGCTCTCACCTGGCTTTATCTGTCAGTCGGGAGTTTTCAAGGTAAACAAAGCAATGCCCCGCTGCGTTTGTGTGAGCGTATGTGGAGGCTGTACCAGGTGTGTGCGTGTCGGTGTGGATGATTCCTGGCTGATGAGCCGATTGGTTTTGTAGATGGAGGCATTCCTGAGGGGTTAACATCCAGATGGCATCAGAATATAAAAACCTAAAATTGCCCGCTCATGTTAGTGTGGTAGAATGGTGGATCTGTGGGTATTTCAGCCTTTTTGGCTCCAAACCAAGCTGCAGTGTTCATTAGGCTGTTTGGTCATGATAGGAGAAAAAAACTTCCAACCATAATATCATGATGCCTCTTGATAAATGGGCTACTTATGTGTCTACTCATAAGGGTAAGTAGGATGTATAGTACTATGAGTAATGATGCAGTTTCTTTTACATTATGTATTTTACCTTCATTATGCTGTTCTCTCAGGCCTCTCTCCTCAAAACCAACCATTTATCACAAATTTAATTTGTTATGTTTGACCTTTAAAAACTCACCTGTGAACTGAATTCAGTTTTAAACACACAGTATCTAGTTTCTGTCGCTTGATATTGTTCCAATCGAATCAGTACCAAAGGATGACAGCTGCCATCCTTTGTTGATCCACTGCTTCCATTCTTATTATTATCCATTCATTTCTGAGCTGCTTAATTCTCTGCAAGTTTCAAGGGGGTGCTTTAGAGCAACTGAACTGCCAATGGGTACTCACATTTCACCTGTGGGTCCTTTGGAGTGACTCATTAATCTACTGAGGTGCACGTCCTTTGGATGATTGGACAAAGCTGGAGTACCCAGAGACAAACCATACAGATGTAGAGAGAACAAACAAAATCTACACCAAAAGACCCCGAGGACCTGTAACCATCGGGTCCCACTGTTTTCATTTATACCTTTCACAGAAAAAGTCCTAAACATTCATGGGTTAATGAACCATGTCCAACAGAGCTTTTGTCGAGTGAATTCCATGAAGCAACTGACAGGTTCATTCATATCACATTTGATGACGGATAGTCAGCTAACTTTTCATTGGTATGTAAGAATACGAATATTGTTCAATGTTAATTTAGTAATGTTAACTTCACAAGTGATCAAAATACCTTTAGATTGAATAAATTAGATAGGTGAATTTTCTTTTGTTGAAAATATTTGTTAGTATGCAGGTCAGTCCAAAACTGATCACAGGGTTTGTTGTTTTTAGATATTTTAAGTAAAAAAAAATAGTAGCTGTGAGTATACTTGGCAAACATGATTACTTATAACATTAGATGACCTTTACAAAAATGTATAAATTATTTCTACGCAGTCCATGAATTGTTAAAAGGCGGTTATAATGCATAAGAAAAGTAGAATGTGTTGGCCTTCAGCGAAGGGATGAGTTGGTCTGTTCACTTTATCTTTTAACCCTTTTTCAGTTGGAAAAAAGTTCAGCTCTCATACAGAACTGATAAACAAAAATAAATACTCAAACTAACTCCACCCCAAATAAAAACTAGTTTACTGTTAAAAGAGGATTTTGTTCATTCTTAGCAGTTTGACTTTTGTCTCCTGACAAAAGCTGTATTTGTTTCCTAAAACCATGTGATAATTTTTGAGAAACAAATTTCCTGCAGACAAAGTCACCTTTCCTGGAGTGTTTTTCTGGAGGTTGTATATTAATGAATTACTGAGGCCTGTCCAAAGTTGATTACTTCCTCCAGACAATGTAGTTCAAAAGTTCTTGGAGCCATTTTAATGACTTTGACTTCAGGTTTGAAATACCGCAGTATTGCCATTATTAATTATGATTAAATTGACAATTTTGACTGGAGGTCACAGTCACTGGAGACTATATATATGAATAAGCCCCCATAATGCAATAGTCACCAAGGTCTGCAAAGTAATTATTCGATTTGGCAGTGAATTCCCAGCAGTAGGGACTAGTCTCTGGATGTGTGATAAGTCGTGAAAGGACCTGGCTGCAGGGAGCATCAGCTGTAGGTGAGGCCTGAGTCTGTCAGACAGGAACAATGTGCTCCGCTGCCTTGCTCTCTCTTCATCTCCAAACTCTTCTTCTCTTTCAGTGTTTGTTTTCCTGCTCTTTCGCTCTCCTGTGTTTATCTCTGACAGAGTGAGAGAGATGGCGACTCCCCTGAGTCTTTAGGGCTTTGTTTGAATGAGTTGCCACATAGAACAAACCTGCAGAGAGAATAGGGTCATATTGATTCAAGGGCCCAAATGTATGCACAGCACTAATTAACACAAATGTATGATCATGGCACTCTAGACACGCATCATTTAATTTTTTGAATCACCGATTCATGTGTTATTTAACAGAACACATATGTGAGGGTTATTGTAACCTAAAGTAAGAGTTTACACACATCTTACCACACATTTGGACTTCTGTACATGTTTTGCAGATGGGTCGTGTCGCTGATTTGTTGACCCTAATTTTAAGATACTAATGACCATCAGCTAGCTGGAATTTACACTTAATGTCTGACATCATTCTTTGTAATATATCATTTTGCAAAACAAAGATATTTACCAAGACTAAAGATCTGTGCTAAATCTTTGTAAAAGGCATGTGCATGTATTCAAGCTTTTACAATATTCACTGATCAAAGTTTTCAAGACCCAGTAGAAGGCTGGTGAAAAGGTATGAGCAGTCATTAGAGACAGGGAATTTTGTTCATTCCCATTGGAATTCTGCCATCATTTACACGTGTTTGTTAAAAGACACATGTATAAGTCAAGATTGTGTGTTAAACGACTGAATGGATGGGATATCTTGTTGGGCAAGAAGCACATCATGAAGACTGTATATTTACCTTAATCATTGAGAGTGGGATAAGTGTTGAAAGAGAAGAAAGTCACAACAGGTCTAGTCACAGCGAAGACACACAGATATCCTCAAAGGCTCTAAACAAATAGTGGAGAAAGACAGTTACAGTGACGCCACCTCAGCAGTTCTGTGCTGTACTGGGTTTATATTTGTGTGTTTTCACAGTTGTACGCCTCAACGGTTTAACCACAAACTGTGACTTTCTAGACTTGTAAAATGATCTTTTAAATGAATAAACATTATGTATTGACTGCTGTTTATTCATATGCAACAAACTCTGGGAAGCCCTTTGAGACACCCGTGTTGTGATATAGGGCTCTTCAAATAAAAGTGAATTGAACTGAATGTATAAATGATGGCAAGGTACAAATAGGATAAAAAAATGTATCTCATTATTAACTGAAATAGAGGGGAAATTAATGCTGCCACAAGTGCATAATTCTTTGGGTATGGCCTTTTTACCAAGTGGGGAGTTGATTTGAAAAGTTGAAAAGCTGAATTTCCTTTTTTTTAATGTTTTATTTTTATTTTTCATTGGACAAAATTACGGCCACATTCATACACCACAAGACCACGCTCCTGACCCGCAATGGCAGGGTCAGAGGTGGCAGCCAAAACAACAAAACAAAACATAACATAACAAAACCAGAATCATAACTGCTTAGAGAGACACATCCGTTAACCTCACACCTCCTACTGTACGTCCCACAAGTTCTGAGTCCATGTGGTGTATATCAGGTATATAGAGATGAGTCCATGTGGTGTATATCAGGTATATAGAGATGAGTCCATGTGGTGTATATCAGGTGTATAGAGCTGAGTCCATGTGGTGTATATCAGGTATATAGAGATGAGTCCATGTGGTGTATATCAGGTATATAGGGATGAGTCCATGTGGTGTATATCAGGTGTATAGAGCTGAGTCCATGTGGTGTATATCAGGTACAGTATATAGAGCTGATTCCAGGTGGTGTATATCAGGTACAGTATATAGAGCTGATTCCATGTGGTGTGCTGGCAAACTTTCCATGTAGTTTAAGAATGGTGGCCATATCTTCTAGAACATCCTACTTTCCTATGCAATAGGTTATTTTCTCCAAGTTCACGCAGCTGTTGACTTCTAACCACATTTTGATTGGAAGGTGGGTGTCTAATTTTCATTTTCTAGAAACACATTTCTTGCCGACTGTCAGAAAGGTTTCTGTCAGTTTCTTGGCACACTTGGATAGTTTGAGTTTAGTTAGATTCCCTAGTAGACAGACTTCAGGGTCCAGTGGGAATGTAACCCCGTGGATATTGGTTTCAAACACTCCCTGTCAAAACCCCGTAAAATTAGAACGCTGCCAGATAGAATGAATGGATGTTCCTTCGTCTGTACCCCATCTAAAACACAAAGGTGATACATTAGTTATATTTCTAAATTTATTTTTTGTGGAGTAATATACAGCTGATGGAGGAAGTTGAAATGGATCTGTCTATACCTAGCATTTAAAGTAGAGGTGACTCCATCTTTACACAGCTTCCTCCATAACTGTAATTCAATGGTGATTCCTTGATCTCCTTCCCATTTAGCCCTTACTCTGTCTCTATCTGGTATCACTATAGAGTACATACAATTCTTTTTATAACTCTGTTTGGTGTTTTTCTACATCCTTGAAATTGTTCTTAAATAATGGTTGGTCAGCTGTGGCACAGATGTTCAACTGGTGACATAGGAGGTAGATTCCATTTTCCCTTTTTATAAATCCTGATAACATCACATAGCTGGAGAAAGGAGACAGGGCTGGATTTTCTGATGTGATGATTACCTTTCTATCTTCATTTTCGGATCCAACATTAACACTTAATACTAAAAGTTGCCAACACAAGTGTTAATTGGTAAGGCTGCGCTCATCCTGCTGGCATTATTGTAAAGGACTTTTAATGACTGTTGTTCCTACAGCCAGTCTGCTTTTCGGTGCTACTTGCCAAGAAAACTGCATTTTTACCTCATCCTGTTGTAACATCTTCACATTAATCTTTCAATAAAAAGGCTAGAATTCTGTGCTGTCAACATAGTTAATTTTCCTCAAGTTATTGAAATCTAAATTTTGTCCAATGTATTCTATGGAAGATAGAAATTCAATACCACTGTGCTGTACAGAATTTTTTACTCCAACAACTATGCCATGGAACAAAATTCATACTTTGCTGTGATGCTGAAACCCCTGAAGCAAGGAACCATGGCCCTGGATGCTACGATTAAACTCTGGGGTATTTCAAAGCAAGAAAATCAAACAAATACATTGTGTGAATCACTGCCAAAAGAGTCAGTAATGTAGACAGTATGTGCAGTGGATGGTCTGGTAAAAATGAGGGCAAATGCTGAGAAATGAGGTCATCGGGTTCCGACATCTAACTGGGCATGAATATTTATTCACAAATATTTGCCCAGAAAACACGAAAAATCACTTCAGCATTTAAAATATTCATTAAGAAGCTAGTCTTGGTAGGTACTCTTTTAGAGTGAGACATGCACAAAAGAGTCAGAAATTGTGGGTGTATTGTGGCCAGAGGCATGTTCTTCTGGATTAGTGTGGACAGATAGTTCAGTGTATCTACAATAACTTGTGCGCCTGGGTTGAGGTTAAAAACAGTCTTCATATACAAATGAAAAATTCTGTAGTATCTCTTTGGGTGTTTTGTCTTTTTTGTATTTTCTAGTCAACAACAACTTTATTTTGTGTAAAGGTGTGGGGATATAAGGGATTAGATTATATTTGTAGTAAAGTAATGGGGGTGAGGATAAAACACTGTATTTAATATTTTCTAACTGGATAAATTAACCAAACTCTCAAGGTGCTGACGTTTTGTCATTAATTTTACATACAGACTGTATCGAAGAGCCTGTCATTTGTTAATCTGTAAAACTTCTTTTTCAAACTTTCAAGCATAATTTATGTACATACAGACAAATAACAGAACCAAACCAATAGATGTACATACAGGTAGCCGAACAACAAAAAAAACATACATACACATATACCTGAATACAAGTGCACAGACACATTTGTGGTGTTGTATTTTACAGTGGTACCGTCACCCCTTTGGGGCGGCTGTGGCTCAGTTGGTAGAGTGGGTTGTCCAATGGCCAAAGGGTTGGAGCGTCGAATCCTGGCACCCCACATGTTGAAGTGTCTTATTTGTAAGCACAGAAAATAGCTAACAAATATAAATTCAGTGCCATATAATTCCAGTAATTAGAAACTTTTCAACAAATTTTCAACAAATAAGAACAAAATAATATCAAACTAGCTTTTTGTCTTTCTCTCTGTTGTGTCTGTGTGTGTTTGTGCATGAGTGAGTGTGTGTGTTTCTGTCTGTGGGTGTTTGTACAACACTGTAAAACCCCAGTAAATAATAACTTTTCAACACATTTTCAACATATTTTCAACATATAAGAACAGGACAAAATACATCAAAATGAGTTCTTTTTCTCGTTCTCTTTAATATATTGTGTAATATTATATTTTTTCCTTCCCTCCAATTTTCTGTGGCCCCCCAAGTGCCCCCTGGCGGCCCCCACTTTGAAAACCACTGTTCTAGACCAGGGGTCCCCAACCCCCAGTCCACGTGCCGGTCCATGGATCATTTGGTACCGGTCTGCAAAAAAAAATCCTTCATGGTACAAATTATAGTATTTTTACTTGAGCTTCCGGATCTTATTTTGAAAAACAACTGTTTCCGCCTTTGTCGATTGTGAAGGTATTGTGGGTACATCGCATGGCTTTAAAATGTTGGCATCCTGAAGTGAATGAGATTTGTCACTTGATTGACTGTCTGACCAGTCACTGGAGTCACTGAGCATGTGTGCATAACCACACATTATAGCACGCTAGTGAGTTAACCAGTGCGGACCGGACGCGGATTGACAGTGCTGGTCTGTGCAGGTTGGACCTGGGTCCGTGCCGGTCTGGTGGATGTATAAACCTGTGTCTGATCGTTGTCAGTTCCTTTTGATTCTCTGTTGGCGTTTCGCGGAAAAACGTAAATATTCTTAAGTCGCTACGTCGGCGGGAAATGGTCCAATTGTCACAAAAAAAATCACAACATTTTTACAGATTTTAAAACTCAGTGACTAATAAGGTACCAGGTTAAAACACGCACCATTGATTATTGAAAAGATGACAGGCTTTGAAGTGAACCGGCCGGATATCTCAGTTGGTAAGTCACCGAACTGGCGCACATGGGACTCGGGTTCAATTCTTGGACTGAGTTGGTTCTGTCAAGAAAGACATTTGATGTATTATCCCTTATTATTTTAATATAATAATTTTATAATAATAAAAGATAATACAATATTCATCCATCCATCTATCTATCCATCCATCCTCAACTGCTTATCCGGGGCCGGGTCGCGGGGGCAGCAGTCTAAGCAGGGAGGCCCAGACCTCCCT
>JAPTHA010000005.1:5485994-5510949 GCA_029814585.1 Gymnapogon annona | reverse complement strand
AACCTCAGCATCTTCATCTCTGCTCCCTCCAGCTCTGCCTCCTGTCTTTTCCTCAGTGCCACTGTCTCTAGTCCATAAACATGGCTGGTCTCACCACAGTTTTATACACCTTTCCTTTCATTTTAGCTGAAACTCTTCTATCGCACATCTTGCTACCTTTCCACCCGGTCTCCTGGACACACAATATGTCTACCTTTCTCCTCTGCATCATATCCACCAACTATATCTACCTTTTCCTGTCATAGTTCTAACATTCAGAGTCCCTACTGTCAGACCTAGACCCCTAGTTTTCCTCTTCTCTCTCTTCCTACCAACGCACCTTCCTCCTCTCCTTCTTTGACCAACAGTAGTCCAATTTCCACCGGCACCATGTAAGTCAACAGCACCGATGGCGGTTGTTGTTAACCTGGGCCTCGACCGATCCGGTACTAGAAGTCTTAAGTGTTATTCGCATATTTGGTTTTGGCAAAAGGTTTTACGTTGGATGCCCTTCCTGACACAACCCTCTGTATTTCTCCGGGCTTGGGACCAGCACAAGAAGACACTGGCTTGTGCCCCCTTGTGGCTACATTTCTGAACATTTTGCAGTGGTCTCTTTAATTTTTTACCAGAGCTGTAGGTATCTTTTTTTCTGTCATTTTTGCACCTTCTCTTTGGAACTATAATGATATAGAAATAATAAATGACACATCGAAAAATTTAAAAATATATATTTTGTTGTCTATTATCCCCATCGTTCTATCCCCAGTCTGAGCTCTGCTTTTGAAGTACACCCTTCTCATAAATAGAACGACTGATCATTGTATTTTTTCAATCTGTTAACTGGTTTTCTTCTTATTCATGTGGTCATGACTTCTTTGCAACCATTGATAATAACTTGTAAATTCTCCAAAACCAATATAATAACCATTAGGGTTCCGCAAAGGATCGATTTTAATTTTCCAAATGAGTCCTGGCTATTGCAAGTATCAAAAACAGGAGTCATCACTGTGTACATGTCAATACTGACAAATTAATAACAATGTGTGTGAATCTATCATAGTCTGTTCCTAAAGGGAATCTGTGAGACTAACTTCATATCTAGATCTGTTTTCTCTATAGGTGCTTTGCCACTGTGGAAGCCTTTTGTAGTTCTCAGAACCTTTTTAGTTCGTATTTTTTAACCCATTCCCACAGCATAGAAAGTATGACGATAGTTCTGAGAACCTTTTTAGGTTCTACTCTCAACATGTGTGGACAATATTCATTTTATATTATGAGGGAAATATATATGTGCACATTTTTCATAATTTTGTCACTGAATGCAAAACATGTTAGAAATTCTGATCAGAGTTCAGTGATTGAAGATGAACCGATCAGATTTTGTGATCAAAGGTGAAGTAACTGATCAGATTTTAGTGATCAAAGATTAAGTGATCAGATTTCAGTGATTTAAAACTGAACTTTTGTCACATTTGACAGTTTTGTCTATTTGTCTCATTTCCATCCACTTAACTGTTGATCCAGGATGTAATATCTTTATGTGATTCTTTTTTGTAATGTCCATAAACTGAGGGGACCCAAGCACGTCTACACACACTATAAAACTAAAGTATAGCTGCAGAATCCATACACATGCTGCAGAAATCTCCAGAAAATTGATGGAGTGTGTACATGATCCATTGTGTCGTGGAGTAATGTAGCATAAATGAATTATGCTGGATGTGGTTTCCAACTTGTTAGCATCTGTCATACAGAATCCCATCCATCCAGCCATCAAACAACATTCAAGGTCATTGACCCACTGACACTTCATCAGTTTTGTACTTTGCTGTAGTGATGCTCTGCATGAAATCTTTCCCATCATACCTCTCCTGTCAATGCCCAGATTGGACAGCTGACATCATCCATCTGTCCTGACAAACACGCAGTCTGCTGGGGATACACATGACCTGCTGTGCATCAATAAGACTGCAGTAAGGAGAAGGGGAACCCACGTGTAGCTGGGAGGGCGTGGACGCACCACATACTCCATATATACTGTCTATAGTATATACAGAATATGTATAGAACATGAGTCCATGGCAGGCAGACTGAAGACCAAGCAGAACTAGTCTGTAAATAATTCATGACCATGACTATTCTCTCATCTACACAAAATACCTTGCATATACCCATGTTTGTTTAATTCTTGCACAGTTTTTACTGTTTTTAATAAAAAAATTGATTTGTTATCTTTACTTGCTCTACCTCAGCCGAAGAATACATTCATTTTATTTCTCTCTTTTTTTTCATTATCCTTTGTCTGTTTGTTTGGTGGCAAAGACACCCTTCACAAAACCACCACATGCCCCATCGAGGTAGGGTGTAGGGGTTTTGTCGGATCTCTGCAGTTCGCCTACTCCGCGACCTTGGATGCATTGGAGCTGGACGTCGGAAAGCCATGAGGGAACTGGCAGAGGAGGCAGAGAAGAGCAGTTTCTGGCTGTGGCTGAGGAGGAGAGATAGGGGTGGGGCACCAACACCTAGGGCATCAGCAGGGGCTGGCAAGGGAGAGATCCTTGCCATCACTCCGCCACTGAGAGATGTACTGGGGTTAAAGGAGCGAAACATCCATGACTGGTGGTCCCCAGCTGATGACCCGCTCATGCCCAGGGGTGTACAGTCAGCACATTCACAGCTCATTCAAAAGGCACTGGTGGAGGTGCGTCAGGCAGTAGTGCCCAGCAGGTAGACCATCAACATGTATCTTCAAATTTGAATACTACATTTAATATAATTTTTTTTTTTTGTTGTTTCTTTGCTTTTCTTTTCTGGAGTTGAAGAACACATTAAACCCCATTAGGTCTTAATACAGTTCCCTCTGAATTCTTTAGTCTCAGTACTTAACCCTAACCTTTAACAATTATGCACTCATCCGCATCATCTGACACTGTAGGCAACCGATTACTGTAACACAAACCATTGTCTGTAGAGCATTTTCAGTTTTCAGATGCAATTTAGTTTCACAAGAGTGTGATTTCTCTCTGACAGGGTTGACTGTCATGAAAATATTAATGAGTTTGAAGTATTTAGCTGTGCCTTGTGCCTTTAAAAACGTGGTTTTCAGTGAACCATTAAAAAAAGCTATGTATGAGATTCTCTTAATGTGCTCCACTGTTAAATGTTAATGCTGCACTTATTTTTATGAGGGTATCTGTTTAATTTTTCATAATTCCACCATTCTGGGATTCTACACACTTCTGTGTAAATGACACGGACTATGGTTATCCTGGGGTACTTTCAGACAGTTGTGTTCAATCTTTGCCGTGATTTTCTCAGATACAACTCGACTGGTCAACACTGTCGTTTCCTTTTTCCATGGCAAAACGAAAGTAGCTCATATATATGTGTATTTAGTTTTTGATTTAGACTATTAGGAGACGGCTGCAGAAGGAAGAAGCCCTCGTGTCATCTCATTTGATCTCCCACTACCTTAAATCCCATGACATCAGACTCTTTATTGGGCCTGTAGTCAATGTAGGACTTGACACTCGCATGTTGGCTGTTAATAGATTAATTACACGTAATACTGACTTAAAGCAGGCGAATATAAACATTGTTGCTGTTTATTAATTATTGTTTTTCATAGCGAGAATGAGGATGCTTTTTAATGACTTTTGAAGTTGTTTTTCCTGTTTTTTTTTACCTACCCCCATTTCTCAGACGTGCACGTCAGTCCATGCTGTACTGCACTCATATCAGACTTCTCTTACTTGTCCCTCCATCTCCTTCGCTGGTCCTCCCGTTTCAGTGACCGCATGTTGATGTACGTTAACCTTTGAAACACAGTAAATGAGGGAAAAAAACCCATCTGTCTGAAATTCCCTCTGCTGTGACATTAGTTTTCTGTTGGTAGTGAGGGGTTCCCCTGAATTTAATGGGAACATTCTCTAATTACCTGTGCTTAGGAAGGGCTGTTTCATACTTTTTTTTTCACTGGTTAAAAAAAATGTCTGGTATGATGTTCACGTCCCTTATATGCATAAGACAAAGGGCGTTGAAAAGTGGATATTAGGTTCATACATATTCCAGCCGCAAGTTGTATGAAAAATCTCACACCTTTTGTACATCACCACTTTCTTCCGCAACTGAGAGGATATTTTCAATTTCAAAAGCACTCTCCTGTTTTTCCAGGCTTGGGTGGAGGTTAAGCTAAGGGTTAATCGAAAAGAGTATTTTATTGACGCTATTCACTGTAGCTGAGAGATTGAACAGAATGGAAGCTGAGTGGTGTGGCTGTGTCGAGGTGTTTCAAGCTGTCTGCCAGGTGAACAGATGCCATGGTGTGACGGATGTTATACCTTTGCCCGACGCGCCTCTCCCTGAGTGCAGGAGCTCCACAGCCAATGACAGATAAATGTGACATCCTGTACACGCACCACAAATACACATCGAAACACACTCCAGTCACTCGGCAAGAGCCACAAGTGTCTGATAGCCAAGATGTCCTCTATTACCTCGGGTGGTTCTAATTTTCACCAAACACCAGACATTGTTGTTCTCATTGCTGGTCTGAGGAGCACAGCTGCTATAGGATTTCCACTCTCTTCCACTTACAGATTGATCAGCGTCGGTCAATAATAACTAAACACTTGCATCTTAATTAGAGCCACCGTGGGAATGAATCACCGCGTACTAGGTCTCCTCTGTGGACGCGCACACAGTAGACCAGCGTTCATTTCAGCAGTTAAACCACACGTAAAGGTTTGACCAACTCTCATCTTATGTCTGCATCGTATCATAGCATTTTCACACCTCAAAATGACTAGTTTGTATTGTTCTGTAACACCATCTGCAGTATTTTGTTTGTACATATACAGTATATACACTCAACAAAAATATAAACGCAACACTTTTGTGCTCACGATCACACATTTAGACAGATTTGTGAACAATGTTTGAGAGAAATGGTAATAGTGTGTATATGGAATGAATTTTAGATCTTTAAGTCCATCTCATGAAAAATGGGAGCAAAAACAAAAGTGTTGCGTTTATATTTTTGTTGAGTGTGTGTGTGTGTGTGTGTGTGTTACATTTGTCAGTTTCAGAATAAAGGGTAATCATCTTATGTGTGGATAAAATTACGTTGAGACACATTTATAACTAAAGTCTCACCTGTCAGAGGTTGTTAAACATGGAATAAACATAGAAGCTAATTTTACAGTATGCATGAATTTCAGATGGAAAATATTCATATTTTTTCAGGTTGCGATGCATTTGTATTTATTGAAGTTAATTAGTAATCCACACATTGGTATTTACATTTAAAATACTGTATATTTAACTTTTATTCATTATTTTGGTTGTGTGATCTTATTGATAAATTTGGCACATTATCCACTTTACAGACATTGTACATATGTGGTCATTGTAAATTAAATAACAGCACTGTCAAAAAAACATTCCAGTTCAGCTAAATTTCAGTTTAATTGGAACATTTTTCAGTATAATGTAATATTTACAGATCTTCTTGAATGTAGGTGTTGCAGTAACTAATGGGTTTGTGGCATTTAAGTCCATTTATTGTATGTCCATACTTTAGACTGAAGTGTTTGTCTTTAATCTGAATTAACTGACAGAGTTTGTTTATCGTGTTGTCTTGTTCTGCTGAAAAATTAATAATGCATAATTACTAAAAATCTTGCAGGTCTGGCTTCTGAACTTGAACTTGCACCAAGTCTGAGTTGCACTGGACTGTAAATGTTTTTGATTCAACATAAAACTCCATTGGGGCCAAAATAGGCTCCCACAATCTGGGTAATTAATGGAAACACTGCAGTAGTGTGTAAGCCAGGAAACTGTCAACTGATGTTTACTTTATCGAGATATTGTCAGGATAACATAATCCTTTAATCCTTTATTAGTCCCACAGCAAGGACTCATAATGTTGGTCCAAAATGATGCAAAAATTCAACCTCTAGATGGAAAACAACAGAATGACAGCATCCATAGCATATGCCTCTAGAAACCCAATTTTATAAGTGACGCTGAGGTGGATAATGATTGTACTTTAATACAGTGGTTTTCAACCACTGTGCCGTGAGAGACCGTCAGGTGTGCCGTGAGAAATTCTCCAATTTCACCCAGTATTCAGGAGTGCCCAATACGTCGATCGTGATCTACCAGTTGATCGCGAAGGTATTGTGGGTACATCGCATGACATTAAAATGTAGGCATCAGCCTATTATCCTGAAGTGAATGAAATGTCACTTGATTGACAGTCGGTCTGACCAGTCACTTAGCATGCGCGCATAACCGCGCATTATAGCAAGCTAGTGAGTTGACCAGTGCAGACCGGACCCGGACGCATGCGAACCGGACCGTGCGGGTCGGACCTGGGTCCGTGCATAAACCTGTGCCTGATCGTTGTCAGTTCCTTTTGATTCTCTGTTGGCGTTTTGCGGAAGAACGTAAATATTCTTACGTCGCTTTGTCGGCGGGGAATTGGCGGGGTCCAACTGTCACAAAAAATCACACAACATTTTTACAGATTTTAGAACTCAGTGACACATAAAGCACCAGGTTAAAAGGCGTACTGTCGATTGAGAAAATGACAGGCTATTAAGTGAACTGCCTGGATATCTCAGTCGGTAAGGCACCGGTTTAGTGCATGGGGGACCCAGGTTCGATTCCTGGGATGAGCGTTCAGTGGGTTGTCTTAAGATGAGCATCTGATGTATTATCTTTTATTATACTGTAATTTCCGGTCTATAAGCCGTGACTTTTGTCACACACTTTCAACCCGGCGGCTTATGCAATGTTGCGGCTAATTTATGCTTTTTTTTTTGTAACAGCCGCCAGGGGCACTCGAGCAGAGAAGGTCAGAGTGAGACAGGTGGAATATATGTGTCGAGGAAGACACAAGTTTAATGTAACGTTGTGCTTTGTGCATGAATAAAGTTAGCATGAACAGACCCTCATCATGGAAAATGCAAGAAGAAATGCATATAACGCAGCTTTCAAATTAAAAGCAACCAAGCTGGCCGATAAGGAAGGAAACAGAACTGCTGCACGTAAAGTTGTCATCAATGAATCGATGCTGAGACGCTGGACTGAGACGTTGTGCAACTACCGTGTTGCTGCAGTGTTCCTAGCGCGTCTCTGCAACTTTTACCGGTATATTTTTTTTTTTTTAAACAGCCCTGTTAGTGCTGTGCAACTACCATATTGCTGCAGTGTTACTGGCGTGTCTCTGCGACTTTTACCAGTGTGTTTTGTTTTTTTTTTTAAACAGCCCTGTTAGTGCTGTGGAACTACCGTATTGCTGCAGTGTTACTGGAGCGTCTCTGCAACTTTTACCGGTGTGTTTTTTCTTTTTTAAACAGCTGTCAGTGCTGTGCTATTACCGTAATAGATAGTAATAGACTGTCCTATAATCCTCTCACCAGATAACCCAGCAGTATTTACAATTTATGTTTGGCATGGTTATTGAGACATGTTTCTCTCTGCGTAAACTGTTTAAGTGACGATTGAGGTGAGGTGATTGTTTTAAGGCAGTTTCATACATTTGGCATTTCCAGTGCTCATAATATGAACATTAACTTAATCTAACCTGGTCAGTGGAAAATGTACTGGCAGCTTCCCTCTAAATGTGAATTATATAGCACCGGAGCATGCTCACAAACTGTTACTTTCCCTCTACTGCTGGGAAAATGTGATTTATGCGTTTTGTTCAAGCTTTTGTTTGCCTGTAGACGAAGAGCTTCATGACAAATACACGGAAGCCAAATAAATTGGTTTTGGCAGCGAAAAAGAACAGGTGTATGTGCTGCCCTCAAAATAGCATATCCAAGTGTCGATCAGCACAAATAAATGGTCAGTGAGTCTAGTTCAGCAGGATTAAACCCAGCAAATCCACTCTGCAAATTAATTACAGCTGGAATGAAATGGAGTCCAGAAGGTGTTTTCCAGGAGTGGCTTAGTGGCCCTCCATGGTTGAAAGACCACATGTATGTACCATATACGAGCTGCCTTTACATCTTATAGCCACAGTGGCCTATAAATCAGAAGGGAAATAAAACTGTACAGCTTTATTAGCAGACACGATTAGAAAACAAATGGAGACAAGACCAGAGGGGGAGGATCAGTAAAATTCTTACAACTATATTTTTCCTGCACAAAAACATGATTTATAAAGAAAAAGAGCAGAAGTCTTTCATGTACCTGCACATCTATCCCTATGCCAGCAACCACTGAATTGAAAAGCATCTGAGAATAATTAAAGCTGGGGCAATAGACTAGTTTAAACAGCTGATGCAAAGCCTTTTAAAAGTCTTAAAAGGGAACCTTGTTTTTTTGTTCGAGATAAAGGATATGATCTATTGCCTTAAGCCGCAGCTTAAAAGTGGATCCCACTTTTTTCCAAATATCAAAATATATATATTTTTTTTTCAGCGATAATGAGACAGCAGGAAAGATAATCCCAACTTTTTCTTGAACAAAGATGTGATGTCTGAAAATGCTTCGTATGATTAAGAGGATGAGATTCAATGTGGATGTAGAAAATCTCAGAGGTAAGAGTATTGTTTGTTTTTTTTGTCCAATATTAATGTAAACAGAGACAAAACAACACAATACAGATATGCCTGTGGTGTACATCATGTGTCCCACTGTGAAGAAACATTATGAACACAAACCATGAGAGCACAGGGACTCTGTACACATCCACTATATTTCCCAGTTGTGTCCCAGGTTTGATTATGGTCTTGTAAATGGTATTTGAATACACAGAGACCTGCATATCACTTCTGTATACATGATAAATATGAGCACAGGACAGTGATGTTTACAACTTATCATGGATATTCACTCGGGTCCACTGGCTTTAGAACACAGAGCTGTGTTGGTATAGAGTTAAATGTCAACATCTGCATTTTGGATTTGTGTTATTATTCATCACTAGTCACCAATTGTTAGTGACAGAAGACGAAATCAAGTAAACAAGTCCTGCAGATGTTTATCTTGTCATTTATTTATGTAGGTCAAGGAGGATAAAGATCTGCAAACGTAACAGATGGCAGAGAGTTGTAACGTTTCTGTTGTATGGATACTTTTAGAGTACTACAGCTACAGTATCCAGTGTCTCAAAACCACAATGAGTTGTGAGATACTGAAATCATGGGCTGCAGTATTTGCATATGCAAACACAAAGGTAGGAGGATACTTGATCAACAATTTCCTGGATAGGGTTGTGCACATTTACACAGTCACTGTCTAGAGCTGACAGAACAAGCATGAATCTCTTACCTGGAAAAATAAGAGTAATTGTACTATTGAGTAACAATAACAGGCTACAAAGCTTGGCAACAAAAGCTACAAAGGAAGTATACAGATGCAATCTAGTTCACTGTTCTCCTGGTTAACATCATCCTAGTTCACAATGGTACAAAAGAATTGAACATTAAGGATGCACGCACCCATGGCACTTTTTTCCCAGAAGAAGTACAAGTACTTACATTTGAGCACTTGTCGATACCGAGTACTGATTTGAGCACTTCATAATACCATTACAGTTCTTAGTTATTTTTTAAAATGTGTTTTTTGTCATTACAGTCTGACTGACAAAATGCTGCTAATCATATTTGACCATATGGTTGTGTTGAACAACACAGTGTCATAAATTCCACTAAATTACTAACTCACACGCAACATATGGTTGTTACCTCCATGTTAACATTCAACTGAAAAAACAAACATACATGGTTACATATTTCACTTAAAGGTAACAAGATATTTAATTGTCAGCATAAATCTGTTATTGCGTCGTAGTGCCTTTTCCATGTACAAAAAATGTGCATGTGCTCTGCATTGAACCAATACTAAGGGTGGGTGATGTATAGAATATATAGTACTCCATGTGTCAGGGCTTGGCTCACATACGATATATAAAATAACTCTATTGCCTACATAGAGTAATAAGTGTCACACTAGGGTCAGCAGTCGTTTCACTTCTGTCGTTCGGTCATCTTGCTCTCACAATACTCGCTCCCTCCCTCCATCCAGAAGACTGTCTGCTGCACATGCACATTTGTTTATCAGGAAAGGAGAAAGACCCAGAGTAACATGGAAAGTCAGATGATATTGTCCTAAAGAAAAATCGTAGTGGCTTTGTTATCTGTCATGGCAATAGTTCAGGTTTTTCAAGGATGACCAACACAACACATTTTTTTACCATGGACATTTGAAAAGAACACACTCTAATAGGTGATCATGTCATGCATGAAAGAGTTTCATTACATTTAAACAGTGACATGGAGGACATTTATACATACCAAGAAATAAATCTTGTATTGCAATATCGATTTAAATTGTTGTGATAATGGTTCATGTCCATCGTGCAGCTCTACACGACACTGGCATCTGCGTCCGTTGGCCTTCGCTGACACTCTGAGCAAAATGAACCTTAGGAATGGAAACATGAACAAAATCAAGACTCCAATTCGTAGGAATTTGTTCATTTTGTTCATGTTTCCATTCCACAAATGGCGCCAGTGTCTAAAGGACCTTTTTTTTTTTTAAACCCAAATATTCCATCTGGCAGTTTGTAAGCTCGGAGAAACTACAAATGCAAATTACTTATATGGTGTAGAAGACAAGTAAGCACTGTCAACAAGGAGTCTGTTGCTTTCAGACTGTTCATTAGCAAAAGCTCAGTGACAAATGGAGATAATATGGTAGCTTGGAGGATGAGGATTCCCAGCTACCTGTACCACTAATTACATTTCATCACAGTCCTAATGGGTAGCGAATTAAATCTGATGGGTGTTTGAATCCTACACCACAGCAACATTAAAACAATGTGTGTACATGCAGGACTGTACACTGTTTGCAATTTTTCCACGTTAGGATGCATCATCTTGTGCATCTGTAGAGGCGCACCGATCGTCATCTGTTTTCCTGGTTAGTGAAAGCATGTTTCCTCCGCTGTCTGTGTCGGGTCAGGGAGGGGAGCACAGAAGCCCCAATTGGGAAAAAGCAACTGGTTTATGACAGATGGTGTCACTGGAAAGTCATTTATTTCCCACTGCAGATCAATATGGGTAATTCAAGCCATAACGCCTCTGGTCCCACACTGGAGTGGGCTGTAAGGCTGTGTGTTTCCCCCCAGTGCGGCTGTGAAGGGCAAACTCATTGTATTCTTTAATGATCTGCAGTTATTCCTTTTGGGAGCTGAGGCTTCTTAGGTGTAGCAGAGAGAAAGCAAGCTTCATCTCCTCTCCACAGATTCATCTCTCGCAGGAATCGGTGCTGCTTGTTAACACTTGAAGTAGTCAGAGAGGGGGAAAGGAAATTGCTACTGACTTGGATTAGGTACATGGCGGAGCTCACCCTGCTGTTCATTGCGACATTATTGATAGAGAGATGTATGCGCTGTGCCTTGAGATATATTAATACTTTGATATTGCTCCTAAATATAAACCATAAACCACAACATGTTTTATTTTGTTGCTATATAAAAAGGAAATTAGACACAAATAATTTTGCATTGTGGTTGAAACTTTCATTTAATAAACATGGACCTTTCGTGTTGACAAATCAGTTGCTGTTTGGTCCCATTATACACCTTCACCTCCTAACTATTACTGTATTGCACTATTGCTGCTGCTCTAAGCTGATATTTCTAACATGTTGTGTTTTCAAACTAATTAATATGTATGATTAGCCCAAATGGCCAATCACTGTTTCTCTGACTGTTTAACGACTGAATTTTCGGTGTGAATGAAATTGCATGCAACCTGACGGTTATGTGCAGTTTTAAACTATTCTTATTGGTCAGAACCTGATATTTCCCAAAGAGCAACATTTCAGAAAATTGAAGGTAGAACATTTGTACAACAAACCTAGTGAAGAAGTAGTTCACCATCATAGAAGGTGTCCTGCTTTTATTCCATTTTATAGAAATTTCATGTATGGTCACTTGTTATTACATCTCTTTCATCTGTTTTATGCTTTTTTTTTTACATTTTATTTCTTGTACTATTACTTGTTGAACTCTTCTTAATTAGTGTGTAATCAAATATCAATGTATTTCTTATTTCACCCCCGTCTTAAACCTTTTTATGAAAATGTTATTTTATTCCTTGCAAATTTTTAACTGATATGAAGCACTTCAGGTTGCAATATCCTGTATGAAAGGTGCTATACAAATAGTTATTATTATTATTATTATTATTATATCTGTTGCATTGGTGAGCACACATTCCATAAGTACCTATCAAAACACTGTTATTCAAGCGGTCTGAGAGGAAATTGAGAGTTCTACCCAGTTCTGTGGAGTTTTCAGATTACATTAATTACATCAGTCATGATTGCACAAGTGCCTTCACTTGGAAGCTCTGAAAATTGTCTTCTCTTTTCCAAACCAGAGTGAAACGCTTTCACATTATCTGTATTTCCTTAGGTTGTTTTCAGAGTTCAACTAGAATTAAATCCAGTCATCACCTGAATAAATCAGTTTACACAGATGTCATATAGTCATTTGAGTAGTGCTGAGAGGAATAAACTGCAGGAGGAAGATGTTTTGTTTTTCCATGTTTTTCTCTGATTTCAGTTCTTGCAGCTTTAAGTAAAATGTCAGACAGCGTGAACAGAATTACTGTATTATTTCTCAGCTCTTTTTCTGAGTATTCTAAGTGACCATATATTGTAAGACCTCACACGGTGCATTGCCTTTCTTCTCCCCCCCCTCCCTTTTAGTTAAGCCCCTACCACTCTCGCCATTGGAGGCCCAGTCGTCCATGCCATTGGGTGGAATGGGAGAGCGGCAGGCCTTGGAGTTGCGGGTCCGAGCAGTAGAGGAGGAGAACAGGGCATTACGACGAGAGCTAAGCCGACCTCCGAGAAGCCCAGCAGCGCGCCTTCCAAATGGCGGTCACCGTGGCAACCAAAGTCGAACCCATTCAGAGGAGGGTACGGGTGACAATGAGGGCCAGAAAGCCGTGGCAGTGGGAAACACCTCCGACTGTGTGCAGCAACCAGTGGTGGATAAGTGTGAGGTGAGAGAGCAACCAAACCCCTTTTAAGTGGAACTAACAAGTACCTTACTGTCGTCGCGCAATTCACAGCCAGCCTGCAACCCTAATGTAAAAAGATCTTGGAGATGCTTTTGAAAAACCGATATGCCATTAGCACAGTGTGAGTCCTTATTAAATGATGGATTAAGGCTTCTATTAACCTAATCCTCACCTAACAATGGCACTGGTTTGCTGTTGGGATGTGGATAATGAAAGAGCAATAATATAAGCTATGATCCTGTCATAGATATGATTGTATGACCCATAGTGCACTTGAAGACCAGCCCTGGACTCAAAAGCATATCTGACTGGCAAACACAACATCTCCTCAGACGTGAAAGACAGCACATGGTTTCCAGTGGCTCGCAAAGTCACGCACGACATGGAAATAGGAGAAGTCTGCATAAACGTGACCTGTAAGGGTTTTTTTAGTTCACAAGTAAACCTTGCACAACAGAAGGACATACTTTACGAACAAACTCAATCACTTTTAAATTTATAAACCCAATGTTTCTAATTGGAAGTAAAATCTACTGTTGAAAAGAAGAAACAGTTCATTTTAGCCGTAAGTGACAGCAATATATCCAAGCCAACTTTTGCATTTTGGCTGTGATAATACTATTGCAAAAGATGAGTTATGATTTATGGGTTGAAATGGAACACTAAACAGTTACAGGACATAAAACTTGATCCACGGAGTTTAATGTTTCACCATAGCTACCTTGACACATGTTTCCTTGTGTAATGACATCTCCAAAAAACTCAGTATCGTTTTTCTTGTTGATGTATGGTTTAAATCAGAATACTGTGTGTATACAGTAATTGTATTTGTTTTGTCCTAATAAGATTATGTTTCTCCTAAGTTAAACCTGTAATTGTACCAGTGGAAAACATTTGCACCATAGACATGAATGTAATTGAATATTAGGAATTTTTGATGATTAAAATTGGACGTAAATTTTTCTGGTCACTAAAGGCAATGTCACAAATAACCTGGAAAAGTCATGTAATTGGAAAATCATTACCACAAACATTTAACGATTGAAATTGTGAACTTCGATAGAATTAATTCCCTTGAAATTTGGTGAGTAAAAATAAGAGCAAACCTTGCAGCCTTGTTAAAAACTATGTAATAAGTCAATAAATCTGGACCTGCACATCAAATTAGCCATCAAAAATGTAGGTGGGTCTATGGGTGCATGCATCTTTTTTTTTTTTTTATTGTTTTTTGGGTCATAGAACAATGAGCAGGTTCAGCATCAGTTTGTGGTCCAGCCAGCAGTCAGGACCTTGTGCTTTCTCACTGGCAGGTGGGTGATTTGTGCAGAGCTCTCTGAAAGTGATATGCCCTTAGATGGCTTCTTATCGCCACCTTCTACTTCGTCCTACATCAGCTGTCAGTCACATACACAGTGTTGTAAAGCTCATCAACTGCTGAGGAAGCAGAGGTCCTTCAGGGCCAGAAGACAGGTGTGGTGTGTGTGTTGGGGAAGGGATTTGGGGGGTTCTGGTGCAGCTGCCCTGACTGGAGTGCCCCTCCAGCCATGCTTGAACATGACCCTGCCCATTTATAGGGTTAGCCCGGCTGCCTTCACCCCTGTTGACTGTTGAAGGGGAGCTTTGACAGGAGGAGCTGGAACTGGAAGAAAACATTTGGAGTTGTCATTCCATGTGCTGCTGTTGTTTCTACTGTTCTCAGAAACACCGTACTGCCTTGAGACACCATGAAGTTTACAGTGCTGTGGGAGGGTTTGGGGTCTTGGAAGAGAGACCGGAGTGTGCTCTGTTTGAATGGTGTCTTGCAGGAGAAATGGCTCTGTACCTTAAACAAACAATGGGTGAAAATAGTGTTTGAAGACGATATAAGGATCATCACCGAGAAAGTCTGACGGTTATGAAACAGTCCTTTTGGCATGTGTGGTGTTTATGAGCCTAAGTTATGTCAACAGACAGAGAATGTCAGGTAGCAATACCTTTTTACTTTGGATTATCATAGAACTTTTAACATTGGTTCAAATTGGGAAAAAAACAAAACAAAACAACATTGGTTCACTGTGACGTGTGTATCCAAACCAGAGATTACGGTTGTTTTTATCAAAGGTAAAGTGCTAATATCTCTGTCTCCTCTGTAAACACCTCTGTCCACAATAGGGACTTAATGAATTTCGTCTTCACTGGCATCCTCCACTCTGTTCCTCACTATTTGCACAACATCATTAGTGGGAGAGGACAGACTTAGTTCAGTCTGTTTTCAACATTTAATCTCACTTATCATTATGTTCTCAGCGCCAATTTAAACAACTCCTCTTAATTGAAGAAATGGTAGTGAAAATTACTATCCATTTCACTAGGGCTGGAACCCTGAAGCACCAGAACCTGCATTTCCTCAAACAGCTCTTTGAGACCGACACCAAAACCAAGTCAGTCCCTATAGACCTCCATGTTAAAATGCCAAACTTTTCAGCAGAAGTGTTTACTGCCTGCTACCTACAAAAAATGTTTTGTGCTTAGACAGTTTTCATTCATGACAACTGTACTGAATTTGACTTTTTTATATATCGTACCTGTTTATATTTTATATATATGGCCAGAGGTTGTGCATGTTTGAGGAACACGGCTGTTTTCGTCACATACAGCGCAGTTGTAGTTGGTAAGATGTTGCATAAAAACGACTTTTACATGATCCTGTCAGTCTGAAGTGTTAAATTATGTTTAGCTACTGATCATTTTCTTCAGCAGAAATGATCAGTACATTAAACTCAACAGTATTGGTCTGTGGTCTACAAGTTGGTGGAAGCAGGAGCTTGATACCTGTTTTTTTTTTTTGTTTTGTTTCAGGTCCATGTTGTCCTTCTTCTTCAACTTCTTATGATTCCAAATATCTAAGAAAGCAGCAGTTAAATCCCACACTGTCAGCATTAGTCCATGAATCTGTGGGTAACGTCAAGGTGGAGATTACATTACTATCAACACTGCTCTGTGAAGCTATTGTAGAGGAAGTGAAACATTAAAGTGGAATTTGATGCTGGAAAGACTCCTCATTAAGAAAAACATATTTTGATGTTTGCACTGCATTGCAGGATTCACATTTGTTACAATGCACATGTTGACTGCTGATAGTTATTTTAATACCTTCCTCTGGTTAATCCTCTTTATGTGTTTCTCCACAGACCATCCACGTGGCCATTGTTTGTGCCGGTTACAACGCCAGTAGAGACGTGGTGACATTAGTGAAGTCTGTGTTGTTTCACAGGTACAGTATGCTACACACACACACACACGCACATACGCACGCACGCACACACGCAGCTGCATGTAATCCCAAACACTCATATGGATAGCTTCTGTATGCATTCTCTCCATATCCATGTAGCCTTTCTGATGTAGTAGATCTACTCTGAGGCCTGGAGGAAGAGCCCTTGCATGAAGTGACATACGAGCACTTCAATGTTAAAGGGTGTGAAACATCACTTAATGTTAGGTGTGAGCTATTAGCCTTATGTAAACAGGAATAATAAATGGTATATTATTGCATCAGGAATTGAGGATTCATCTGTAAGTGGTCAGTGTGCATCCAGCTTAACACCTTAATTAACTATAGAGTTAGTCGTGTATTAATCATAGGTGTAATGATGATTTCTTTTGGAGTTATTTAGCCCTTGTTCAAAGTACTTTGGGCTGACACACCTTCACACTGTGTCATTTCATTTTTTGTTTTATGACCATTTGAACCAGTTTCACAGTGTCTTTATGTTAACATTATATTTAATCTCAAAGAAAGAGTGATGAATTACTTGTACTTTATTGGCAGAGTTCCAAGAGTCTGTACTTTGCGCGAGTGTCTTACTTTTGTGACATCTTTTGCCTTTACATCACACACTTTAGTATACGTATATGAAGAACAAACTTGATTTTACTTTTACGACATTTGACAACAATTATTTTGCATCGTATGCAATCACTATATCTTAATTGACTTTCGTATGAATGGATATAACTGCAACACACAGACAATATAATGCATTCGTCCAATAGACTAACAGTTACAAATCATATAAAAATATGTATTTCATGTAAAAGATTTAATGATCAAAATGTAAAAGAAAAAAACATGAGTCAAAAATTCCATATTTTTATTAATGGAAAATTGTTCAGTTGAACTTTGTAAACAAATAAAGAATGCTTACTTTATTGTTTGTTAATGTTTTTATTTCAACCAATATATAAATACTATATGTGCACAGTACTTCTTTCTCAGCAGCATGTATCAAGATAAATTGGATGAAATGGTGACTCAACTGTGGAGAAAACGCTTTAACAGAAAATAGTGTGTGAGGTGCAAAATCCTAAATACACTTAGTTTAATTTTGTTGTTTGTTTTTAAACTCATTTGATAAGATTTTTGTGAACTCTAATCCCTATTGGTTTTTTAGCCCACAATCAGTACTGGTCAATCTCTGGTTTTCTATATATGTACAGTATATATATATATGTGTGTGTGTGTATGTGTATATGTTTGTGTGTGCGCATGGGATGTAAACAGAGGTAAACCATTCATTGATGTCAAGGCTCACAGTTATCAGTGTTCTGGGTTAAAAAGAAGTGTGTACTACGTGTCCATAGTTAACATAAACCCTAATGTTATACAGCTAACACACCATGACGTTTCAGAAACTCAAGAACTTTTAGGTTGTTTGGTTTTCATTATTGATATAAAACGCCTAAAGGTTAACTCAGACTTTTCAGAAGTTGATGTGATGCAATCTGTTGGGTGAGTCCGGCTTCAAACACAGGCTGTTTCTGCAGTTGCAAAGCAGCAATAAAAGCCCCCTTTATCTTTCAGCTCACAAATGATTTTTGGGTCCAGATGTTGGCTTGCTTAGAACACATTCGAAAGCAGATTAGAAGATTGAGATGATAAATTATTAGAAAATTAACACTAGAACTTGGGTCCACTATCCTCAAAGCATCAGCCCACAGCTTAGTGAATATTTCCAAGTGAAGGAGAGCTTGTGTTGGTTGGGCATGAAATGACTTATTATGCGTTACTTTATAAAACTGATTGAGTAGCAAATGTGTTGTCCAGTCTATGTCTGTGGCGTCAAAATCTTTGGTGCTCATGTAGACGAGTCATCAAAACAGTAGTGGCACACACACCTGCATTCACAGACTGTGTACATTTGAGGTGTTTATTGAATTACCACCCAACACTTGCCAAATGTATAAACTAAATGTAATATCTGGATACATTGCAGAATTTATCTAAAAATATAACTACATTTACAAGTCATGTCACTCCCAGACCCAAAATACAACATGGAACCTCAAAATGTTTGCCAAGGCTGTTCCAAAGAATAATTCGGACCAGAAAATTTGTTTCAGCAAAACTTTTTCCAAGACATTTCAGTCTCATCCATTTCATTTAGACCCTCTGAGAAGCTTTGGTGCATATTGTTTTTTGGATTTTTTCATACGTTAATTGCATCTCAGAACAGAGGCTTTATCTGCAGTGATGGGGCTGTATGACAGTCCTCCTGTGGAGTTGGGTTTCCTTACGAGTTTCTGTCATAACACACATTTATCTTGATAAACAGCTTCACAGTAATTATGGTTAGTAAGTTCCACTAACGAGACTGAGAAAATAACTTTATTATGCATGGCTTGATCATTTTACATACATGCATGCATACAAATCATTTTTCCCAGTCAGTAAGATATTGTTCATCATTATCTCATCACTGACCCCCGTGGCTGCCCTAGTTCTGCCCCAGATATTTGTCCAAATATGGTCAGTTGATGATCAAATCCCAAACTACTGCCTTCAAGAGAGCAGATCACATACCAATGGGTGATGAAGGTTAAAGTTATTCAGCAAAACAATTTCATATTTATTCCAACGTCCCCCTTGTAAATGACATAATCACTCTTAGTCCCATTTGGCTTCTCTTTAAATTTCTCCTTTGCCTTGTGATTGGTCTTGTCTCTACATTAAAGTTTACTGTCAATAAAATGATGTGAATGTCATTAAAGTCTGAGCAAAATCAGTGTGTTTCTAACACAACTACTTCTTGAGCCTCTAATTATGATCCTTAAGTTGATATTTAACTGTCAGTCACGGTTGTTGTGAGAGGTAACTGCTTCTGCAAGTGTGCACTCTCAGATGAGGACTTCCTCTTAAATAAAGCCAGCGGAGTTGTCATCCCACCTTTGCTTCAGATAAATTGCACACACAGCTCCAAATGGAAATCTTACGAGTTGAAGCATGAAATTTATCTTAATAATAAGGCATGTCAATGTGGTAGAGTTTATAGATTTTCCCATGACTCCTCAGATGAAAAGCAGTAGGAAGAGACAAAATACCAATACTTAGTCATTGCACTCAAATACAATTTTCAGATGAGTGTCTGTACTTCCTACTTACATTCACAAAACAATGGCTGCTTTTTTCCTCACGGCCAGATATAGTGGATAGAAAAATCACGAGATCAAAATGCTGTGAACAATCAAACGTGTATAAGGAATGAAACGTTACAACATAACAAGACTAAAACCACATAAGTCCTATAAGGGATGTCACAGATGTTCATAATTTCATTATATTCTTGTAAATACATGTATAGCTACTTTGCAGAAGTGTGTAATGATTGATTGAAGAACGTGCTTGTTTATTTGATAGATGGATGGATAGATAGATAGATAGATAGATAGATAGATAGATAGATAGATAGTACTCTATTGATCCCACAACAGGGAAATTAGTGCGTCACAGCACCCAAATACAAAGAGTAGAAATACTGACAGATATAGACCAGTTGAATTCATAAACGACATACACAGTATGCATTTGTACTACACAGTATACATTTGTGGATGTGTTGTGGCAAGTGTCGATAAATACATAAGCGGCACACATAAGCAAAACATATATACATATATACATACATCCATACATACATACACACATGTAAGGATGCCTGTACATACTGCATAAACATGCGTGCATCCACACATACGTACACATGCACCATGCATACCTAAAGTGCAAAGTAGTCTGTTAACAGACAACTTGGGTTAAACTGACAAGATCTATGGTGCGTTGTACAGTCTAACTGCTGTTGGGATGAATGATCTACGGAAGCACTCCTTCTTGCAGCAAGGGTGTTTCAGTCTCTGACTGAAGGAGCTGCTCATTGCACCCACGGCCTCATGCAGGGGGTGATGGGGGTTGTCCATGAATGATGTCAGCTTTGCCAACATTCTCCTCTCACCCACCACCACAGACTCCAGAGGACATCCCAGTACAGAGCTAGACCTCCGCACCAGTTTGTCGATCCTCTTTCTGTCTCTGTCTGTGCACCCACCTCCCCAGCAGACCACTACATAGAAGAGGGCGGACGCTACAATGAGTCATAGAAGGTCTTCAACAGGGTCCTGCACACTCCGAAAGACCTCAGTTTTCTCAGGAGGTGGGGTCGACTCTTGTACAGGACCTCGGTGTTAGTGCTCCAGTCCAGTTTGTTGTTTATGTGAACACCCCACCCTCTCAATGTGTTTTCCCTGGATGCTCACCGGTGTGGTAGAGGGGGACTTTCACCTGAAGTCCACCACCATCTCCTTGGTCTTGCTGGCGTTCATTTGGAGAGCGTTGGTCTCACACCAGCCGACAGTCATTAATGACCCCCCTGTATTCCAGATCGTTCTCATCTGATACGCGTCTAACGTGTATAGACTAAACAGAAAAGGTGAGAGTACTGTGCCCTGTGGCACCCCCATGCTGCAGACCACCACGTCTGACACACAGTCAGGAAGTCTCACATACTGTTTGTGAGTGAGGTAGTCGATGGTCCACGTAGTCAGCTGCTTGGTCCACTCCAGCTCCCTCCAGTTTCCCTCTCAGCAGTCCAGTCTGGGTGGTGTTGAAAGCACTGGAGAAGTCAAAGAACATGACTCTCACAGTGCTCCTCGCTTGCCCCAGGTGAGATAGAGATTGGTGCTGCAGATAGATGATGGTGTCATCCACACCGATGCCAGGCCGATAGGGGAACTGCGGGGGTCCAGATATTAAACTGGTATAACACCAGTATTTTATTTGACATCATGTAACTGCAACATCATGTTCAGATACATTTACATAAATATCCCACTTGACACTTTACATACTCCACCACTCCCCCCACCCCCCACCCTTTTTTTTTGCATGTGGGGAGACTTACTGGAAAAATGTAATATGTGTACTTTCACCACCTCGGTAAATGATTGGTGATGATTTGAGCAGAAAATTATGAGATAGAGGTCACCCTCAGCAGAGCTAATATTCAGGCTGCGTTTTGTTTGAGGGGTTGTTTAAATGTTGACTCACTGTTGTTTTGCTGAGTGACAAATACGTGATCTGACAGAAGCCTGAGAGGTCAGCCTGCCAGCCTGTCATCTGATAGCGCAAGATATTCTGCTGAATGACTGAAAGGATTGGACGGGACATGAGACACTGATCGTCAAACAGCAGCTGACCCTGTGATAAGCTGACCCGCAGCTGTTATCAGAGCTCTCCGAGGCTCACTCGTATTGTGTATACCTGATGAAATATTGAATTTGCGATGAAAGTCCCTGTGAAACAAGATTAAATGATGCGGCGTCTCTCACATGGCGCTCCAGTCCCATCATGCTGGGGTCTGGTATGTCGTAGGACCTTAGGGTTAAATCATACGTGTGCCATCAGTTCAGCTGTTTTCCTTGAAGATATCGTGTCCTGTTGAATGACTCTGTGGGTGACTGATGCCGTCCCACCTGACAGATGGCCTTTTACTGTTGGATTCAGTCAGTGGGGCTTCTCATCACACTCATCTGTCCAGCTCTATGTATCCCATCTGCATCATTACACACAGTATGGCAGACAAACCACTGTGTCCGTCATCTGTTCAACAGCTTTAACCCACCTGTGTCCAAGTTCATGACAAGTGACACCATGCAGCTCAACAAGTAATATCTATTCATAACAAGCGGCAAGTGGTTGTATGTACCAAAAGGACAAAAACACTCCTTTAGTTTCTCACCTTATACCCTTTGAATAAAAAGATGAGATTGAAAATGAATGAACGAGTTTAGAGTAGTCTGATACAGTCCTTGTCTTTGTAACAAAACTGCTGTTGCAATGATGTGGTGCCATATAGCACTTCCACAGCAGGTACCTCAGTCGGACTGAGGCCTTCCTGTGTTTAGTTTTCTCAACACTTTTGTTGTCCCCAGGTTCCTGGTTTCCACGTCATCCATGACATTGGTTAATTTTCTTGTAAGGGCCCTTGACCCAAGTACTTATGAAAATGTCAAGTAGGTCCCTGAGAGTCTTCTGTGGAATCTCACTAATGATAATTTTTGGTGCTGTGTGTGTTAGGATGGATTAAATGTAGAGATTAGTAAAGTGAGTTGACCATAATCAAAACTAACTTTGCATATGTTACTGCACAGGAGTATGTATCTCGCCTTTCGTTATAGAAGTAACTGGTTCATCAGGCAATGCAGGGACAGCTTCCAATGACTCCATCTGTCATTAGGTGCAGAACCCTGAATCAGACACACCAAGTTAACCCATGCTTGATATTGCTTAAGATTAATATTAAAATGGCCAGGTCCTCACTGTAAATGAGAACCAGTTCTCAGTAGACTTACCTGGAAAAATAAAGGTAAATAAATTAATTAATTAAATAGTGCACATCAAACAGTACCTTTCTGGACTGCAGGGTCTACATCAAGTAGAAGGCAAACTTCTTAACATCAATGGTACTATGTTTAGTCTTTTTTATGACTTTCATAGTCACATAGGATGCACTCAGTCATTGAAGTGTTTCAACCTGCTGTGTGTCTGTGTATTCCACTTGCTTTCTGTACTGTAAGCATGAACCACAGACGTGTTGTAGTTTGACTTATTTTCTATAATAACAATGGGCTGTTAAATCAAGTTGAGATATCCCAGTATACTTGCAATTGCTGACTCTTAATTTATAGCAGGTACATCATCGTACAGCATATTATATCATTTATATCTGTAACATCATTGTGTAATTGTGTGACTAAAAAAAACAGAAGTTCAGTGGTTTGACCCATGACCCCTATCCTTACTTGAACCCATTTGAACCCCAGTGTGTTCTTGTAGTTCTGGAATATTTTGTGAGTCCACGTAAATGGAAATGTAAGAAATTGTGAATGTGATGTAATATGTTACCGGATGTTGTTACATGGGAGTTTACACAAGCGTCTTTCATAAAAGTCTCCAAACTACATTCTGCTTGTAGTTGCACTTTTCCATTTGTTTTTACAGATAGATTCATGTTTTTTTTTCTGTTCACATTTGGCACAATTTAGTAACTACACAACAGTTCCTGAAGTTACTGTTTGACTCTCCAGTCAAGGGGATTGTGAGATGAAAACAATCCACCAGCCAAAACATTTGCCTATTGAGTATGATTTACTTATTAAATGATTATAAAATACCACATTGTGGGTTTGCTGAAAATTATTTGAAAAGTTATTTTTGTGTAGAATTTTGAAAAATTGCCTTTGGAAAAAGTAATTATACATTTTACAGTGTAAGAATTGGATATACCCATTGAGAGAATATGTTCCTTGATTTCCTCAGTTGAGTTTGATTTTGAAGACTCTTCCTTCAAAACTACAACTACTTAGTCTCTCACTCAGATGCTCTTATGTGACCTGAAAAGTGTTAGTCTGGTTAAAGATGAGCTGCTACTTTGTAATATTGACTGAATTCAGTCAGTAACCAGAAATAGTAAGGGATTACTATACTTATCACAAGACATAACACCATTAAATCTGAACACACTATACACAATAACAAAACTTTCCTTGATTTTTTTTCTTCCAAAAATATAGAAAAATAAAGAATGAATCATGTTTTCCATTTTTATTCCAAGCATAACATTAAAACAGCTGTACTTGTCTGTAGATTCATGGTCGTAATGCACACAGCAGCTACTAACAGCTAAATCAGCAAACTTTTATTTGCCACAATGAAATTTGCAGCCCTCAGCTTAGCTCACTAAATTATACTGCAGCCACTAGTCTTCAAAAGCATTATTGTAAGTATTGTTCCAAGGTTATGGTAAGAACAATGTCAGACGAGTAAAAAAAAAAAACAAAAAACCCTGACTTCAAGGAATAGTTGGACGTTTTGGGAAATGCGTCCTTTTTTTTATCTGGCTGAGATTGAAATATGAGGAGAGATAATGTCTCTGAAATATTAGCCCAGTCAGCAGCTGGTTATATCCAGTTACCAATGCTACGCCCCTCCCTGTCTCTGTGTGGTGCTCTGTATGGGAGTCTGGAGGCAAAGCTGGGAGGGTTGTCAGTGTTGATTGCTGGCAGCCGGTGTGTCTCTGGAGGCTTATCAGCGCCGGTCTGTGTGCGTTCTCTCCTTCGCTCTCTCCTGGACTGCAGATCCCTAATCTGTTGGTTCTGGATTATTGGTGAACTTTTAGTTGTAAAACTGGTGAATAAATGTCTTTTTGATTAACAGTTGAACTGGTGTCTCCCCTCTTTATTGCAAACAGTGAGCTGGTTTGTGACGAGTAGGCGGTCGCCCAGGATCTGATCCGATTGATTTCATTTTTGTTTTAAAGTTAACTTTTGGATTGATTAGCCCCAGATTTGACTGAGGAGAATTGTCCAATTCTTTGTCAGATGCTTTTATTTGGGGATCAGATTATAGAGAGAGCATACCATTTGGTCCTCAGCATTTGGGTTAATGTTTGCCTAGTCCACTGACTTACATAGTAAGTGCTAGGGGTGTAACAATACATGGATATAGATCGATACATCGATTCAATGATTAACGATGTTTAAGCATCGATGGTAAGCGCAAACATCAATGTGTATCGTCATCCTTAAAATAGGTATTTATTTTGAAAGTC